>LZPO01044399.1:269311-294472 GCA_001675575.1 Neotoma lepida
AAAAAAAGGAAATAGACAACAAGGTTTATTAATGACAATCACACCTCAGCAAAGTGACTGTAATATGCCCAGAGAGAGAGAGAGAGAAAGTGTGGAAGGAGAATGGGAGTGGGCTCAGTCATCCAACCTAGCTCCCCTGACCTTGGCCAATACTCCTGGATTCATGACCATGTCAACCACAGCAGCCACATCCTGGAAGCCACATGTCCTCCAGGAGGGAGGAGGGCCCTCCTCTTCAATGTAGCCAAAGCCTCCTTAGGTGAAATGACATCTGAGAGATCCCAATATGACTCACCCCAGAAGCACAACCACCCACCACAGTGCCACAGAAACAGACAGCAGCCATCCCCTCCTCTCCTGCACTGCCCCTAGGGGAGGGCAGCCTGGCTAGCCCCCTGACACCCAGAAGGGCAGCAGAGAGGGTGTGCTGGCAAGATTGGGGAGCAAATGACAGTAAGACCCAAGAAGAGGGTGCCCAGGTTCCCATGAGACCCTTAATGGGTAGGCATGGAAGTCTCTGTCTCTCAAATAGCTACATGCTAGCACAGGACAAGGACGGAGGTCTTAGATCACTTGGGAAGCCCAGGACCCTGACTCCTATGGCTGACTCCAAGATCTTTAAGCAGCAGGACTCTGTCTAGATGCAGGGAGCAACCTCAAAATTCCACCTGGGTTCCTTAGGCATCATCTGGATGGGGATGGGGAGAAGACACGGAAGGAGAGGGGGAAAAGCAGGGGTGAGGCCACAGTATACTCTCAGGGCATCCTAGTAAAAGCCCACACCCTGGAGACTGAGGCCAGTGTAGAGAGACCCAGCACTGGGGCCATGCTGAGGAGGAGAGCCAGTGGGCAGGCTGGAGCCCATGAGCCTCACTTTCACAGAGTGGGGAAACAATACTCACTGGTACCCAGAGCTGCTGGGTTCGAGAAACCAAGAGACACACACACAGTCCCAAGAGTGGCATCAGGCTTCAAAGCGGCTCACAAATTCTGGTTTTTATCACTATTATGCAAAAATGGAAACCTAGAAGTTTTTAAGGGCACTCTCCCAGTTTTTACATGCAGAAACTTACTGAGACTTTTTCATAAGGGGGGCAGAGGAAGGAAGAGAGGGAAGGAGGGAGGGAACTACTGAACAGGCCAAGTGTAATAAATCACAGGCTGGACCTAGCCAGCAGGTCACTGGCTCACCAAGTCCCAGTCTCACTCTGAGACAAGCCAATCCCTCCATAGACCCCAAGTCCTGAGGGACCAGGAATCATGCCACATCAACACCAGCCTCCAAGCCCAGGTATCCTAATAGGAAATAAATGTTTGCTTCACTCAGCCTACTCTTGATTCCTACACTGAAGCGGGGAACCACTAATTCTGAACCACCACACCCAAGTTGCTTATTTAATTTCATAAGAGGGGGGAAGCTATTTCAAAAAGAAGAAAGGAGAAAGCCAGTCAGAGGTGACGCGCTCACAAACATGGCTATGGACTTGGGCGGCAGGCTCTGCTGGTTACAGGGGAAAGCGGCCACCACTGACTGAAACCGGCCCAGACTCCAAAATTACAGAGCAGCGTGGCCCGCATCCCTACCCCATCCCACCTGCCATTCACTCCTCGGGAATGCAATTACCCCTCAGCTTCAGCAAGAGGACAGTCAGTGACCGGATGGCCATGTCTGTCCCACCTAGAGCCAAACAGACACATTCAGCTAAACCAAGGCACTCACAGCAGTAGAACCTGGGGGAGGCAGGCACCATGGGGCAGGCCAAGGGAACTCAGAAGGCCTGCCATCTCTCTGATCCCAGTTCCTCAGATGCAGAGAGTGAGGACCCCCGGAGGTGGTGGTGGTGGTGGTGGTGGGGGAACAGGACGACGACTCAGCCAACACAGTCTCACCAATCCAATCACATTCCAAGCCAGCAGTATTGCTCCTGAAGCACAGAACTCAAAACTTGCCCAAAGCCACGCATGCATCCAGCCAACATGAATACAGAGAAATATCAAGGATCACCTTGGAAGATGCACGTGTGTGCATATGTCATATGTGAACACGGGTGTATGTGTACATACCTATGTGTGTATGTTTATCTGTACGGATGTGTACCCACATGTGTACACAAGTACATGCACAGGTTGTATTATGTGTGCACATGTGCCTGATCATGTATGTGTTTGCATACACACATACCTGCAACATAATTATAAGCATATACATGTGCATGTGAGTCTGTATGCACATGTATATGTATATCTATATGTATACGTTAAATGTGTCTGCACACACCATTTGTGTCAGGTGTACACCATGTACATGCTCATCTGTATACACCTTTATGTGTAAGTGTGGGTACACTTATGTGTGTGCAGGGATGTATACATGTGCATATGTGTACACTCATATATGTGAGTGTGTTTATATGTGTAAAGGGGCACACGTGTGTGCACAGGGGTGCGTATCTACACTGATGGTTCCCATCTGAGCTCACTCAGACAACTTGACTCGGGGCTTGGCAGAGCTGACTGACACCCGGAAGTCAGGAACCGTGTTTACTTACAAACCACCAGGATAGACTGACTGTTAAAGGGGCGAAGTCATTTGTGACTTGCAAAAGCAACGTTTTTCTGTCCCAGCCAACATTCACCCACTGTGGCAGGCCAACTGGAGAGAGTTAGGGTCTACCTGACCACTAGGTGGCCTGACATCCCCCATACACTCCCGGAAGCCTGCTTTTGTCCTTTGTGTAGGCGGTGGGAGGAAATATAAAACCATGCTGGGTGGGGCTTCTAAAACCTCCCCAGCTAGGTGCTAGCTGGAGTCCAGGGTGTGTAAGAACCCACCCTGAGGCCCCTCTGGAGCCGCCCAGGCACCAAATGGCGGAAGTACAGAGAGAGAAGGAGGCGAGAGGGCAGAGGCAGCTTCACTATCCGATACTTTCAGCATCTTTCTTTGGTTCCTTTAAACTGAAACCAACAGAGCTATGCCTGATTGATGTCAAGGCTACAGAGGAAGTGGCCTGACCTTCCACACCCAGTCCCCGCAAAAGCTAACACCCAGGCCTGGAGAGTTGGCTTGGTGGTTAAGAGCACTTGCTGGCCTTGCACAGGGCCCAGGTTTGATTCCCAACACCCACCCATATGGCAGTTCAACACCTCCTCGAGCACCAGGCATGCATGTGGTTTAAAACACTCATACACAAAAAATAATGATAAATCTAAAAAAAAATTTTTTAGAAGAGAAAAAAGCCAACACCCCGTNTGTTATGTGTGCTGATCAAATGTCATCTACCATCCATCACTCTGCTCTTGCCTTGCCCCATGTACTTACTTTACTGGTCAAGAGTGCCCAGAAGTCCTCTGTCCCTTCCCCTGCCTGAAGACTATCGTAAAACTATTTGCACAGAGAGACTGACCCCATAGCTCAGTGCCCCACAAAGGCTGTGGGTTACAGCATTATTGACCCATCAGCCAGGCAGAGTAACCAGGCAAGCACTAAGTAAATAACACATTCAGCTGGACACCAATGCTCCATCCAGTGTCAGCACAGCCAGAAACTCATGAACTCAGGACGTCTAGCTCCAGAGCTGGATGCACCTGCCTTGGGAAGCCTCAGCCCCATCTCTCCGTAGAGTCCAACTTTTTCCTGTGTACTTTCTTTCCCGGTGCTGTTCCCGGGAATCTGCTTCCCTGCTGACGTCCAAAGTCCCAAAGCCAGCTCTCAGGGACCACAATGTGCCACCTACTCAATACACCAGGGCTGTGGGGTGCTGCCCTCCTCCAACACCAAGTGCCTCACATCTCCTGGGCCTGCCTTCTCTGTCTGGCCTAGCCGACCTGCTTTGATGGGCAGACTTGCCCACAGGGACNTTGGTGCTTCCTGCAAGCTCCCATTCTGAGTCATCCTTGTTTGTGTTGGAGCCACAGAAGGCACTAGAATCTACACTCCCCTGCACTGTCTTCCCAGGCTGCTCACTCCAGACTCCCATGCCTGTATCCAACAGGTGCCCCATAAGTGCATGACTCAATGCTAAGCCAGAAAACACACACAGGTAGGCAGGAAGATGAAGTGTGAGTAAGCAGTTCCCAAGAGGCCTGAGGGCCTGTCAGTTGACGGGCTCCACCCTTGACCTCTATTATGCTTGTAGGAAACTGCCAAGAATAGACCAGTAAGAGGCGCAAGGCTCTGACTGAGGACACTGACACACTGCCAGGCAGGCAGAGAATAGGGTGGGTGGGAGTGAGTGAGCCCACCTGTTGTGGTTTGGATCTGAAACACACACACACACACACACACACACACACACACACACAACCTCCTTGTGTTCCCAATGCTCAGTTCCCAGCTGGTGGCACTATTTTAGGAAGCAGTAGGACCTTCAGGAAGTAAGGCCTTCCATCAGAAGTAGGTCACTAGGGCTCTAGAGTGATACAGTCCAGCCATATCACTCCTTTGCTTCCTGGTCGCCTGCTGCGTAAGGCACCTACCACACACTCCTACTACCTCATACAAAGCCATTCTACAAGGTTGTCACTGCTGAGATGAGCCTCTAAAACGGTGAGCCAAAACAGCCTCTTTCAGCTGTTTCTGATAGGTATTTCGTCACTGTAAGGAAAAGTAACGAAGACAGTCTTACAGCCGGGTGGCAGTGATGGTGCACGCCTTTAATCCCAGCGCTCCGGAGGCAGAGGCAGGTGGATCTCTGAGTTCGAGGCCAGCCTGGTCTACAAGCAAGTTCCAGGACAGCCAGAGTTGTTATACAGAGAAACCCTGTCTTGAAAAACCAGATTAGAGAGAGAGACAGAGAGAGAGAGAGAGAGAGGGAGAGAGAGAGAGAGAGAGAGAGAAAAGAGAGAAAGAGAACCTTACAATTTATTCTGAGAGAGACAGAGCCTTGCCACGCCCAGAGAGATTGCTGCATCCCAGCTCTATGATGCCAACTTTGTCATGTGATGCCAACTCTGTCATCTCAAGATGCCTAGGACCAAGTGCATAGGACCATGAGTTCTTTCCTACACTGAGTATCCATGGACCTGGAGCAGAGGTACCATTAGAGAAAAGGGTGCAGAAGGAAGCTAGCTGAGACAGCAGATTCTAAAGTCCTTCCTTCCCAGACTTTTGGGGTACACATGACACTGAAAGTGGGACATCCCAATCCTCCCATCTCCCCCAAAGCGGGAGACCAAGGTGGACCATTCTGCTAAGAATGCTTTGTAATGAGCCCACACCCAGAGCACATGGCTTCATCTCACCTCCTTGACACATCTTGTCTCATCAAGCACTCATTTATGTATGGGCCAGCAAGGCTAGAGTGCTCAGGTGACAAAAGGGCCTGCCTGGGTTCCAAGGTGGGTATCAAGCCTATACTGCCACCATTTGCCCCAGTCCCATCTGGCACACAGAAAGCCAATGACTAGAGACCTCTCAAGAGCTGTAGCTCAACTGGTAAAGGCCTTGCCTGGCATGCATGGCACCCTGGGTTCCATCCCCAACATGACAGAAACTGGACTCAGTGGCACACTCTGGTAAGCCCAGCACTCAGGAAGTAGAGGCCAGAAGATCAGAAGTTCTCAGTCACTCTTAGCTATACAGTGAGTTCAAGGCCAGGGCTACATGAGAATGCCTTTAAAAGTAAAAATAAAAGAAAACAAAACCTCTCAGAGCCCTGGAAGACCCCAATCCCTGCCATGCCTGGGCCAGCACATGTCAAATGATGTTTGTGTCCCTCTGTTTAATGCCTGGCAATGCTTTGTTCGTTTCAGCCCTCGATCCAGAAAATTTGGCCCAAAATGAGGCCAGGAAAGAGGAAAAGGCCTGGCCAGCCACACAAACCCCGACTGAGCCTTTCCTAACAGAGGAACAAGGGCCTCTTTCAAGAGGGGCCCTTTTGTTCTGGTTTCCAGGGAGGAGACAGACTCTGACCCAGGGACAGTGTGACTACACAGCTTCAGTTTAGCCAAGATCTCCTGGAAAAAGATGTTGCTCTCCCAAACCTATATGAACCTAAGGACCACCAAGGCACTGGTGGGGGCAGGGTGTGTGGGAATCTTAAAACCATTCACTCTACGTCAGCCTGATGACAGTCCCATCCACCTTGCTGAGAACTGGGAACACAAGACATAGGGAGGCATACATGAATGAGGTCTCAGCCAGGCTTCCCAGTGACCCGTAAAGTGGACAGAGGCAACATACACTACAGAGACAGGTCAACCCAGGCTTCCAAAGTTCAGGGTCATGGCCATGCTGGTAAGTGGTAGAATTGGGATTCGAGTCCAGGAAATACACAGCGTTGTCCTCTAATCCACATTTAAAAGAAGAAAACCAGGGTAGCAGATGAGGCTAGCTCCGTCAGGAAAATGCTTACCAAGGGCCTAAGTACGACCCCAAGAAGCCAACAGAACTGACCCCTACAAACTGTCCTCTGACCTTGATGTACCATGGAACACATGTCCTCACNCATACACAATATATGTATAAATATATATATTTAATGTAGGTTAAGAAGGACTTCCGATATATACTACATAGTAAGGAGGGCACTTGGAACATCATGCTAAGTGGCGTATACAGGACAGGGCAGGTTCTCCTGGTCTGACCGAGGTACCAGCACCCAACAGTTCAGAGAGCCAGAAAGCAGTGTTCTCCAAGGTGAGCAGTAGGGAGGATGGGGAATGTTTAGTACATGGCGGTGCTGAGGAGGATGAAGTGTGGGGTGTGGGGATCGGAGACAATCACACCACACTGGAGAAGAAACGGCACACCAGGCTCCAGCATCAGCCTGACTGTGGCTGACACCCTCAACTGGACACTTACGGCTATGATCAGCATTATGCTGTGTGCGCGTTACCACAATGAGAAGCAAATAAAAGTACTCATACCTTTAATCTCAGCCCTAGAGAAGCAGAAGCAGGCAGATTTCTGTGAGTTCAAGGCCACCCTAGTCTACATATCAAGTTCCAAGCCAGCCAGGGCTACAGAATAAGACCCTACCTCAAAAACAAATGTTAAGTAGGATCTTTAAATGCTAAAATAAATGCAGGAATAAGTGTGCATGGACCCTCCCCTGCTTCCTGGTCAAGTATGCGTGTTTTGATCAAGTCAGGTAGGCTGAGGTAGGGATGGTATTTGAAACAATCTCTCCCTGGATCTCTAGCTATAAACCAGAAAGATTAGCCTATGCCATCTCTGGAGGCCCCTAGAGCATACCTCCAGGTCAAGACGTCAGAAACCAACTTCTAGAACAGCCCAGGCTAGATCGCACCTAGGCCCTGCTCACTACAAGAGAGGGTGCTGACTCTACAGCCTCCTATCTGTACCCAGACCCCCACCCCCACGCCCTTGCAAGACCACCAAGCAGAGGGAGACAGAGGCAAGATCATGCTACCTGGAAAAAGGTACCCGGGAGCCTGCTGGATGGTTCAGAAGGAAAAAAGTCATTGCCACCAAGCCTAGTGACCTGAGTTCAATCCCTGGGACCCACATGAAGGAAGATAGAAGAGGCTCTCGATAGTTCTCTTCATACACATACTGTGGCATGCACATGCTCACACAAACAAATGAACACACACACACACACACACAGAGTAAATAAAAAAAGCCGGGTGGTGGTGGTGCCCGCCTTTAATCCCAGCACTCGGGAGGCAGGGGCAGGCGGAACTCTTGAGTTCGAGGATAGCCTGGTCTACAAAGTGAGTACCAGGACAAAAGGACTAAACCCTGTCTTGAAGGGGGGGGGGGGATCCTCACAAGCTTCAGACCTGCACCTGTGACAGGCCCCTGCAGCCTCTGCCCCTCTAGTCTTTTAGAGTCACTCCCTGTCGGGAGTTCAAGATCAGTGCCCACCTGAGTCAAAAGAAGCAGACAGCTGATGGAGAACTCGGCGGCCAGGGCTCTTTACATGTTAACGAGCAGTGAAGTTTGCTAGTTTGCTAGTGTGACTGAAGTGTTCAGAGATCCCAGAGGAAGAGGTGCATTACAACCAAACACGCAGGGAGCTCGCTGGCTTCCGCTGAGTCTGCTGGGCTGGAACAGATTCAATAAGACCGCCAACCTTTCCCAGCACACGGGACCCACCCTCAAGAATCAAAGCCAAAGGGTTCAAACGCAAAACTCACTATGGCCTACTGAGTTTCCTGAGCGTGATGTTTGTTTGTTTGTTGTTGTTTGCTTGCTTGCTGTTTTGGTTTGGTTTGGTTTTTAGTTTTTGTTTTTTTCAAGACAGGGCTTCTCTAGAACTCTCTCTGTAGAGCAGGCTGGCCTCAAACTCACAGAAATCCACCTGCCTCTGCCTCCCAAGTGCTGGGTTTAAAGGTGTGCGCCACCACACCCACCTTGGACGTGATTTTTCAATGTTTAGTGGAATATAATCCATCAGGGTTTGTGGTCATTCTGTCACTCTGCTTTTCAGGTTACAGAAGTGAGGTAGCCAAGGTCACCCCATTTATTGGGAAGGTTGAGGGATAGGGAGCAGCCTTAGCCAGGGGCCACACCTGTCTGACTGCAGATGACCCCTGTGGGACAGAGGCCACATGCATCTTCCTTGATGGTCTCTGCTTATCAAATAGTGCCAAGATGCCTCAGGGGAAGAAAAAAACATTTTAGGGGCAAGGAGCGCCAACCTTGAAACTCCAGACTCGGATAAAAGAAGAAATATTTCACCACAGCCCAGAAGACTAAACAGGGCTCTGCATGCCCAGAAAGCTGCACAGATAAATTGTGGCTTCCCTTGCCTGCAGAACTCCAAAGGGAAGCCTTGAGCTTTCGCTCTTAATGAAATGCCCTGTCGTTTACATGTTTACTTCCACTCACAGCACTGTTGCCTGAAGCAACACTGTCTAAATAACAGATACTAGGAAAATGCACACGTGCTAAGCCTCATCTGCATGCCCTGTCATCTTACCATTGGGCCAGTGTAAGAATTCAGACATCTAGACTCGGAACATCCCAGAACCCTCTTCAGTGGGCAGGCTGTGCCCCACCCCCACTCCCTGCCATTTGCTGTGACTGACGGACTCCCTGCTCCCTGCTCGTGGACCCTAGAGTTAGAAGGAATGAGAATAGGAATGAAGAAACATGCCACACCACCTTCCACTGCAAGTCATGTGAAAGGTGAGTGGGACAAATCCCAAGTGGGTGGGTCAGGACAGAAGCTAAATGACAGTTAGCCAGCTTCCTGGTCTCCAGGAAGGCACAGGAGTGGGGGTGTATGCCAGCCTCGTCTTCATCTACTGCTTTGTTTGAGAGCATAAATGTGGTACCTGGCAGGAAATACCTGCTGAGCATCATTTATCCCTCACAAGCCTGGCATACGGGGTGGTCATTCCCAGCTGGGCAGACAGGGCTCAGGGAAGTCATGTCATCTGATCCTAGTTATAACCAGGAAGTAGTATAACTAGGATTGAACCCACATCTGTGTAATACTGCTGTACAAGCCTGAATCTTGACCTCCACCACTCTCCTTTAGACATCAGCCTTAAAAGCATTCGTGTGGTTAGGAGGTAGTGGGGCATGCCTTTAATCCCAGCACTTGGGAGGCAGAAGCAAGTGGATCTCTGTGAGTTCGAAGCCTGGTCTACACAGCTAGTTCTAGGACAGCCAGGGCTACACGGAGAAACTGTCTCCAAAAACAAACAAACAAAAAGCATTTGTGTGTATACAGGTATTCAGGTATGTGTACATGTGTGGGTGTGCATGAATGCAAGTGCATGTGTGTCTTCGTGCCTGTGGAGGTCAGAGGTCAATGCCAGATATATTCCTCAATCATTTCTCCACCATATTTTTTAAGGTAAGGTCTTTCATTGAACTAATTCTGCTAGACTGGCTGGGCTAAGTGAACCTCAAGGATCCTCCTGTCTCCTTCCCAGTGCTGGGATTACAGGTGCAAGCCACTATGCCAATTTTTACATGGTTGCTGGGGCTCGAACTCAGGTCCTCATGCTTGCACAGCAAGTACATTGCCAGATGAAGTTATCTCCCCAGCCCCATGACATCAAACTTAACTCAAAATCATCTCTTAGCAAGCAACACCCTGTCAGGGAGAAGTCTGTGCAACCATGCGGGTCATTTAGCTGCTCTTAGCCCACACTGTAAGAAGCTGAACACTGAGTCCAATACAGATTAATAGTGGCTGTGTCTGGGTTCGCTGGGAAGACTGGACACACAAGAACTGATTAGTAACGTCTACTGCTGGCCAAGGGACAAGTAGCAGCATGTATCATATATGTGTCACTCCAGAGCTGGATGACCTGCAGGTTCTCTTCCAACTCTGACCAGCTCTGATCTACTCATCTAAAGAACAAGGAGGAAAGGGAAAAACAGAAAACAGATAGACATTCTCCAACACAGATGTCCACCAGGAAGTGGAAGACACATCTGCTGTCCTCATACCCAGCAAGACAACTGGAAGTGGCAAGTGCATGGGTTTGCCTGGTGTGGCCTCGGCTATCCGGCACCCCACCTGTAAGTGCACAACCTTTCGGGAAAGACCTTCCGGATCAATCATGGTCAGACATCTTCCCCAACTTGAATCTCTGCTTTCCACCATCTAGGATGATCACAGTAATCGATGCAATAGAACATCGACAGTCTCAACAAACAAGGACTTCTGTTCCCATCACCNGCATCAACACTACCATTTTTCTTTGGAGAGGTAAATGTTTATGTAAGCCCAGGACACACTCAGCATTGTGCCCATTCACTGACCACACACACTAACAAGAAAGGACCTGAAACCAATTTCATGTTCTGCAAGCTCCTGGTGTCTTCCTGGGAGGAAGCAGAGGCTAGACATCAAATGGTGTGAATTTGAAAATATTTAAACAAAGGACAAGAGACATGAATGTGTGAGTGGTCTAGAGGGGGAAAGCAGAGATGTCTTCTGCCTGGGAAGACCAGCCCTCTCTGTCTGTCGAGGACAGAGTTTCCTGGAACATAAGACACCCAATGGGAAAATCCCTAGGTGGTCCCAGAATCTAGGAAGGACCTGATAATGGAGGGCCTCGAAGCAGCTCCTGGGAGAGAGTACAGGGAGAATGGAGGATGACCTATCAGTGACAGATGAGGGACAGTCAGAACAGGAATCTGAGTTCTCCCAGGCCAGCCAGGGTCCACCTATGAGAAGGCTCCTCAGCAGGGCTCAGAGGGGACTCAGTCCCCAGCACTCATCCAACAGAAAGAAGAGGATCTTCCTTCTCTGAAGGAAGAGACCACTGAATGTTACTGGCATGCTAGACTCAAGAGTTCTGTGAATCCACCAAGGCCACTGAGCTTGGATTACAGGGTTGACAGGTTAAGGGAGTAGCCCCTGCACCTGGCAGTGACCCAACACTGAGCAAGGCTAAGATGACCCAGTGAGCTGCCACACACACACACACACACACACACACACACACACACACACACACACAGAGAGAGAGAGAGAGAGAGAGANAGAGACAGAGACAGAGACAGAGACAGAGACAGAGAGAGACAGAGAAAGGGGGGATAGAGTAGCTTCCCAGTGGCCCCTGTTGGAAGCAGGCCCCAGGTTATTAGGGCTCCAAAGCAGAGTGCCTGCCCTGCAGGGGGAGTCAGTCCATCAGACAGACCCAGGTGCATGGAGGGACTCCTAGCAGCTTTCTCTTGCTCATATGCTCTGACTGAGGCCACCGCTCAGATCCAACACATGTGTCACAAGCAATACTGTTTAGAAAATAAAAACAACTTTCAATTCTGTTTTTAAATCTTATTTTCTAAGATCAAAATCTTATTTACCAAGTACTGCTGCTGAAAGCTAAGGTAGAACCCATGGAGATGTCTTAATGCTCCAACTCCATGCTGTTCCAGCCAGAGACTTGGTGGTGGGGATCAAACCTGGAACAAGGGCCAGATTCTAGGAGCCTAGGGCCCCAGCATGGTTTCTTCTACACACCCTACAGGAGTCTTTTGGCCCCAAGGCTACCAGACAGAGCAGGACCCTCCAAGAAAACTGGAGGGTTTTTTTTGTTGTTGTTGTTGTTTTTTTTGGTTTTTCGAGACTGGATTTCTCTGTGTAGCCCTGGTTGTCCTGGAACTCGCTATGTAGACCAGGTTGGCCTCAAACTCAGAAATCCACCTGCCTCTGCCTCCCAAGTGCTGGGATTAAAGGTGTGTGTTACCACCACTGGCTCAAGATTTTTTTTTCTCTATCTCTTCACAACCTGAGCCCCAACAAGTGACTTCATTCACTAGAAGGCCTGGGCTGATCTTGGCATCCATGGATAAGAGGACCCCAAAACTGCCTTCAGGTTCACCAACCCATAGAACATAGCGTGTGATCCTGGTGTGGCAAAAGGGAGTAGCCACGGCACTGGTGGAAGTGAGTGACAATGGTACACCCTTAAGAAACACTGACCACAAGCCCTTACTCTCCCAACCCTGGGTGGTGGCTCTACCTTCCCCCAGCAGCAGAGGGTGGCGGCATCAGAGCTAGGTCCTCCAAATTGAGATGAGCTAATGCAAAAGGTAGCAATCTAAAAAAACACAAGCACTTGCAAACTTCTCCCCCTCGATGAGAAGTGTGTCTTTTAGGGCAGCCCTCGCTAGAGTGGGCAGGGTGTCCAATTATTCACCGGGCATTCTGGGCTCCCAGACCACACACCCAGAAGAGATCCTGGCTGTCAGGAAGATCTGCACAATAGTCAATTCATCCCAGGTAGGGTACCAACAGACAGACCAGAGGAACAAATCCTAAGTCTAGCTTGATAAGGCATTGTTCTTCCTTAAAGGTAGCATAGGTGACCCCAAAACAGCTGCATCAACCAAAGAGTCCCACTCCAGTATGGATAACTCCCCCAAGGCTGTGTAGATGAAGTCCCCCTATAGTTAATGTCCCACATGTTTTACACTCCAGCACCTACAGAGACCCTGGCAGTCAGGGCACAGGAAGGAGTGATGTCCAGAATCCTATGTGAGGGACAGTGGCATCCTCCTACTCTTCCATAAGGGAATGCCAATAAGTAGATCTTATGAGCAGTCTCTTTCAGGTAACCACACCTTCCCTGATAAGACGGGAAGAGCCATGCCATGTCCAGAGGACAGAGGTCCAGGGACATCTTCATGCAAGGCTGCTCTCTGGCTGGGCAGGAAGAGGCCTCCCTACCCAGGGGCAACAAGCAGAGGCTGAAGTCCTCCAGTGGCAGAGGTCTCCTGGACATGCCCTGAGAGTAACTACAACCCAGGGGACTACACCAGAAGATTCTCTGCATGGCTCCTTGGTCTAAGACGCCCCACTCTGTATGGAGCCTGCTGGCAGGACCCACCCACAACTCCAAAATCTTCCCTTTGCTGTCTTTTCTCCATGTGGTTCAATTATCCTTCAGAGACTTAGGACTCTTTGCCACCTTAGTGGGGCTTATCCATAAGTACTGGGGATACAACCCAGGGCCTCGAACATGGCGGGCATCATGAGCCTCCCCAACTGCTGCTTGTTTTTTCATTTTGTTGAAACAAGATCTCCTACAGCCAGGGTTGACCTCCAACTCACTATGTAGCAGAGAATGAATGATCTTAACTGCTGATCCTCGTACCTCTGCCCCCAAGTTCTGGGACTATGGATATACATCATGGCACCTGATTATCACATGGTGCTGGGGATGAGCCCAGGGCCTCACGCACAGGTGGCAAGTATTCCACCAACTGAGCTATAGCTGTAGTCTTTTTATTTTGTGCTTTTGAGACAAGGTCTCACTAAGTTGACCAGGCTAGCCTTGATCTTTTCACTCTCCTGACCCAGCCTCTGGAGTACTAGAATGCATAGCCTACACTAGCAGACTCCGCCTTAAGGTGTTTTTAGAAGAACAGAGGCTGCCGGCAGTGGTGGTACATGCCTTTAATCCCAGCACTTGAGCAGAGGCGAGCACAGATCTCTGAGTTTGAGGCCAGCCTGGTCTACAGAGCTAGTTCTAGGACAGCCAGTGCTACACAGAGAAACCCTATCTTGGGGCGGGGTGGGGGGAAGCTGTAGGAGAGCAGAGGAGACAGGCCACCTGCCCTAAGTTACTCCCTCTCCTCCCTACTCTACCACCCCACCTTCCATTGTTACACACTTACAAGCACAAACAACACACACACACAATTTGATTCAGAATGCAAGAAGTAGATCAAGACATTTTTCACATAGTAAACTTTCTAATGCTTTTTTTTAAATTTTTATGCCTTATGGGTGTTTTGCATGTGTGTGTGTATGTGTGTGCGGGGGGGGGTGTCTGTGCATCACATGTGTGTCTGGTGCCTATGGAGTCCAGAAGAGAATGCCAGATCCCCCACAACAGGGGTTGTGAACCACTATGGAGAGGTCTGGAATCAAACCCAGGTCTTCTAGAAGAGCAGCAAGTGATCCTAACCATTGAACCATCTCTCCAGCTCCTCTAATGCTAACTCCTCATGCTCACCTTTTGATTGGCAATGATGCAACTCTCTTTTCCAGTCACCCAGCTCTAAAAAGTCCTGAGTCATCAGCCAGGGCAGGAACAGCAGTGGGTCACTGGGAAGAACCAAGGGTGGGTGGCTTGCTAACACTCTGCCAGCCTGGATTCCCTCCTGGGCTCTTGGCTCCATACTACATGGGAAAGGGAGCGGACTCTCCTGTACCCACAGTTCCCGTGTCTCCTTGGAGACAGTACTGAAGAAACAAGGTGACTGCAGTGAGGATAAGAAGGCCCAGCTCTGCCATGGGCAGCACTTCTCCAGAATATGGGAATTCATAGACAGGGGTGGGGGGTGATGATGATTTGTGAGGAAACTGAATGGTTCTCAATCATGGGTGCTATGTTCAGTAGGGAAGGGAACATGAGGCAACTCCTAGTGTGAGCAGCGTGGTGACAACTTGTAGGTCAAGGCCAGAGATGCTGCTCACCACAGTATAGTACACAGGACGCGTCTTACACCACAACTGACTGGGCCCCATGACAGAGTGGCCAAATGAGACCCCTTGAGTTGGCGTGTGACCACTGCTTAGCAGATAGTAAACACTCAACGGACTTAACCTTAGAGACAAGACATGAAGATACACAGGGGCCAACACTGTGCTCTGTGTCACTGCCCGTCATGTGAACCCATGTGGAAAGGAGAAAACGGGATTCGTTGCTACACAGAGCAGAGAGGTGGTGCTCCCAACATGGAGTCATGGCTTCCTGCAGGGTGGGAGGGTTGAGGGGAAGGTTCTTCTTCCTTTATTTCATAAGACGGTCCTCAACCATGTGTTGTTATCATAAGCAGGAGAGTGGACAGCTGGTAAAGAAGGTGATGGAGAGAGGGCTCCCCAGACCACCTACAAGGCCAGAGTCACCTACAAGGCCAGAGTCATCTACAACGGAGCAAGCCCCATTGCAAGCAGGCAAGGTGACCCTTAAAGGCTATCAGAGATCAGAGTGGCTGATAGAAGTTCTCACAGAACAAAAAAGCAGTTAGAAGTGCCAAAGACCCTGAGGGTAAAGAGGTAGGTAGGTTACCACTCCATGGCCATTAACCGTCATGCTGGTATTGGCTAATACATCAGGGTCAGCTGGAATGGGGCAGCCCTTAAGGCCAATTTAGGTGATAGACTGAGGCTCTATGAGGCTGAGTGGCTGTCCCCAGAGCAACAAGGGACAGCTAAGATGCAANCTACCTGTATGCGTCTACTGAGATGGGTCTTCAGAAAGATGTCTGGGTGACAGATGCAGTCTCTGGGGTCTCCAGTGCCCCTCTCCACCCAAGTGAAGCCCTCTGCTCTGCCCACACAATCCTCTTGGCAGTGTTAAGCCTGGGGTCCACCTGACACTCTGGCCCTAACCTCTAGATCAGTGGTTCTCAACCTTCCTAACACTGCGACCCTTTAATACAGTCCCTTATGTTATGGAGACCCCAACCATAAAATTATTTNGTTGCTACTTCATGACTGTAATTTTTCTACTGCTATGAATCATGGTGTTAAACGTCTGATATGCAGGATATCTGATATGGGAGTCTCAGGGGAGTCATGACCCACAGGTTGAGAACCACTCACCAGCCACACATAGTGATGTTCCTGAGATGGGCACCACCTCACAGGGGTCATGAAGATTAGGGAGCTCTTTTATTGGAAGAGGTCAGAGCAATGAAGCACATGGCAAGCAGTGTGTAAGGGAAGCCGCTGTTACTGGTACACGTGGTTGGTGACTCAGCCCTTGCTGTCAGGATCCTACGGAGTCACAGTAGCATTTGGAGGCCACTGGTTTGGAAGCCATGTTGCCTGATTATAATCTTAATCTCTCAAGAGACTGTGAGCACAGTACCTAAGGTACTCACTCTGTGAGCAAAGTACCAGGAGCACTCACTGAAGTTTCCCCTACTGCCTTATGGGGCTGATGCAAAGTTAAGTGTTCAAAAAGGAAGGACCAAGTGACCCTAGAGGACATTATCAGTACCACCTGGGTCACTGTCTGCCATCTTGGGTGTGCTCTTGGGCTCTGGGATCTGCCTGGCTTACTGGATCCCCCAGCCTGGCTGCAATTATCATTTGCCTACCCCTGAAGAGAGAGCCTCGGTTGCAGACTGGCGAACCCTGGTGAACCAAGAACCAGCCAGAGCAAAACAAGTCCTTGTTCCCCTTTGTAACAGGCAGCCCTGCCCCCAATGCCACCCACCTCTTGAACTTCCTCCACTGCAGACACAAAGCAGAGACACCCTTGGTCACCTGCAAAGTGCCCATCCATCCTCTGGCTTTGGATGCTGCCCAATAGAGCTGGCCTGGACCTCACCTCCTCCCAGGCCTCAAAGAGGGACAGGAAGGGGTACTTGGGAGCTATACACGGTGCATCACACTGTGGTGGGGGCTCTTCAAGCACAGTGTAGACAGTAGGCTGGGATCTCCAAGATCTCCAGATCTGCAGCTGCTGCCCCTATGGCCTGAGAGGCACAAGGGCTGCAGGACTATGGAGAGCTGGAGGCACAAACACATTCCTCAGTTGTGTGGCCACCCCCTTTCAACAGGAGAGGACTCCCAGCTAGGGAGTAAACAGCTTCATTCATTCATCCATCCACCAATTCATTCATTCACCCATCCATAAGGAAAAGCACTGCCTCAGTCTCCCCAGCTGTAAAATAGAGGGCAACTGTAACTGACAAGAGCTATGAGAGTCATTAACAGTGGCCCATGCAAAGTGGCCTCTGCCTGGTCGCTACTGTAACTAATTTCCTGACCCTGGTGACTCAAACATGCCTGGAGTCTTCAATCTCTGTATGTAAATGCTACATGCCCGGTAAGCNGCCATCAGGGCTTCCCTGCTCCAACACTCAGACAAACTACCTGCACTGGCAGACTTGGCCCAGGTGGCATCTCATCCATCCCTCTATCTCTCACACTTGTACTCAGGGTGATACAGTGCCACCCACAACCACACAGCCTCCTACAATGTACCACTGCCCTCCAACCTTTGCCCTTGGCTCCCCCGTCCCTCTGTCCACTCTGACCCATGAACCACCAGCCTTTCCTCTACCACTTCCAATCCCACCACAAAGGCCTCACTAAGGCTGGGGAGGTGGCGGGGTGGGAGAAGGTGCCGGCCTCGTAAGCCTGACAACCTGCGTTTGATCCCCGGAAGCCACGTTAGAAAACCCTGGATGAGACACTGTGCATCTGTAATCCCAGCACTCAAGTGGGGATGAGAGAACCGCCTGGAAGCCGACCCCCCAAAAAAGCTGTACTGTGACTACACACGTGCTATGACCCATGTGCACCCACATTCACCATGCACACACACAGGCAGACACAACAATCGTTATTAATAAAATATTTTAAAAGAAAAAAAGATTTAATTAAATAAACAAAGGGTCTTCCTAAAGCCACCTACTTGTAAGAGTGTCAACAGTCTCCGAGGACATGTACTCTGCTCACCCCACACTATACAGTAATTTAGGCACATCCAGCCCTTTTGGAGAGAAGACTATGGTGGCCTTCTCCAGTGTATTCCCTGTCAGCACAGTACCTAGGGTACTTTCTCTGTGAGCACAGTACCTGGAGCACTCACTCTCTAAGTGAAGTGCCTTAAGTACTCACTGTGAGCACAGTACCTGGGGTACTTCCTCTCCGTGAGCACAGTACCTGGAGCACTTGCTCTGAGTGCCTTAAGCACTCACTGTGAGCACAGTACTTATGGTACTCACACTGATTACACAGTATCTGGCCATCAGTTCAGACTCACACCTGATTCTGCCTCCTGACCCTTCTTCCTCTCATCTCATAAAAAACCACCTCCATAGGATCACTCTGAAAACCAGGTGAGCGCGATGCGTACACACTATAGTTATGACAACTGTCACTGCTCCCTGAAGAGCTTGCTCTACACATCCTCCAGCAAGCCTCTTTTCCTCCGCTGTTCCTCATAGAGAACAGCAAATTTAGCGGCCTCAAAGAGATCGGGTCCCTTTCATTCTAAGTGGCTGTGCTGTCAGTGCCTTTGGGACCTCAAGGCCACTGTTGCATGCCAAGCTGAGTAGCCACCGCTCCTCAAGGGTTCCCTTCTTCCTACGTATCATCTATTTTGTTTTGTTTAGTTTGTTTTCATTTGCTTGTTTGAGATAGGATCTCTCTGTAGCTCAGGCTGGCCTAAAACTTCCTGTGCAACCTAGGCTAGCCTCAAACTAGTGATCCTCCTACCTCCGACTCCCAAGTGCTGACACTGCAGGTGTACTCCACCACAGCGGCATCAAGACACACCTCTAAAGCACATTCCCCAGCCTCACCTGGGCTCAGATGTGGTCCTGGCCCTCTTGCCCCACCATGCCCACAGGGGACCTAAAGAGGCCCAAGCTGGAACAAAGCACAAAGGAGGCCAGGTACCTAAGAGATAAGTGAGACAGTGCCACCAAAGATTCCCCTGGGACTGTGATGAGCAAGAAGAAACCACTGCCTGAAGCCAGCAGGCCTCTTGGTGGAGGGGCTGTTTGTTACACAGCTAACCTGCCCTGGCTGACACATCCTCTAGCTGGGCCTGGAAAAGTAAATTTATTCACCCAGCCTGGCCAGAGAGCCAGAGTGTGAAGCAGAGAAGCCAGGCCTGCTATCTTTAGCTATTCTTGACATCTCAAGAGTCTAGGACCGCCTCAGGACACTCACGAAAGCCAATAGAAGTCCAGGTGTTTGTTCCCCACAGGTGACCTCTCCTGAGTTAGACCTAGTGAGCCCCAGCAAGCACCTGCTTCCCAGCCCATTTTTACAGGCCCGCCCACCTACAGACTGGAGGAGCCAACTCACCTGCCTAGTTCCACAGCCTAATTCTCACTGCTGATAACAGCCAGGAAAACAACAGGGACAAAGGCCAGGATGGGAGGCAACAGTGGGGCACCCTCACTACTGAGTCATCTCAAGGGTCTTTGGGCCACCATACTTCCCATCAGCCCATCCCCACCTTCAAAGTCCGTGGTGATTCAGAGGACTCTAAAACCTGGGATCCTTGGAACCTGGTTATTCACCAAGGGAACTGGCTTTAAAAACCATTCTGCCAGGCTGGGTAACTTAAGACCCTCTCAGAGAGTTAAGACGAAGCTGTTCTTCACTCTTCATTCGGAAGAAGCTGGTTTTCAAAAATAAAGAGAAAAAGAGAGCTGGAGAGGGAGAGAAGGAGAGGGGGATGAGAATGAAACTTCCTGGGCCAAGCCTATTTGCCTAGCATCTAGAACATTCTAGATGCTTGCTGAAAATAGAAAAAATTTTTTGGGACAGGGTCTCACTATGTAGCCCAGGCTAACCTCAAAACCAGTGTCAATCCTCCTGCCTCAACCTCCTGAGTGCTAAGATTACAGGGTTTTAAAAAAATAAACAATAAATAAATAAACCAGTCCCCTGGAAAGGAGAGGAAAGGAAAGCCAACACTGAGCAGTTACTGAATGCCAGTCAGGTGGTTTCTAAATTCCCTCTGGCCTCAGGGTCTTTGCATTTACCCTGCCCCTCCACCTGAAAAGCCCTTCCCCCAGACAGTGGTGGCCACATCTTCCCTGACATACAGAACTCCTTACTTAAGCCACCTGCCCTGACTAGCTTGCTGTCTTCCAAGTTCCCAGATCAGTGGGATTTCTCTGTTGAATGAATGAATACCTGCCTCCCGTAACCCCGACATCAAGAAGGAAGTCCTCACAATCCTCCCTCTGCAGATAAGGCAAGTCATCTGGGAAACTGCAGAGGCAGGATTCCAGATCACCTGTCTGATGTCAAGTCTGTGTCACATGCAGTCTCGTCTCCTCCTGGTTCTCTCACCATACACGGCACATCTTACCCATGGCGGAGGTGAGGAGGTGGAGCCTTAAGACAGGAACCCCAGAAATCTCTGCTTTGCTACCCCCCTCGGTCTGGAGATTGTATCTATAGTATACAGATTATGTATCATATACAGCAGGCACCTCTGGTTAGGGCTCTGCAGGCAGGGAGTGAAGTATCCTTTTCAAAGGTGTGCGGACCCCTCCACACCCTGGGGACACACTGGGTACCTGTGCATCAGAGTGAGGAGAGAGGAAGAGAAATCCTCACTCCCCCTTTTTCTATTATGGGGCTTAGCCACCTGGCTTCCATCCTGAGAAAAACAGGAAGTCTGAAGGCAGAAGAGGCTGATCTCAGTTGGAGCAGCCCAGACCCTTGTCCTAAGAGTGGAGATGAATGTAGCTGCTGGCAGTCTCTTCACTCAGCTTAGTAGTAGGGCTGGCAGGCAGACCCTGTGGGAACTCACTTCCTGGTGACATTCTGCCAGACTGATGCACACCCCCAACCCCTAAGAAAGCAGGCAAACATTTAAACAGTTAAACCAGACACAATTCAGCTTATAAAAATGGGAAGTGCCTTGTTCGTAACAGCCAACAACTGAGACAAAGCTAAATGCCCAGCAACAGGGGAACTGGTCTGCCCACCACATTAGTACGGTACACTTCAGGATGGGAAAATTACGTAGCAGTGAGAAAAAAACAAGGCAGTCACACATGTGTAGATCTAAAGTGAACTCTAAATACAGCCTCCAAGGACTAGTAACAACGCAGAACCGTTTGTTCATGTTCAGAGTGCTCAGCAAGGATACCCAAGGAAACAGGCTACAGGTTTTACCACTGAGGGTTCTGGGAGTATGAGGTAAGGCTGCAGCTTCCTACACTTGGGATACATTTGGTAAAGTGCATGATGATTCACACACACACACACACACACACACACACACACACACACACGTATGTATGTTAGGGATTTTTCAGCATCCCTTGAGAAATTCTTCTAAAATGTCTGCAACAATCTTATGGCCTCATATTCAGTGGTTCTGCAGACACCCCTAACTTTCCCAAGTGCTCTGTGTACTTGAGGTGACTGCCTCTCTTTTTAAATAGCAAAGATCTTTCCTTTAAAAAAAAAAAAAAATTAGTCCAGTGGTGGTAGCACATGCCTTTAATCCCAGCACTTGGGAGGCAGAGGCAGGTAGATCTCTATGAGTTCGAGGCCAGCCTGGTCTACAGTAAGTTCCAGAACCACCAAACTACACAGAGAAACCCTGTCACCAAAAAATAAAAAAATAAAAAAAAATAAAGAAAAAAAGAAAAGAAAATTCCTTTTTGGTGTAGGGGTGTAGGAGACACGTTCATGTGTGTGGAGGTCAAGACAGCTTGTGGAAGTCTCTCCTTCCACCATGTGGTCCCCAAGGATTGTATTCAGGTAGTGGGGCTTGGAGGCGTCTTTAAGTACTCAGCCATCTCGGCTGCCCATAATCCTTCCATTTCTACAGTGCTCACTCAGGGGACTCCCACCATAGAAACTGTTTCTGACTGTGCTGGTCGTGCTGGCCTTCCTGCTACCAGGTGTTCACCAGAACCAGTGTCAACATCTGAACTGTCACCATAATAAGTGAAGCGCAATTGTCACCTTACACGTGAAGACAAATCAAGGCCCCTCAGGGAAAAGCAAGGTGTCCAAAGTTACACAGCCAGGAAGTTGCAACCTCAGGCTCCAGCCCTGTTCCACGTGACTACAGTAAAACCCAAGTTTGTTCTGCCCCACGGTGGGGACACGGAAGACTGGGCTGCCCTGCTCTGTCTCATTTAATCCTTTAATCAAAGGCGAAACTAGTCCATCTCAAATGTCAATTCTGATGAAATACCAGGCTAGTCCCCTTGGAGGGTGCAAGGGGGAGGTGGCCGGCGGTGGGGTACCTGGGGCACTTTGCCTTTGGGATGATTCAGCTCCTGTGCTCCCCACAAAAATGCCCCAGAAGGTCCTTTCCCTCTACCAAGTGAGCAAACAAGACCACACACAAGCCATCCCTGATCCCCAACTCTTAGCAAAAGGCTCCCTCCCTTGTAGCCTGGTAGGAGAGCCTACTGCCGCACAGCAAAACACCTATTACCTGGAAGGGCACCAGTGGCCCAACAGAGCATCTCTCCTCAAAATGCACCGACTTCCTACAGCCTGTGGAAGGCAGGCCACACAGCCTGGCCACAGAGAATGCTGTACGCTTGCTCCTGCCTTCACCATCCCTGCCCCCATCTCTGAACATACAACTATCTACGAAACAACCTTGATGTACTTCAAAATCTACTTGTGACATTAAAAAAAAAAGGTGCTTACTAAATGCCAGAATCATAAACAGAGGGAAGAATGGGCACACAGAAGAAGGACCTACCTGGCAAGATAGAAAAACCTTAACACACAAGCATTTGTGTGTACATAGATGGATGGGGTCCCTGGGGACTGGAGGGCTTAATTCTCAAGGAAAAGATCCCAAACCCGAGGGTGACACTTAGCTAGGAAATGACCACACCATAGATCTCAGAAGCATTTTACTGAAACAAATTCCAAGTTCACAGGATGGATGCTCAGACACTCCAGAGGGGAAAAAAAAAAACCCATGGACAGAAACGAAGGCCGCTTCTGTTCACCCAACCAGATTCCCAGAGACACTGCAGCCGAGTAGCAGTGAAGACAAGGCAAACGGCGGGCCTGGAAGAACAAGGCTGGAGAATAAAGAAGGCTACCCCGTCCCTTGTGTCCGAATCCCTGCATGGTAAACCAAGAAAGGACCCACCATTCTGAAACCGTGGACCTCCGTTTGTTTGGTTTTTGTTTTGTTCTGTTTTGTTTTCAACGGTGAGATGAAATGAAAGGTAGGGTGCTTTTTTGTACTTCTTTGGCGCAGTGGAAACAAAGGCTACAGACAAAAGACAAACACGTCTAGCAGGTGATCAAATTTAGCCAAGCAACGAATGGCAAGATGGATTCCTGTCCTCCCCAACCGGAGCACTTCTACAAAAACCTGGGCTGGCTGTAGATTTCAACCTAGAACACACAGTGGGCAGCCACCCTGAGTCCAGCAAGATCCCAGGGATGGGGAAGTGTAAACGAAGCATGAGAATCGGTGTGGGCAGGCAGGGCCCTTCCCCAAGAAGGTGCGGCCTCTGTCTCCCAGGAGGTCCCCGTTCCCTCCCCCCACAGCACGGAAGCTGGAGAGCTTCCTCTTTGTTGACAAGCATTCTGGTTCCAAAGGCTCCAAAGTCTCCTAGGTACATAAACCTGGCCTATGTCAGGCTTGCTGTTGCTTCTGCAAGGGTTTAATCAGTAACCGGCCTGGTAGACAGCACAGGGCAAGCTCTGACCTGACCCCACTGAGGGCAAAGTTTACAGCCAGGTCAGGCGAGGGGTGTCAGGTCCCATGGCACCACATTCCTGTTTGGGTCTCCCTCCCCAGGGAACCAAGAGATTTCCATACTAAGTGTGTCACCAGCTGGAGACCCATGCCAGGAAGGACTAGGAGACCCCAGAAACTTGGCTTGTACCCCAGTTTGAGGTCCAAGCCTCTCGTATCCCTCATGATTCAGGCAACTGAATCAGTGTAGACAGCCGACTCAGTGGATGGTTTGAGCAAAGTAGTGGTTTGTTTGTTGACTGGTTTGAATTCAGATCAGTCACTCAGGGTCCCATTCCTGAAGTTCACACAATTAACTGGATAATCTCCAGACAGTTCTAAACTGGGCTTCATATGAGCAATATGCACTTCAGCCCTCTGTGAGACAACACTTCTACATGGGCAACTCCAGGCTGGGCTAGTGGCTACAAAGGGTTTTCTGGGAATGAACTGCACTCAAATTCACCTTTGTTTCATTTGAGCAAATATTTCTCAACAGAGTGGTTGGGCCGCACTATAAAATGCAGACAGGTTACATAATGCCCAGGCCTAAGGGAGCCCCAAGGAGGCTCCTCCACTTCCCAGGGAGTGGACATCATGGATATCTCAACATGGGACAAGATTCATAGCAGCAAACCCTAACCCCACCTCTGGCCTGGAGGCCACTGCTCCAGGGCCTGGTGGCCACACCTCCATCCACACAGGCCCTGGGGATAGGGGAGCCACACACCTCCACTAGAGGCCTCCACTGGAGGCCCCCATTGATGCCCCCACAAAGCAAAAGCTACACTGAAGGAATTCCCTCATACCAGGTGAAGAAAGGGAAGGACAGGATTATGCCAGCCTGTGAGACACTTCCTCTCAGTTCCTTATTCCCTATTTTCCACCAGAGAACAAGGCTCTGCCAAGACCCAACCTGCTCCTCAGATAATCTAGCCACATGCAGGACTCAGGTGTTCCTCAGGGGTAGCCAGACCTCGGCTGGCCAAGGGTAGAAGGGGTCCTGGCTGCTAGATTCTCAGGCCTGATTCCTTTCTGACTCTCCCAAACAGACAGACCTCTTGAACAGCCAGGGAAAGTTGGGAGCCTCTAGTCTCTAGAGCTTGCCTCTCCCAAAGCAGGAAGATCAGCTAGCCACACCATGACCATGCCCTGGAGGACCAGGGAATGTCCTGTCCTTCCTACAGCAGGTCACTGTCCCTTTCAACTACTGTCCTTCCCTGACAACTCCTCTGCATTTGGAAGGATGGCTGGAAAAAGAACAGAGCCTAATAAAGCCCCCTCCCCCCAGCTCAACTCAACCAGGTAATAATGCGAAAGCCAGACTTGGGGGCTCCAGAGCCCAGGAAAGGTTACCAACCACCTATGGGACCTGAAGGCCCCCTGTACCGGCCAATCAAATGAAAATCAAGGCCTAGGCCTATGACTCAAGGAAGGTTTAAGAACACACACCACCGATCTGGGAGAAGACTGGGCCGCCTCCGGCAACCCTCAATCCTCCCGAGGACAAAGTCTGCAGTTACTGCACCAGCATGCCCAGAAGGGCACAGA
>LZPO01044399.1:295007-305077 GCA_001675575.1 Neotoma lepida
AGCTGTCTGTCCCCAGGAGGAAGAAGGCCACCATTTGCAGATTCGATTTCCGAAAGCAACTAGTAAGATCCTCCTTTCTCCATCTCATCCAGCTGACCCGGCCCTGGCCACACAGCAAAAAACTAACAAAACAGGACGCAGCCACAAAACATGCTTACACACGCTCCACAGACAACGCAAGGGCAGGCTGGGCAGCCCAGCCAGCTTCTTCTACCCAGAGAACTCGACTACCCCAGGGCCTGAGGGGGTCCTGGACCTCGGACCTCGACCCCCTCCCCCCTCCAACCTCCCAACGTGCGAAGGAGGTTTTCAGAAAGGGCAAGCACTCGGTTTTGCCTTGCCAGGCCCGGCAGAAAAAAGAAGAAAGGAAGGCTAAAGCAAGCGCAGGAGTTGCTTTCTGGAAATTGTTGGCGCTGGGGGGTTACGGTTTTTATGGGGGAGAGGGCTGCGTTTTGTTTTCCCCTGTAGCTCAAATACAGATGGGCAACGGGTTCGGAAACGGAACAACACACCACTACCCTAGGGCCCAGTCAAAGGTTCACCCCGGGGTCCCAGCCATCGGAAACGCAGGCGCTCTGGCAAAAGTCCCCAAGCACTCAGTCCGGGTGGGCTAAATGTCCAGGACACGAAGAAGGGCTCCCCAGCCTGCATTGGAGGATCAGGTCTGGAGGTTCCAGCCCAGCTCCGGGCGCAGGCCGGGACCCGGGGGCCGCGCGCTCGGGGACAGCCAGAGGGGGTGCCTCGGTCCCGGGGGACCCCAGCTTGGGGAGCTCCACGGCCACTCAGGGCCACTCACCGTGGCAGATGCCAAGCTGTTGTCGGCCAGCGTTAGGTGGTGCGGCTCCCAGCGCCTCAGAAATTTGGAGGTGAGGATCTTGCTGAGAAAGGTCCGAGGGTGCCGGATGACACAGACCTGAATGTCGCCCTCCTGCAGCAGCTTGTACCTCATCCCGTTGCACAGCAGCAGGGCCCGGCGGCAAGGCACGGCGCCCATCACCTTGGTGCCCTCGGGGCCAGACACGTCGCTCCCTAGCAGCGGCTTGGTCTCCTCGATCTGCCGGGGGTCGCCGCCGCCCGAGCTGCTCGTCACATCCATGGCCGCGCCGGGGCGGGGGCCGCGCGCGCGATCGCGGCTGGCGTGGGGCCGGGCCGGCGGGGCCCCCGCGGAGGGCCCGCACCCCCCCACCGCCGGGAAGGTGGGGGGGCGTGGGCTGGGGGCGCCCNTGGCCGCGCCGGGGCGGGGGCCGCGCGCGCGATCGCGGCTGGCGTGGGGCCGGGCCGGCGGGGCCCCCGCGGAGGGCCCGCACCCCCCCACCGCCACGAACGGGAGCGCGCGGGGGCGGGCGGGGGCGCGCGGGGCGCTTCCTGGGCTGCTTCCTTCTAGCTGCTGGGGCGCATGCCGGCGCGAACGGGTTGGCGACTGCGGCGCGGGCGGCGGGCGATCGCGGGGCGCAGAGAGGATCGGGTCCTCGGGGGGTGGGGGCGGCGCCGGGGACGGCAGGCGCGGGCGTGTCTCGGCCTCGCGCGGGCGCGCTGTGCGGTGCGTGTGTCCGCGTCCGTCCGCTAGTGTGTGCTGCGGGCGGGGGCCGCGCCGGCTGCCGGGGAGATTGCGGGAGGCTGGCGCGCGCGATTGGTCCCCGCGGGGTCATGTGCCCGCCCTCTGACGTCAATGGCGGCAACAGCGGCTTCGGCCTCCCCGGGGCGGGCGGAGTCCGGGATGGGCCGGGCCCCGGGCGGGGACTTGGAGGCGGGCGCGGCCCGACGGGAGTGGCGGCCTCTGGGGAGGGGGCCAGGGCTGGGCGAGCCTCGACAGTCCTCGCGCCGCGCCCCGGAATGTGGGCAGTGTGCAGGGGGACGTCACGCGGGCCGCGCCCCCGAGGATGCACAACCGAGCTCTGAGCCCCTAGCCACCCCGCCATCCTGGGCTGGGCTTGGGAAATAAAGTCTGC
Source organism: Neotoma lepida (assembly GCA_001675575.1). Taxonomy (NCBI): domain Eukaryota; kingdom Metazoa; phylum Chordata; class Mammalia; order Rodentia; family Cricetidae; genus Neotoma; species Neotoma lepida. The sequence continues at coordinate 296,957 of LZPO01044399.1, forward strand.
CCATGACCAAGAGGATGCAGACCAGTGCTTCCTCTCCCCAGTCCAAGGCGGGACTGAAAGCTGGGGTGCTGCCTTGTGCACCCCTGATACTGCCTCCCCAATTCAAACTGCTTCGCCAAGGATGGCCATATTGGGCCATAGGACAGTTTCTTGGAACTGAAATTGGTCGTCCCCCCCAACACACACACACATACACACATAGAACTATGCATGGTGGCTCACCATTACAACCTCAGCACTCAGGGGACTNAGGCAGGAGGATTGCTGTGAGCTTGAGGCCAGTTTGAGCTACATAGTGAATTTCAGGCCAGTCAAGTCAACAGGCCCTGTCTCAAAAAATATTTTTTTTTCTTTAAGTAGGACTGGGGGTGTATCTCAGTTGTCAGTAGTGTTTGCTTACCATGCATAAAATCCTGGACTGGATCCCCAGAACTACATAAACCCACAAGGTGTCATGTGCCTGTAATCCCAGCAATAGGGAAGTGGAGGCAAGAGGATTTGAGTTCAAGATCATCTTTGGCTGTGAGTTCAAGGCCAACCTGAGGTATATATCTCAAAAAAACAAAACAAAACTTAAATTTCTTTAAAAAGGAAATATCCTCTCCCTCATCTGGGAATAGTCCCCACTGAAGGCCTCTCCTCTAGTCTTTGATGTCTCCTGGTCTTTGCTTTGGGGTCCTTACTGGAAGACAGCACAAACCCTCAGCATCCTGAAAGCAGGCCCCCTCCTAGGATCTCAGGTAACAAAGCTCCCCCAAAGTAATCCAGCCTCCCTATGTTCCACTCACAACTCAGGCAGTTCCAGAGTCTCACACTGACCCTGGACAGCTCTGGTCTTCAGTCCCCCCAGCTGCCTAGGAGAGAATACATCGAATGAGCCAGTGTGACACCTTGGAAACAAAGTAAATCCCCTTTGGTCATTGTTGGCAAGGAGCACCAGAGCTCTTCCATGGGACTTTCTCATCTCCAATCTCCTACACATTGTACCTCTAACCCCTGCAGCTGGGCTGGGGAGACGGTAAAAATTGCTTGCTGTGCAAGAATGAAGGCATGAGTTCAAATCCCCAGAATTCACCAACACTCAGTAGCATGTGTCTTATAATCCCAGGGCTCCTACTGCAAAATGGAAACAGAGACAAGAAAATCCCCAGAAGTTCAAGGGCCAGCTAGCCTGGCATACACAGCGGCAAAACAAGAGACCCTGTCTCAAACAAGGCGGGAAGCAATGACTAACACCCAAGACTGTCCTCTGACCTCTACACCAGTGCTATGGCACGCACACACCTGCATTCATTCATGAATATGCACACAAATATTTCACGCACACACACAAACTGCAACTCTCTACCTTCTTGTTAAGTGAGGGTCCAGTGTGTTCAGCCTATGTTGAACTGTATGGTGAATGCCCCAGAAAGTCTTTAGAATCCTTGAGATGATACTGGTCACACATATTCCTCCTAAGAATAGCCACCTCGAGAGCTGGGGAGAGGGAAGCCTGGTCTCAGCCTGCCTCCCTCACTAAATAAAACTTAGCCAGTTGTGGTAGCACAAGTGTGTAAACCCAGCACTGAGGAAGGCTGAGGCTAGAGGACCACAAGGGAGATGCCAGCCTGAGCTACATGTCATCTAAAAAACTCCTATTCCATGTGTGCAGGAGATGGACAAAACTGTTCTCTGTGTCCCAGGGCAGACACTGGTAGGTTGGAAACTGGAAATTCATTACCTCCCCACAATTTACTGGCATTTCATTCGAGTGCCAAACTTCAACCGGCTTGTAGAAACCATTGAACAATAAAGGAAAGCCCTTAGCCCCCATACCCTGATAGAAATANGGGTGTGAAGAAAAAAAAAGAAATGTGGATGTGGAGAATGGTGGTGGTCAAAACCCCTCCAGCCTTTTTAGGGGTGGGGTTAGGTCCATGCAAACCTTTGTTTAGCTCTTGCTGTCTGGGTTGTTAGTTGTTGTTACTGTCAATCATAGTGGTCCCTAACCTAAGATCTGCAAGGATGCTCTCAGCATGCGCTCCTGCAGACAAGGATGTAGAGCCCTTGAATGGCCGGCCCATCAAAGCCCCCAGCTAGTCAGGATGGGCTTGAGCCCAGGAGAAGTGCAAAAAGCAGACAGTGAACACATTGTGCTTGGCGCTAGGTGAAAGAGGAGTACCTAACCCAGCTGGGTAGGGTGAGCATAACATTGGGGGCGGGGGTGTCCCTGCTCCAAGAGGGCTTTGGAATCACATGAAGAGACCAGAGAGGTGTTCAAAGTTAAGAATGCTTTCTGTTCTTGCAGAAGACCTGAGTTTAGTTCCCTGAGCCCATATTGGGCAGCTCAAAACCACCTGTAACTCTGGCTTTTGGTGATCCAATGCCCTCTACTGGACTCTGAGAGTACCCGCACTTGTGTGCACAACACCAAACACAGACACACACACATCCACATAATTGAAAATAAAATAAATTTTCTTAAAAAAAATAAAGGAATCAGATAAGGGGACAGATGCTCCAAGGAAGGTGAATGGCCCATGAAAAGGCAAAGAGGCAGAAGGCTGTTTGGCCTATTCAGAAAACTATAGCCATTTGTCTAGATGCAGAGTGGGGCAAAGCAGAGGCCTGAGACGTGAATAGCCAGTGTCTTGAAATGTAAGTCCAGGAACTGGAGTAGTGGAGAGTGACCTCCTGAACTAGGCACGGAGTGACTTGTATGTGGCATTTTCTAAAGGTCAGTGGCTATAGCATGGTGTGACTGAGGGTAGCAGCCACATACTAAAGAGCTGTCAAGGGCACTCAGATGGAAGGCAAGGTGGTCTGACTCCAGTTATCCCACTGGGTGGGCTAAGCTGCATAAGCAGGACTGTTCTCTGTGTCTGGGACATCTGTACACTTCCTCTACTCGTTCCTCTACTCTACTCGTTCGGAGTCCCAGACTCCAGCAGGAAGGTGACTAAGCTGGATTTAGTATGGACATACTGAGTGCAGTCACCAGGTTGATGCCTTAAACATTAAGCAGAAATGTCATGACAGCAGCCGCCAGTGCCCAGTGGCAGATCCTGTTTGGTTTCANTTTGTTCTCCTAGCCAGCCCAGAAGGCCATCATCTCTAGAGAGAGGGAGTCAAGGCTCAGAGTGAGTGAGTTAATGAACTAGAGAGATGCAGCCAAGATTCCAACCTAAGACCGAGTACGGGGCCTATAGCTCAGATGGGAGTGTGTGCCTGGCTTACGCTGGGCCCTGGGTCCATCCCCAGCCCCACATAATCTAGACATGGTGGTGGGTGTCTGTAATCTCAGCATGAGAGATGGAGGAAGGAGGGTCAGAAATCGAGGCTATCCTTAAATTCTTATCCTTGAACATAAGAAGTTCAAGGCCAGCCTGGGCTNCATGAGGCTAGGAGAGAATACAGATGGCAGGCAGCAGTTTTAACAGAACTTCTTATTCTTGCAGAGAACCTGGGTTCAGTTCCCTGAACCCACTTGAAAGCCCACAACCATCTGTAACTCCAGTTCCAGAGTATTGGACTCCCTCTTCTGGCCTCCAAAGACTCTAGGCATATATGTGGTGCACAGACATATATATAGGCAAAATACTCACANACATATAATAAAATAAATAAAAGAAAATTAAAAACCAAAGCCAAACTCAAGACTGACTTGACCTCCTCTTCCACTTTTTGGTCACTCCTCCAGGAATGCTGGGAGACATGACAAATNGCCTTTTTGTTTCCCTGAGACAGCACTCAGAAAACTCGGAATCCTATCGCTGCCGTCTTTTGGTAATATTACCCCTTGGCTCTAGGTTGGAATCAGTGAAACAGAGGCTCAAGGCACTGCAAGAAAGCCAAATGTGGGAACCCATGTCTGTAATCTAGCTCTTGGGAGGTGGAAGCAGGACGATCATCTTGGCTTCAAGGTCATCCTTGGCTAAGTAGTGAATTCCAGCATGACTTGAATTACATGAGACCCTGTCTCAAAAAATAATAAAAATAAAAAATGAAAAAGGAAGGGGAGAAGGAAGGAAGGACAGAAGGACAAGACAATGACTGCTTCAGGGTCACCCACCCATTCNCTGGCTGTGGGGAAAGTGTCAGACACAGGGCTGGCTCAGAAGTTGTCATATGAGATGGCATTTGGTATCCAGTCTGTAATGGTGGAGTCCTCAGACTCCTAGACTGGGACAGGCAAAGCACAATTGAGTCCCTGCCTCACTCTCTCCTGGGTTCCTGACCTGGAATTGAGTCTGAGTTCAGCCATTAGATGGCATCAGAAGCCACAGCCCAGGGGGTCTAGGCCTCCCTGGGAGACACAGGCCCATTGACTTTGCACTGAAGAACATATGTCCAAGTCATCCTCGGTACCATAAGAATCCAGACNCTCCTTAGACAGGGCAGACACCCCGAGAGTCTCCCTTCCAGCACTGAATTTGAGAGCTGTACAGATAATAGAAGAAACACAAGTGTATGTATCCTCCACTCTGCTGAAGACTTTGATAAAGTAGTAAAGTCCCTGCTAGGGAAGGGCACATGAAGCTTGGGGTCAGGTCCAGTGTCAATCTCTGCTTGGCCTTTGCATAGCTCATGAAATGACATGTAAATCCTGATGCAGACCAGGCAGGCAGGGTTGCTTCTGGGGAGGCTCACCTTTGCATCCAGTGGTACCTGTTCAAGCAAGTCAGCTTGCTGAAATAAAAGAAAGCCCTGGTTCACAGCTTGCCAACTCCCCTGGTGTAAATACTCCCACTGAGACTCATTATGAGCTATTGAGTTCATTGCTGAACAGGAAGTTCAGGAGAGATGCACCCCAGAGCCAGGTACGATGGTACAGGTCTGGAATCTCAGCTAATAGNAATAAACAAAACGAATATAACATTTGGGACTGCAGGAATGGCTTGGCAGTTAAGAGCACATACTGCTCTTGCTGGGGAAGAGAGTTCCATTTCCAGCACCCACACCAGAAGGGCCACAACCACCTGTAACTCCAACTTCAAAGATATCTGATGCCTCTGGTCTCTGAGGGTACCTGCACCAATATGCACATATCCCCCACACAGGCACACAGGCATACACATAATTTAAAAAAAAAGAATATATCTAAAAATAATATAGTACTAATTATTGATTTATATAACATAATATTTTATTATGTGTATTTGTGGGGGAGGTACATGATGTGTGGATGCATGTGTGCCATGGTGCACTGTAGAGGTCAGAGGGTGACTTGTTGGAGACATTTTTATCCTTTCATTATGTGGATTCTGGGGGTGAACTCAGGTTATCAGGCTTGGCAGCAAGCACTGATCCATCTTAGTAGCCCTAACATAATCTTTTTNAAAAAAATTTATTCATTTAGTATTTATATGGGTGTTTCTCGAGCATGTGTGTCTGTGCACCACATTCATGTAGTACCTATGAAGGCCAGAAGAGGGTGTGTGAGCCCTTTAGACTGTAGTTACAGACAGTTGTGAGATACCATGTGAATGCTGGGAATCAAACTCAGGTCCTCTGGAAGAGTAGTTAAGTATTTTAACCGCTGATCCCTCTCTCCAGTTCCCTACACAGTCTTTTTAAATAGCTGTCTGACAGCCAGCTTGTAAAGTTCCTACTGAGAGAATGGTCAACCCACATGAACTAGTTGAGGTCTGCCTAGCACATGGTTGNACATCTTTTTAGGGCGTGGCATAAAGCAAGTGTCCAGGAGTTATCTATGGGATAGATGGGTCTCTCATTGCTTCATCCATCTTCTAATACATCAACTTCTCTAATATCTACCACATTGTGTTAGGTTGGNCTCTTTCATTCATTCATTTGATTTTATTAGATTCCTATTTTTGTTGGGTTTTGCTTTTTGAGACAAGGTCTCATATCCTAGCCTGGCCTCAAACTTGTTGAGTAGCTGAGGGTGATTTTGAACTCCTGGTCCTTTCTCCACCTCCCAAGTGCTGGGATTACAGGTGTGTGTCACCGTGCTGGCTTACATGATGCTGGGAATCCAACCTGGGGCTTCACAAATGCTAGGCAAGCATTTACCACCTGAGCTATATGTCTGTCCCTAGACACTTATTTCTTATAACTCACTTGAATGCCAGTAACTTCGTCAGGTATCATAAAGGTAACTCATCATGCTGCCCCCATCAAGTTCACAGTTATGTGGGGAACCCAGACCCAAAGCACCATCCCTTAAAAGAAGTCTTCAAAAAAGAAAACAAATCTTAGCCCTTCCTAGATCCTGCTCTGAGTGTCCTTGGTTGAGGGACCATAAAGTGGGGTGGTCACAGCTCCTTCCCCCCAGGTTACAGAAACTCCATGGAACCCCACATCAAGTCCATGGCATTTTCAATAAGAACTAGCTATTTCTCACCCCTCACTGTTTTTTTTTACACTTATTTATTTGTGTGTGTGTATGGACATAAGTATGCTACCATGTGGGTTCTGGAGCTCAAACTCAGGCTATCAAGCTTGGCGGCCTGTGCTTTTACTCAGTGTATGACTCACATCCCCCTCATCCCTGCTTTTGTTTAGAAGCCATACTGACACAGCTCTTAGAATGTCCTTGTCACCTAACTTAATTCTCTGANTCCATCTATCTACCTCTACCTGGGGCATGCGTGGATCGTCTAGACACAGCATCTCTGCAGGGCTAGCGCAGATTCTGATCATTGTGAACATTTGGGACACACAGGCAANTGCCCTGTTTCACTGCATCCATGGCTTCCACCTCTTGAATACTACCAGCACCCCCAAGTCATGACAAATAAAAAGATCTCCGGACATTTCTAAATGTCACCTGACGGGCGTGGGGGCAAAAATCACTCCTGATTTAAAGGGAAATGTTCCCTTTCCTCTCAGTCTGTGGTGGCTGCCCCTGGGCCAGCCTTTTGTTCAGCTGTTTTGTGGGTCACAGGCTGGAGGCTTTATACTCATACCATGGTGACTTCCTCATAGAGGAAGCCACACAGAGGAGCTGCGAAAAAAATGTCTTCACAGCCATTATCTAACTATCAGTGAACGTGGGAACCCATAGGATGCTGTAATGTGCAGCATGAATGAGGTCATGGTTTGGATGCCTGTTTAATAGCAACAAGCCACGTGCATAACAAAGATCAGACTCTGAATGTAAGCAATGAAATGTATGTCCCAAAATGGTTCCAGTTTCCTAGCTATCCATGGTGCTCTGGGTTTGGTAGAATTCTCTGGAAGNTTAGTCTGAAAACATTCCCGTTGAAATTGCATCAGCCTGCAGAGCATTCCAGAACCTCACTTCTCACAAGCATCAGACACCCACTTAACAGAACATACACTCCGTGCCCATGGCATTTCATTTAATCAGATAATAAAGTACACCTATTTACTCTCTCAGTATAGAGGAGGTCCATTTGCTTCCTGGAGCCTGCGTCTCCTCCTCCCCCCTTCTCCTGGGCTGCTGGGAGGCTCTTGTCATTTTCAAGGCGACATTAGTGGGCATGGAGGACAGAAAGGGGTGGGAGCATGGTTTCATATGTATCGACCTGTGACCATGACTGTGAACTGAATGTTGACTCTACTGTGTCCCTCCCGACCTTCTCAGGTTTCAGGGGACCAAGAGGCCAAGGAGAGAACATGAAGTGCCATCTCCTTTCCCTCCCATTGCACCATTTAATGACGTCTGTGGACTTAAAGAAAAAGCATTACAGAGGACTGAGTGCTGCTTTGGAATTCACACTTCTTACAATCAATAGATTGACTGGTTCACACACACACAAGCACACACACACACAAAAATGCACATCTTAGTATTTGTTTGTCTCTAATGTTTGTTGGTTTGAGATAAGTTCTCTGTATATAACCAAGGCTGTCCTTGAACTCACTATGTACCCTAGGATNTCCTCAAATTAGCGCTAATACTCCTGCCTCAGCCTCCTCAATGCTGAGATTACAGGAATGTGACAGTATGGCCAGCTGCAGGGTCTTGTGTATTTTTTCCCCTTTTAAATCAATNATATTCAGTCAGGCTTGGTGGCACATATCTATAATCCTAGCCCTTTGGAGGCTGAGGTGGGAGAATTTCAAGTACAAAGCTAGTGTGTGCTCCATAGTGAGATTGTATTCCCATATAAAGAACGAGTAAAATAGAAAATAGAAGGGCTGGAGAGA
>LZPO01044399.1:320570-338351 GCA_001675575.1 Neotoma lepida
ACACACACACACACACACACACCACACACACACACACACCAGACTTCAAAGAGAACAACACGACATAGCAATTTTCTCTCCCTATTTTCTGTTTCATAAAGAAGCAAAGAATTCGGATCCATCTTTCATGTCGTAGCAACAGAAAGGAACAAAAAACGCCCCAGAAAGAAACTGACAGCCAAACAATGCAGATCTGCAGCTTCCAGTAGGAAAGGTATGCAGAGCCAGCATCAAAAAAACAAACAGGAGCCAGGAAGAGCAAACAAATCCCCGTCCAACCCCCCACACCCCCACACATCAGGGAGAGTTGCGTGGGGCTCCCACCTGAGCCCGGGAGCCTGCACTGAGATTGGGGAGCCCCACAAGGGAGAGGGAATCAGCCTCATTCCCAGAGTCCAGGAGCCTAGGGTGTTGGTATGAGACCNGACCAAAGAGGGTTGGGCTCAGGGACATATGAGGACACCAAGGGTTCCTGGGTAATGGTCTCAAAGACCAGCTGTGAGCACTTACATAAGGCGAGGAACAAAGATTAAAGCATCATTTTTTTTCTAGTTCCAATTTTTCCCATGATGCTATCCAATGTCAAAATGATGCACTGAGATTTCGTTGTTTGTTTTTGGCTTTTTGTTTTTTATGGTTTTCTTGTTTGTTTTGGGCCAAGGTTTAAGCCTCTAGCCTAGGCTGGCTTCAAACTTAAGATGGTCTCACTTGCCTCCCAAATGCTGAGATTGTGGGTGTGCACCATCAAGCCCCACTGTGGGATTGGAAAATGAGAATTCAGAGATAGACAGGAACTGAGTCACCCAGTAACTCNGTGAGAAGAACCTGTTGAGTGAGCATGCACCATATAGAAGGCCCAAACCTGGGCACTAGGGAGTCCCAAGTTAGGACCCTTGATTGACAGTTGCTGCTCACCTGGAACAACCATGACTCAGAGCCATCAGTGGTTCTCAGAGCTGGGAAATCTGATCTATCCTCCTTAAATTTATTGTATGTGCATTGGTGTGAAGGTGTCAGATCCCCTGGAACTGGAGTTACAGACANTTATGAGCTGCCATGTAGGTGCTGGGAATCGAACCCTGGTCCTCTGGAAGAGCAGCCTGTGCTCTTAACGGCTGAGCCATCTCTCCAGCCCCCTGTCCCTCCTTTTTTCAAGGATTTTTTTTTTTAATTAAAAAAACACTGGAGAGCTGAGGATGTGGCTCAGCTGGTAGAATGTTTGCCTACATGCAGGAAGTCCCTAGTTTGACCACCATTGACACACAAACCAGGCATGGTGGCACGTGGCCTGCAGTTCCACTGCTCAGGGAAGCGGAGGAAGATGGATTGGGAGTTCAAGGTCAGCCCTGGTTATACAGGGAATTTCTGGTCAGCCTGGGGCCTCAAAAGATGGAGAGTTCTTGGTGAGGTTGTCCTATGGTGTAGAGCACTTGTTGCTCTTACAGAGGACCTAGGTTCGATTCCCAGTACCTGCATGGTAGCTCACAACCATCCATAATTNCAGCTCCAGGAGACCTGACACCATCTTCCGACCTGCAGACATCAGGGCCATGTGTGGCACAGACAAGCTAACAAAACATCTGTACATAAGTTCATAAATAAATACATCTAAAAAGTAAAAACAACCACCACCACCACCACAGATTAGACATGTTTTGCACACCTTTTGATCCCAGCATTCCAGAGGCCAAGGCAGGTAGATNTCTGTGAGTTTGAGGCCAGTCTNGTCTTCATAGTGAGTTCTAGGTCATCTAGGGCTACATGGTGAGACCTTGTCTCAAAAATCAAANCAAGACAAGCACCAAAGAAAAAGACAGAGAGAGGAAGAGAAGGCTACATGAAGTCATGCAAGGCTTGGAGTACCATAGCCACTAGCTAAGGGACACCTGATACCAAGTAGCAGTTGGTCTCTCCTAAAACCTTTAGAGAGCACATGACCCTCCTGACACCTTGATCTTGAGCTTCTGGCCTGCAGGATGAAGAAAGAATAAATTTTTACAGTTCTAGGCCATCCAGTTCGTGAAATTTTGTTATAGTCACTCTAGGAGATTTGGGGTGTTACTGGTAACATATGACTTTACTATCTAGACTAGGTAAATTTAATACCCACCAAGACACACATAGTAGTCTCCCCAAGCTGGCAAAGGCTTAGACACGTCTCTCATGGGCAGCAGAGACTAGATCAGTGGTCATGCAAGCAATGGGATGGATAATCATACTCAGCAATGTAAATGAGCAAACTAGCCAGTTGCGGTGGCACATGCCTGTAACCCCAGCACTGGGGAGACTGAGGCAGGAAGAGCTCAAGTTCTAGGCTNTCTAGGGCTATTCAACATGACCATATTTCAAAANGAGTAAAAATCAAAGTGAACAGACATGGATACATCAAGATGGACAGTTTTCTTGTTGTTGTTGTTTGGGTTTTTTGTTTTTGTTTTCTGAGACAGGGTTTCTCTCNGTGTAACTTTGGAGCCTGTCCTGGAACTCACTCTGTAGACCAGGTTAGCCTTGAACTCACAGAGATCCATCTGCCTCTGCCTCCCAAGTGTTGGGATTAAAGGCGTGCGCCACCACGCCTGGCTCTGGACAGTTCTTACAGAGGCTTGGTTGTCAAGGGAAAGATGCCAGACCCCAAAGAGACACTCAGTATTGTCTGAAGCCTAAGACCAGGCCATCTATACCAATGGAGGTCAGAATAGAGGTGACCCTGGAGGCACTGACTGGCTCAGGGTGATGGAGGGCTAGAAGCAAGCTCGCTCCATCCTTCATTTCTTTCTTTCTTTTCCTTTTCTTCCTTTCTTGCCTCCATCCACCCCTTACTTTCCCCCACCACTTTTANAAAAATGTTTATTTTTATTTTCTGTGTATGAGTGTTTGCTTGCATGTATATCTGTGCACCACATTTGTACCCAGTGTCCGTGGAGGTCAGAGGTTGGTATTGATCCCCTGGAATTGGAGTTACAGTTGACTACAAGCTGCCATGTGGGTCTTCTGCAAGGGCAGTCAGTGCTTTCCAGGTCCCTGCAAGAATAGCAGTGCTCTTAACCACTAAGCCATCTTTCTAGCTCCTCTTCCTTCTTATTTTAATGGGACAGCCTCATGTAACCTAAGCTGGCTTCATCATATTGCAGAGGATGACTTTAAACTCCTAATTCTTCTGCCTTTACCTCCCAAACACAGACATATGCCTTCATGCCCAGTTTTGGGATCAAGTTCTCTGACTGTATCTGAATGNTTGATTCTCAAAGTTAAGCACATGCAAAAATTCACAGAGCTGGCCCCTTGAGATTAGTTGGCACTGTACTCTATATGTTATAGCTTAATTTTTAAGAATGAAAAGATAAAAATGAAGAAATAATTGTGAGACAGGAGATTCCAATTGTGCTGGCTAATTTTATGTCAACTTGACACAAGCTAGAGTCACCTGAGAGGAGGGAGCCCTGACTGAGAAAATGCCTCTATAAATCAGATGGCAGGCAAGCCTANAGAGCGTTTTCTTAATTAGTGATTGATGTGGGAGGGTCTCCATCCACTGTGGGTGAGGCTACCCCTGTGCTGGTGGTCCTGGGTGCTAAAGAAAGCAGGCTGAGCAAGCCATGGAGAACAAGTCAGTAAGCAGCATTCCTCCATGGCTTCTGCATCAGCTTCTGCCTCCTGGTTCTCCACCAAGAACTGGAGACTGCATGTTGGAATGTTCTGATGCCAGTAACTGAGTGTTAATCTTTTGTTTTCAATGCAAAAAGTTGGTACACGGGAATTCCTAGGAACTTTCCATATAGGACATCGGTAGTGACAATGTTGCCTGCCTGATGGTGAAGGGGAGCCTGTCCTGGGATATCAGCACTTGGCCATAAACTTGACTCACTTCTGGCCTCCCAGGACAGTGAACAGACTGTGGCCTCAGAGGACTGAAGCAGCTAGATGCCCAAGGACAGCCATTTTCTACAGGATACTCATTCTAGGCCAGTCTGCAGGTCCCCAGCGGAGGCCACTTAAGTGAAGGCAGAAACGGAGAACACTCTGAAACCTAAGGAAAGAGGAAACACCCCACTCAAAACTGAGAACAAGGACGCTTCGTGCAGACCTCATGAGGGCTGTGGGCTGGAAGTGTGCCTGACCCAATAACCCCTGTTATCCTGGGGGCATACCCATACCCACCAGCGCTGAAAATTTATCCCAATCATGAAGAAGTGTGGGAGCTGCTGGCATTTGGTAGAAACAGTAGGCAGGAAGGCTAGACATTCTGGGCTGTGTAGGACAGCCCTCTAGGACAATGACGTTTGTCCCTTCATGTGGGCACAAGCCCTGCTTGGAATGACCCTCATCTAAAACCCAACCTCATTTTACATACAAATGTGTTTTCTTTTCGTGCCCCTTCTTAATAGTGACCCTGAATTTTACAGTACAGCCACCGTGTACGTGGAGGGAATGTGGTTCTGCAAATTTGGATGTTCACCAAGAACTAGTGACCATTTTAGAAAACGTCTGTCACCAATGGCCTCTCTCCTTTTGCTGTCTGAATCACCCACAGGGCACACCTGTGGCTGGCTCCCTGGGGAGTCTCAAAAAGGGGTGAGCGTCTGAATCCTGCTTCATGTGTGGGAGGGTGGCTGGCATCCTTATGTGGGATTTTATGGCCATTTACCTTCTGTTTAGCTCCCTTTGGTGCTATCACGAGTCAATGCTTCTGAAATGATATGAATAGGCGAGTTATATACCGAAGAATTCAGCCTACAACAGAAAAGGTGTGCTGGGTCAGGAGACCGGGAATAGTTTTGCACCAAGTGAGCCAAGACTGAATGGAACAGCCCCTGAGCCCAGCCACAATGGGAATATGGCTATAAGAAACACGACCAGCAGAGCCGTGATGGTGAACGCCTTTAATCCCAGCACTTGTGAGGCAGAGGCAGGTGGATCTCTGTGAGTCTGAGGCCAACCTGGTCTACAGAGTGAGTTCCAGGACAGCCAGGGCTACGAAGAGAAACCCTGTCTGGAAAAACAACAGCAAAAACAAACAAACAAAACAACGAAACAAAAACCAACAACCCCCAAAACAAACAAAACAAAACAACAAAAAAAGAAAGAAAAGAAAGAAAAGAAACACAACCAACCAGGGCATGATATAAGGAGAGGGGGTCCAGAGTCATCCCACCCCTCCAGGCGGACACTTAGTGAGCCCCTTTGTCCTTTGAGGATCCATCTACGCTGACATGTGAATGTTGAGTGAAGAAAAATCCAGGGCTGTTGAGTCGCAGGCCAGGACCAGAGGGTGGGAAGCTTTATAGGCAACCAGACTTTGAACTTGAATCTACCCAAGTCATCCTGCCAGGACTGTGAGTGACTAACTCCTCCAGAGCCTTCGCTGCCTGGAGCTCTGTGGAAGCAGTATTGGCTTGCCCCACCAGCTCCACCACAGAGAGGTCACATCTGGCACACTGCACCGGGTCCTGACCTCTCACAAGAGTGGGGCTCAGCTGGGTGCTGGTGTCGCACGCCTTTAATCCCAGCACTCAGGAGGCAGAGGCAGGTGGATCTCTGAGTTTGAGATCAGCCTAGTCTACNGAGTGAGTTCCAGGACAGCCAGGGATATACAGAGAAACACTGTCTCGACAAAGAAGAAGAAAAAAAATTAAGAGTATCTATTGTGTAGTGTCCACACCAAAAAATGCAGCTCTCACCTTACAGAGACTGAGAGACTATCCTAGAAACACAAATGAGTGACCATGACCCAGGAATGCAGACCCAGGGTACCCCAAACTCCATGTTCCACCTTAGCGATTGTTTCACGAAGGTTTTATAGTCATAAATCAATGTGTTTCAGCTACTTTGATGGAGACATCAGGTTGGACAGGTCACAGCAATGCAGGAACATGTCTATAATAGGCACCAGCGTCATCTGACCACATTCTTGTTGTTAAGAGTGAGGGGTCTCTTTCCAAAGGGCTCACCTAATAATCAGAAGGATGTTAGTCACACAGAGGTAGGCAGTAAATGGCTGTGAAGGGCTAAAGATGGCCCAAGATCATTTGGCCCTAGACCTGCAACATTCCAACCTCTCCCTCCCATCAATCAATATTTGTAGATGCAGCTTCCTTCCAGCAATTTTCCTTCACAGTGGCCACGGCTGCCCTAGGGCAGGGTGTGACCCAGACAAACCTCCAAAGGTCAGGGACAGCTTTGGGTTAGGATCAGGAAAGGTGCAGGGGTTTCCCATTGCTCCTCTGCCTCAGCAACAGGGTTCCCAGAATACTAGGGTCCTGTATTGGACTTGGCTAGGAGGGCACAGGTGACAGGCAGCTAGCTGTATCTTCCTGCTTCCGGGTTCCAGGCTGTGGCCCTGAGAGCCTAGAGCTCAAGTCCTCGTGGGTTTGAACTCCCTCTGCTGGCCATTTCTACCGCTACACTTCAATGCCAGAGGCCCTATCCCAGGAGTAAGAAGATACTGGGTTTGTAGCCTGATAGAAAGAAGTGTCAGGAAGAATTGGTCATAGAGAGAAGATGGCTGTCCCCACAGAAGTGAAAGAGGACACATTTTCATCTCAAAGTTTCTGGGTCTCTATGTATTGGAAGCTATTAAACCTGCACCCACCCTCCCCCAGGCAGTTCGNTGGTTCCTCTTTGACTCAGGATTCACAATGGCCTACNAAATCTCCATAGTATTGAAAGTATTTTTGGAAAAAAAAAAAAGTATGACTGGGCTGGGAATGTGGCTTAGTTGGTAGAATGCTCACCTCGCCACGCACGAAGTTCCATGTGAAGCACCTTATAAGCTGCAGTGGCTGGGTATACCTGGAGGCCCAACATCGAGGAGGAGGTGGAGGCAGAAGGATCATAAGTTCAAGGTCAACCTCACTACTAAGCAAGTTTGAAATCAACCTGGGCTATAGGAGAGCCAGCCTCAAACCAAATACAAAATAAGAACGCTCAAGGATTCTTCATTTGATCTTGTTTGCATGGACAGAATAATTCCCAACAGCTGTGACTCACAGAGGGTCACAGTGTGCAATAGGAACTGGATTATTAATTATCAAGCCCATCATTCAGATAAGAAAACTGAGGCCTGCCCCACCCCCAGCCAGAGACTGAGTCTTATATCCTGAACTTACAGTTGCAGTTGTAGATGTCAGGTGATTAGAAGGACAGCAGTACCCCCAAGTCCTTGAGGCGTTAAGCCTGGTCACCCCTCGGCTACACTTGGAGGCTGCTGCTCTGTCTTACTTACCTGGGTGGACCTTCCACTGAGCCACTACACAGGCCCAGACTAGTGCTCAGGGACTCTCTGGAGACAGGGGGAAGATTCTGTGTGAGCTCTGCTGNTTGTGGGTCTGAGCAGAGAGCAGAGAGTATTTGCCAGGGCCACCCAGGCTGGTGGTGTGTTATGTGAGGCAAGTCAGAGGGTCTAATACACCAGTACTCCAAGTTCTGAGAGGCCTCCAGCACTGTGGAATGGGTGGGGGAGGTCCTCCTTACTCCCTAGAATGAACCAGGTGGTGCATGGGGGTNGAAGAGGCCTGAGAGTTCGCCTGTGTGCTCAGAAAGGGCCAATGGGGCTCCAAAGATGGCTTCATTGCTAAAGTGTTTGTCTTGCAAACAGGACCTGAGTTCAATCCTCAGAACCTATGTTACAAAAGAACAATCAGGCATAGTGGCACATACTAGGAATTGTAGGTGGAGTGTCCCTGTCCTGACTGCCTGGTCCCAAATAAACANACAGAGGCTTATATTAACTACAAATGCTCGGCTGATAGCTCAGGCTTTTTACTTTCTTACATTTAAATTAACCCATTTCTAGTAATCTATATATTGCCACGTGGCTCATGNCCTTACCTGTCCTCTAGCATGTCTTGCTTCCTGGGCAGCTGGCTCGTGTCTCTCTGACTCTGCCCATCTTCCCCCCAGCATTTTCAGTTTGGCTTTCCCCTCTAGCCTTATTCTGCCTTGCTATAGGCCAATCAGCTTTTTTTTTATTAACCAATGAGAGTAATACATATTCACAGAATACAGAGGGATTATTCCACAGCAAGGNAGTGCTGGGGAGGTGGAGACAGAGGGCTCAGTGGCCAGCCAGCCCAGGCTACTTGGCAAGTTCCAGGCCAGAGAGAAACCCCATTTTAAAAACAACAATAACAAAAAAGTGGATGGTGCCTGAGGAATGATATTTGAGGTTGTTCCTGTTGGAATTCCTGGCCACTCCCCCAGCTAAGTGACTTCACAGCACATGTGCAAAGGGAATCCCGCCTCTTCCTCCCTCTCCTTGTCTCTCTTCTTCCTCTCTTTCTCTCTCTCCACATGCGGCCGCACGCTCTCTCTGTCTCTCTGTCTCTCTCTCTCTCTCTCTCTCTCCCTGTCTCTCTCTCTCTTCCCTGTCTCTTATACACATCTAGATGTGTTGTCTCTCCCAGTACTCTCTCCCTCCATCCGCCCCAACCTGATCCGTCTCCTGTTCCTATCTGAATTCCTACTTCCAGGAACCTGCCTCCATCCACTGGCAATGTCCATTCTATTTTTGTTTCACAATAAGATTTATGTACTCCCCAGCTTAAGTCCTCCTCCTTGTTACTTAGCATGTCAGATTTGCATTTCCCTGGTGGGTCTATGGGTTGTAGCGTGTTTCTCTTTTGCTTAAGGATAGTATCCACATATGAGTGACTATATACCATGTTTCTCTTTCTGGGTCTGGGTTACCTCACTCAGAATGATCTTTTCTAGTTCTATTCATTTGCCAGGACATTTCTAAATGTAATTGTTTTAAACAACTGAGTAATACTCCATTTTATAAATATATACCACAATTTCTTTATCCAGTCTTTGATTGAGGGGCATCTGTTGGAATTCCTGGCCACTCTCCCAGCTAAGTAACTTCACATTCGCACTTCACGCATGTACAAAGGGAAATCCCACCTCTTCCTCCTTCTCCTTGTCTCTCTCTCTTCCTCTCTCTCTCCACGTGCGGCCGCGTGCGTGCTCTCTCTGTCTCTCTCTGTCTCTCTGTCTCTCTGTCTCTCTCTCTCTCTCTCCCCCCACACACTTTCTAATAAAGCTCCGATACTGGATTTTGTCATGCCTCATGTCCTTTTCTCGCACGGTAACCGCTAACATTGATAATAACAGTTCCCACATCCTGGTACAGGAAAACACACAAGAAAAAGTCAAGGGCCTTGAGGGATGGCTCAGTGGTTAAGTGCACTGGCTGCTCTTGCAGAGGATTCAGGTTCCGTTTCCAGTGCCCACACGGTGACTTACAACTGTCTGTAACTGTATTCTAAGGGATACAATGCCCTCTTCTGGTCTCTGTGGGCACCAGCCATACACATGGTATGCAGACATACATGCAGGCAAAACACTCATATACATAAAAAAAAATAAATCACTAAAAAAAGAAAGACTCAGTAGGGGCTTGGGGTGCAGCTCAGGGGTAGAGCACCAACACAGAGGACTAGTTCTTGGCTGGGAAGACACAGCCCCTCCTGCAGCATCCTTCAAAAACAAGTCCTTCTGGGCTGGGAAGATGGCTCAGGGGAGATCACTTGCCACATAAGCCTGATGACCTGAGTTCCATCTTTGCGACAACCCTAACAAACCCATGCCCTTTCCATTAAAATAATAGTTGTTTTGTGGTCCCCTCTGGTTTCCAGATCTTTTTCTTTTTCCATGCTTACACAAGCCTTCTCAGAGGCAAGGATTGAATCCCCAGCTGCTATTTCTCAGCACTGGGCAATTGACTTTGTGGCCTTGTGCCTTGGTCTTCTTAGCTATAAAACTGAGGTAATGATAACATTGCTAACTGTGGAAAGGTCATGTGAAGTGTCAGGAACTGATATTTGTATTATGAAGTTTGCAGAGCCAGGCATAGATAAATCTCAAAAAAACTGAGGGTGCTCCGTAGTTGTGAGTGCAGAATGCCCATCCTAGGACTCTCACTTTAAAGATGCCGACACGTGGGAGGCAGCCTGGAGGTCTGATTTAATTGGTCTCAGGTGGAGCCCAGCATGGGTACTTCCCAGGTGATTCTGATATTCCACGGTAACAAGTCCAGGTCACAGTCTCTTCGGGGGAGGGAACAGCNGATAGCACCCAGCAGATGTCAGGAAGCGTGAGCTCTTGACTCAGCAGTGAGTGTCTGCCTCTCCTCAGCTGGGAGGGTAGGTANCACTCACTAAGAACAAGGTCAGCAGGCTNGTATAAAGCTGTGCTTTGTCCCTGGAGAGTCCCTAACTCTAGTGAAATCACCACAGCTCTCCTTCTCTTTGCCTGGGGCTGTGGAACTTCTGCTTAGGACCCACCCAGATTCTTCCTAGTCACACCTCAGCTGCTAGTTTCCCAGTGAGGGCTAGAGAACCTAGAGGGCTGAAGGATGGGGAGGCAGGGGGAGGCTTCTGTGCTCTAGCTGGAAGCTTGGGTCCACGCTTGCCCTCAGTCACTTAAGTCTCTTTCACAGAAAGGATGCTAAAAGTGGCTGCTTTGGTCCTTCACTGCCTAGTTCACAGAGANCTTGCTGGTTTGGAGTCTAACAATGAATGAATGACTGCTTTGAGTGTGAACAGCAACCATGTCAGCGGCTGTGATGGGGATTGCCCTGGAGGGGTCTAGCATCACCCAGCTGGACAGCTGCATGGGTGGCATGGACTGGCCTAGGTCTGTCCTGAGTCAGACTTCTTTGCTAAAACACTCATAATTGGAACACAGACGGAGGAGTGCCTGGTGAAAATTCCCACCTCCTTTAGAAAGGACCCACTTGGATTCTGTTTGTAGGTTCAGGGTTGAGCAGCCTCATATTACCTGTCCAGGCCCTAGGGCTGAGGACCCCAGCATAGGAACCATGTCAGGCAAGGTATGTCTCCTTATCTGCAAGCATTTGTGCCCAAACCTGCACAAGGACCCACATTTCTTGGATCCCTGTATGCAAGAGGGGTGGAAGGAAGTACACACAGGAAGTCTACATGCACAGAGGTCTACATGCCTCTGCCTCCCAAGTGCTGGGATTAAAGGCATGTGCCACCACACCTGGCAGNTTGGGCGTTCTTTAGTCATTCTCTCAACAAACATTTATCAGGTACCTCCTGGGTGGCATTTGAAGTACTGGCGACTAGCCGCAGTCCACAGCTGCTGGAGCTGATATTCCAGGGAACAAGTGGGAGTAGGTGGGTGTGTAGGGAAGAGATAACACAAATGGCTAAACAGAGCTAATAAGGCTTACGTATTGGTCACTAGGCCACACTACCAGCACCCTCACTCGTTTCCTTCCAGTCTCGCTTGGGAGCTCTGCTCAGCTGAGTGGTTCTTCTGTTGTTGCTCTTGCTCGAGGTCCCCTCATGGCCTCAGGTGTAGCTTGGTGGCTTTACTGGGGCTGGAGGGTTGCTGATGGCCTTGTTTACCTTGGTTGGTGAGGCTGTCAGCTGGACTTTCTATGTGNTGACTTGTGACCCAAATGGTCTAACCTATAGGATCTCATGGTCTAGCCTGCAGGCTTCCTCACAGGGTAGCCTTAGGGTTTCAGGAGGGCCAAGGAAACGATGGAAGGCCATTTCAGGCCCAGGACAGGAAACGAGCATGACATCACTGCCATATCCCATGGAATGAGGTGGGAAAAGGACCAGCTCAGAATCAGGAAAATTAACTCCCATAAACCACATAAATGGGAGACGGCAGGGTCAGAATCGGACTTCCAGACTTTGCTTAGTATTTTTTTTTTTTAAACAGGGCCTTACATAGCCAAGGCTGGTTTTGAACTTCCTACATAGTTAAAGATGATCTTGAACTCTGGATCCCCCTGTCTCTACCTCCCAAGTCATAAGTAAGTTTAAAAACACCCTGGGCTACATAGCAATTACTAAGCCAGCCTGAGCTACATAACAAAAACCAAAACAAAATAAAACAAAAAAAGGATTTTGGCAAATGTTGAAGCAGCTCATCGCAGGGCTTGAAATAGCAGGTGTAGCAGGGGACAACTGCCACTGGTCAGGCCACCACCTCCTCCCAGCAGCACTGGACAAACAGGAGCCATGGCCATGCTCTGGGACCACTGCACTGTCCCCACTACCCCTTTCCTGGCCACAGTTGATAAGTGCACCCCCTGGAATATATATATATATATATATATACTCTTACTGTGAAAGCCCAGACTGGGATTCTGGGCGCCTCCTCTTCTCATACACAGTTTAGGAGTGGGTAGCAGAGAGAGGGCGAGAAGTTCCCCACCTGTACCCCAGGCTGGGAATTGCTAGGGAGGAGCAGGTTGGGCTGGGAAAATGGCTCAGTCAGGAAAGCACTTGCCACACAACCGGCATCAGAAGGCCAGGCAGAGCCGTGTAAGCCTGTACTCTCAGTTCTGGGGAGGCAGAGATGAAAGGATTCCTGGGGCTTGCTGACCAGCCGGTATAACCTGCTTGTTGAGGTCCAGGTTCAGAGAGAGACCCTATCTCGGAAATCAAGGTAGCTGGGCATGTTGACACAGGTCACTGATCCCAGCACTCTGGAGACAGAGGCAAGTAGATCTCTATGAATTTGAGTCCATCTTGATCTACCTAGCAAGTTCCTGGCCAGCCAGAACTTCACAGTGAGACCTTGTCTCAAAAAAAACAAAAAACAAAAAACAAAAAACAAAAACAAAAGTGCAAAGTGATTGAGGAGGAGACCTGATGTCAACTCATTGTACATACTCGTGTGCGTACACACACCACCACCACCACCAAACAAGATGACTGCTGGTTGGTGAACATTGCCCCCATCCCACCCCAAGCCCAGAGTCAACACCCGTTGCTACACACCACACCCATTTTGCAAACTGGCCCTAGTCAGCCATAGAGCTTCAGTATCTCTTTCAAGCGATGGGTCCACATTGCCTGTATGGACACACCACAATTCGCCATGCTGATGTCTACATATTCGCGTTCCTCTCTCCTTCCCTTTCTTTGACAGGCTCTCACTGTTGGGTCCAAAAGAAACTCTGGACACATGGCTATCTCGGACGCCTATTAGCATACCACAGTGCTTCGGGCCCTCAGGCTCCCTCAGTACCACAGCTACCTGTGNCTGTTCTCAGCTCTCCTCACCCCACCCCCTGCCCTAAACTTCTCCAGCTCCGGGGCTTCCCTCCCCCAGCTTTTCACTCCCATCTAACCCTGCCNTTTCAGCTCTGCGCTCTCTCTTGGCCCCTCTCACTTGGTCTCCTTTGCTATCCTTCTCCTCTCTTCTTCTCTCACCNCCAACCCCTCTTCCTCTCACGGCCTGCTCCATGCTGCTGGCCATGTTCAACCTATTTTCCCTGCTCTGGACTCTTCTGGATGCTGCTGGCTGTATTCTCCCTCATCTCTAAAAACTTCCCCTTCAACCATACCTTGGTGTGGTCATGTCCTCAGTTTATACACTCACTAAGTAGCCCAGGCTAGCCTTGAACTCTCAGTGANCCAGCCTCTCAAGTGCTGAGATGACATGGCAATCTCCACACCCAGCTTCTTCTTTTTCTCTTTTCTCCCTTTCACAAGAATTTTCCTATGTAGCCCAGGCCTGGCTTCAAACCCCTGATCCTCCTGCNTCAGCCCCCTCTAGTGCAGGGATCANNGTATGGCTACCATGATGGTTCTTTTTTCTTTCTTTTACCTGCTTTTATTTCTCTTAGGTTTATACACATAGGCATGGAACTGCTGGGGATCAACTCGATAAAGATTTTTTAAAATTTTGTATATGTTCATGTGTGTATGCATGTATACGAGTGCCTGTATTTGAGTGAGTGCATGTGTGTGTGTGTGTGTGTGTGTGTGTGTGTGCGCGCGCGCGCGCGCGCGAACATGTGAGAGGGTGTGCATGTGTCTATAAAAGACAGAAGGCTGCAGCAGATCTCCTGGAACTGGAATTACAGGCAGTTGTGAGCTTTCCCACTCAGGTGCTGAGAACTGGACTCTGGNTCTCTGCAAAAGCAGCAGGTGCTCTTAATCACTGAAGCACCTCTCCAGCTCTCACATGGCAACAGTTAAATTGAGCAAGGACTATCATTTCCCTGCTGTGGCTGTGCCATTTTACACCAGTCATGTACAAAGTTCCTGTTTTTCTACATCCTCATCACCTTATTCCGTTTATTTAAGAAAAAAAATTGAGAGCCAGGGCAGTGATGGCACACACCTTTAGTCCTAGCACTCAGGAGACAGAGGCAGGTGGATCTGAGTCTGAGACCAGCCTGGTCTACAGAGAGAGTTCCAGGACCTCCAGGGCTACACAGAGAAACCCTGTCTTAGGAAACAACCCCCCCACACACACCAAATAAAGGAAAAAAAAATGAAAAAATGTCTCTTGTATCCCCAGGCTGGCCATGAACTCCCTACATGTCTGACCTTGAACTCCTGATCTTCTGGCTTCTCCCTCACAAGTGTTGGGATTACTTGTATGTGTGCTNTCACACCCAGTGTTTGTGGGGTTGGGGGACTGAAGCCAGGACTTCATGTATGACAGGCAAGCACTCTACCAGCTCAGTCACATCCTCAACCATTCTTTTACTTAGAGTGAGAAGTCTCATTTTTAATTTTTTGTTTTGTTTGAGACAGGGTTTCTCTGTGTAGTCCTGGCTGTCCTGGAACTCACTCTGTAGACCAGACTGGCCTTGAACTCACCACCACCACGCTTCATTTTTATTTTTATTATTTTTTCTTGGTTTTTCAAGACAGGGTTTTTCCATGTAGCCCTGACTACCCTGGAACTAGCTCTGCAGACCAGGATGGCCTCGAACTTACAGAGATCTGCCTGCCTCTGCTTCCTGAGTGCTGGAATTAAAGGCGTGCGCCACCACCACCCAGCTTTATTTTTATTTAATTTATTAAATTTAATAAATTTAATTTATTTAATTTCTTTTTTAATATGATTTTATTTATTTTGTGTGTAGGAATGTTTCATCTGCATGTATATCTATTTGCCACACGAGAGCCACCATGTGGGGGCAGGGAATTGAACCTTGATCCTCTGCAGGAACAGCCAGTGCTTTTAACCACTGAGCCAGCTCTCCAGCCTCATTGTTTTTAATTTCTAAAGATGTATTTTTGTGTATATAAGAGTGTATGCATAGGTCTCTGTGCACATGAGTACCTGGAAGCTGGAAGCAAGGATCTAGTGTCATCCTCTATCACACTCCCTACCTACTCCTTAGGTAGGTCCTTAAGGAGGTCTCTCCCTAAACCTGGGGCTCATGTTTTCTCAGCTAGGCTGGATCTGAGTAAGCCCCAGCAGTCCTCCTGTCTTTGCCCTCCTCAGAGCTGGGTCACAGGATGCCTGGTTTGTTATGTGGGTGCTGGGATCTGAACTCTGGTCCTCATGATTGTACAAGTGTTCTTAACCACTGACCCATCCCTCTAGCTCTAAATGAGAAGTTTTAAATTACAGCCATGGTAGAGGGTAAAGTATTCATCCTTCGCTTTTAAAAGCAGTGCTGTCAGGCCACATGGCCCCTGTCCATCAGGCCGGATGACTTAACAGGTTCCTAGATTCTGTGCCCAGGTAGACTGTCACTGCTCTGGTTCAGATGATGACATGTGTCTTAAGATTTCTATTGCTGTGATGAAACACCGTACCAAAATGCAAGTTGGGGAGGAAATGGTTTATTTGGCTGTTTTGTTTGTTTTGTTTTTTCTTTTCAAGCCAGGGTTTCTCTGTGTTGCCTTGGCTGTCCTAGAACTCACTCTGTATATCATGCTGGCCTCAAACTCAGAGATCTGCCTGTCTCTGCCTCCCAAGTGTCAGGATTAAAGGCATGACCTGCACCACAGGGGAGGCAAACAGAGATTCTGGGCTCACTGGCCAGATGGCCTAGCCGACTTGTTGAATTCCAGACCAATGAAACTTAGTCTCTCAAAATTAATTAATTAATCAATTAATAAAATAAAATAAAATAAAAAGGCAGAAAGTGCTTAAGAACAAAAGACATCCAAGTTTGACCTCTGGCCTCTGCATGCATGTGGGCACACACACAAATAAAACACAAAGTGATTCAAATGTCTTCCCCATCAAATTATTTTATTAGGTTAATGAAACAGCTTGAAGACAATTCATTTTGTTCAGCACTCTTCTAGAAAATAGTTCAAGTTGTAAACGAACTTCCAATACATAAAACAGAATTGCTTTACCATACACAAATTTCAGCTCAAAATACNACACTCTGTTTTCTCACCATTATAAAATCCAGTCAATACAAACTACGTAAAAAAGATAAAACACTTTCACTGATCCTTGGAACAAGAGAACAGCACAGTGGCCATATTTCACCAGGACACAGGTCCAGTGCTGGGGTGAGCAACCCAACCCCACAGTTACCTACAATATCCAAACACAGTAAACAAAGTGCTGCTACTTAATTTGAGAAAATTACCATATCCTTCTGCATCAGTGCTGCTTGTAAACCAGAAAGTAACTTTGTAAGAAAGGTTACAAATTAAAAAACAACTTCTGACTTTGCTATAGACACCAGCAAAGGAATAGAAAACTCCATGGAACAGAGACATTTGGCCCACAAGGCGGCTGACAGGGACATTGCAAGAAAACTCAAAATTTTTCTACTTTCCTACTGAATTTGGACAGTTTTGTAAGTTGCAACTTTCTGGCCCCTCAAATAGTTTTCACTTTTTAGAGAATGACTTCCATTGACTTCGGTGCGCCCATTGCGAGCCTGTGTTTCAGGGGGAGCACTGAGAGAAGTGCTCAGCTTTACCACACAGTTCAGCCTGACCCGAGCACAGTCTTCCTGGAACTTCACCAGATAGTTAAGAGGTGCAAGATTTAAATGAAAAGCCATTCTATAGGTACCACGCCAAGAAATACAGATATGGTAATGAGACAGGCTTCTGTTTTGACAGGGCAGATTTTGGTATGGTATTTNTGACACCTGGTATTATATAGTCTTTATGGAGTTGTCCTTATAGTAGGAGAAGCATCAGAGAACAAACCAGCAGTGTGCTAGGAACCAGGTCTTTGCAAGAGTGACCCCTGCACATCAGTGCTCAGCACAGTACTGACAGGGCCAGTGTGTGCACTGCAGGCCACTCTATTGAAGAAGGGTTCCAGGAAGGGTGGGCCCAAGCCTGCGGACAGACTGTCTTCTTTTAACTCAATTCACACTCTCTTTTCAATGGGGTTTCCTTGAGAGTTTTCTGTCCTAGCAGAAGAGAGACACCAGTGACAGGACACCAACAAATCGCCATAGTCATCACGTGTTGTGGGTGGATCTTATTCTCATGTGGAA
The DNA here is from genome assembly GCA_001675575.1 of Neotoma lepida. Lineage (NCBI taxonomy): Eukaryota > Metazoa > Chordata > Mammalia > Rodentia > Cricetidae > Neotoma > Neotoma lepida. Next base: position 337,789 of record LZPO01044399.1, read on the forward strand.
ACAAAGGCCCTGATCACTGCAGAATGAGGTCTGCCTGGGCTGTGTCTCCAGCCTAGATACTGACAAGGAGTGGGTGTGGGGCAACCTCTATGGCACAGTTCTCAACCTGCGTCTCAACCCCTCTGATATTTACATTANAATTCTTAACGTTAGAAAAATTACAGTTATGAAGTAGCAATGAAATAATCTTATGGTTGGGGGTCACTACAACATGAGGAACTGTATTAAAGGGTCACAGCGTTAGGAGGGTTGAGAACCACTGCTCTATGGGCTAGGGGTGGGGGGGCCCTGGGCCTGTGGGCATGAACTGCGGGACCCACTGTGACATATGCTCAGCACTTCCACCAAAGCCACCATCTTTGTTTATGGCTGTCACAATTTACAAATGGGACAACATGGTCAAAGCAAGTATCGCCACGCCACTGCTGACACGGAGGTTTAAGGGAGAGAGAACACAAATGGAGGCTGGGTTCTGAGTGGGTTCTGAGGGTTCAAATGAAAGGACCCAAAGGCAGAATAAGCCACTGGTTACTGAATTAAGCAAGCTTTGCTGTACAGCTTGT
>LZPO01044399.1:379266-391413 GCA_001675575.1 Neotoma lepida
GGAAGGAAGGAAGGAAGGAAGGAAGGAAGGAAGGAAGGAAGGAAGGAAGGAAGGAAGGAAAGAGATAGGTAAGTAGGAAGAGAGTGACTGAGGAAGACACCTGACATCACCTCTGGCCTCCATACTCATGGTGATACATGTGCAGGGACACTGCACCTGGGAACATGTACATAGACAGATAAACAGAGAACTGTGCTTACATTTCTGTCCACACATTTAAGGCTCTAACCCTGTAGCAGAAAGGGTAGAGGATTCCATCCTGCTGCCTGTCTCCATAAGACCTTTGAGCGAAGCAGTTTTTATGTTTTAAAAGTGTGTTAGGACAAAGAGCAAGAATATGCAACAGAGACCACAGGGCANCTCCAAGCCTTCAACATTTCTGACCCTTACAGAGCAAGCCTGCTAGTCCCTGCTNTGCCATGATTTTAAAATTCAGTCTAGCAGAGGCAAAATCATGATTTTGCAAACTTACTTCCAAAAGTGCTAAGTAATGGTAACAGGTCTTTTAAAAAATGAGACCCATGTGACTGGTGTTTTTACAAGATGGTGTAGTCTCTCTGGACAGTGGTTATACTTCATAGAGCAGAANAAACAAGCCCAGCTCAATTGTCTACCCAGAACAAAGGTCCTCGAGGTTGGTTCACCTATACCACAGGATACAAAGCAAAGTGAGTCCACGCATTTTCTGACTGCTTTATAGGGTCACTATTCAGGAGGGGGAAAAATAGANATAGAAACATCAACCAAGAGAATGGAAACAAATGTATGGGCAGCTGTATAGATAGTATAATAANAGGCAGCACTGGGAGTGATGTGAGCTGGCTGTGGTGGCTCACGCCTACAAGGAGAATGAAGCAGGAGGACTGCTGTGGTTGGAGACCATCCTGGCTATGGTGTGAGACCCCGTCTCTGACAAACAAACTGCCCNNAACATGGTTATGGGCATTTTTACTGAGATGGAAAGATTTGATGGGAAGTGAGTTCCAGGGAAAGCGTGAACATAGAGTATGCACACAGACGTGACTCTAGTATCTCACTAGCTCACCACTCACTCAGAAATGAATTGAGCTGGACTCTCATGACAGCTTCCATTTTTGCATGGAAAATACATTTTTCTTAATTTAAGCATAGTTTTTGTAATTTCCAAAGCCAGTCAGTAACATTTACATTTTCAAAGGCAAAGCTGGAAAATNCATGTTAAAATTTCAAGATGAACTCAAAGGCAGAATGATCCAGCAACTTCTGAAGCAAATTCTTCTCGAATGAAACAAGCCAGATTCCTTGCCCTGGTCACACCCTGACCTTTTGAAAACACACCAAAGAGACAGATTCATGCCGAGACATGTCAACACTTCCAGATTTTCTACTTGGGAATTATATCTTTAGATGCCATTGAAAAGTGGCTCCTTCAATGACCTTGAGACCTCCTGCAAAAGGTCATGTCAAAGACACATCCCTTTGCTTTGGCTACTGTGTACGTTTTCTGTAGTTCTGGAGGCCAAAAGGCTGAAGATAGGTGCCAAGATGCTCGGGTTCCTCCTGGCTTATCCATGCAGACTTACTGTCTTTATATAGCAGAGAGACAGAAACAGAGTNGGGGTCGGGAGAGATGTGGGCTGTTCCCTCCCTCATTAAAAAAAGCTCATCGGGTTCTTCTTTGCTACAGTATACAAATGGCACTAAATACTGCAGACACTCCACATCCCTTTCCACTTNCTTTCCAAATGGAACAGTGAGGAGGAGGGAGAAGGGGNGGGGGAGGAGGAGGACTTATGGCTTTTCAAACACAGCAAGCCTCCTGAATAAACACAAAGGGACAGTAGGAGTTCCAAGAATTCATCCTTTCAAAGACATCCAAACCAGAGCACTACGTGAGCTCTAAGGGGCTGTCTGTTTTGCCTTTTTAAAGGAGATAGTCTGAGCAGGATCAACAGCAGCTCCCGCCTCACACACTTGGAGGTGGCTCCAGGATCAGCTTCCAGCTAGCAGCACTATGCTCCAACTTCAAGCCACTTCTATGCTTCTGGCAGCTCCTTAATTTATAACCCGCTGCTATAACTGTCTCCAAACAACTTGAAGCTGCACATGGCTTTCCAAAGTGTTGTCAAGGGAATGAATGCTTCTCCACAAGTCCCCAGGCCTGCTAGAACAACCGCTCTNTCACTGCAGCCACTGTTTCTGAATAAAGTTTGGTTTCTTGTCCCAGGCCTCTTGTACTAGAGCAACAGCACAACACCAGGACCCCTTCACTGGTTACTCTTTGCGGCACGATGGCTACTCTGTCCTTTTCCCTTCACACCAACATATATTTCGCCATGGAGTGAACTGTTTTGGCCAAATGTTTAATCTTATAGGGTAGTACACGCAGCATTAGCATTCACAGGTTACTCCTATCTAACTCTTCATGTGAGAAAGATCCACTTACGCCTCTGGTACCTCTAGTCTGGAGACACAACATGATGGGCCTTCAAAGCAGCCAGCCCACTGTCTGTTCCCTTCTCCTGCTTTTATGTGGGTGCTGGGATCTGAACTCAGGTTCTCATGTTTGCACAGCAAACACCTCACCCCCCTGAGCCATCCGAAGCAGGTCTTGAAGGATGGACATGAACTTACCTGCTCGAAAGTAGCAGGAGGTCCAGAAAGGCAGAGACAACCACATACCTGGACAGGAGCCACATATGCATGAGAGTGAGGCTCTGATGCACTGTTATCTACTAGCCTCAACTCCTGTTCTCTTTTCATTTTGTTTTATGTTTAGCCCCCCTGCCCCCCTGCATCAACTACTCCTCAGTCCCTGACATCAGCCAAACTTGGGGCCTACCCCTTGCCATGGAGTAAGAGCTCCATTCTCCCCCTTGCCAGGCCNCATAACTGACAACGGTCCACCACATTCCAGGAGATGCTCTGTAATGACAACAGCTAAGGACTGAATAAGGACCTAAGCCAAAGAAACCTGGCCTTCTAGAACACTTTACCTCCATACACACCCCTCACATTACCTGAGCCCAGCCACATGTCTACTTACTACCTCTATCCTGCATGGCCACACACCTATCCTACCTGAATACCCCCATGGACCCATCTCTCCACTCTCCACACCTTGCTCATACATGGCTTCCTTCACTGGTGATCACAGGGAGCCGTCATCAAACCTCCTGNAGCTGGAAGCACCTCTGTGGTTTAACAGTCTTTGCTCCATATCAGGCAGATCCCACCCATATGAGAGCCCTGTAAACTCAACCCCAGCATCAGTGATGTTAGCACTTTTCACATGTGGAAATGAANTCATCAGCAAGGTAGGGGACCATCCTGGTGCCTTTTCCCTCTCCACTAAGTCCCAATGCAAATATCACCAATCCAGCCCCTTCACTCCAACTCCACAGCCCAGCCCCGGTCCAGGGCTGGCTTCTACCTTCTGAGTAAGCACAGTAGCCTCACATTTGGCTCCTGCTTCCAACCAGACCCCTCTACTTTGTTCTACAGTGACCTTTAAAGAAATGTGCAAAATAAGACTATAGATTCTTCCCAAGAAGCTGCCAATGCCACTCGCAACTCTTCAACAAAACTTCAGCTCTAGCACAAACTGAGTGATATCATGAATGTGTTCTTTTGTTCCTCCATCTAGTCTGCTACCTCCCAATACAGGGAAGGCATAACCTTACCTAGTACTGTGACACAGTGTGCTTTCAGGACCAAGCCATGTGTGGCCTTCTGCTCTGCTATGAAGACACCCTGCTCTGATTGCTGCTTCTGTCCCCAGCACCTCCCCCTGCTCTTCTGNTTAGATGAGTCCTCCCTCAGACCTTCTTCACAGGCACTTCCAACAGAACATACTCCTTGCAGCAGTCTCCAAAGCACCCACTCCCTTCCTCTCTGCAATTACTGGACTTCGGCATTGTGGCTTCTCAACATAGACTCCACAGATGCTGGAACACTGCCTGCCTGGCTCAGGGCAGTGCTGCATATAAACACAAAAGAAATGGTGAGCAATCCTGTTACAGCACCCCAGTCACGAGTCTCCATAGATGCTTCTGTTACACGGTGGACCCCACAGTAGCAGGTCAGTGTTTAAAGTGCAACTTCAGAAGACCTGCCTCAGCAACAGAAAACTGTTTCCTTCTCCATTCCTGACCTTCTGGCCTTCTCCTAGACACCGGGGCCACAGTATGAAAAAAGAGAATGCCCAAAATTATTTTAAAGTCTTNAGATACATGGTTATTTTCTTCATAGCCCCGCAGAGGTAGAAAAATAAAGAAGCAGCATAGGTTTCTAGATACCCAATCTTAGCTTTGACCCTGTTTTGTGGAGGGCAGTGAATACCCACTTGAATGGCAGGAAGGGTGACCCTGTATGCCCTAGGAGGGCAAGGAGCAGAACATTGCAGCTTCTGTAACTTGGGATTACCTCCTAGATATATCTGCTGATAGATGACTAGCCCAGGCTTCAGCCCCGTGAACAACTGACATGGATACCACAAGGCCCTTCCCCATGAACTGTACCAGATAAACAGTGCACAGGATATTTCAGCAACTTTAGACAATGTTCATTCCCTAACTGTGATCTAAGATTGGCAGGAACAGCTCCATCAGCACACGTGCAAAGGCAATGGTAATATTTCTGAAGAATGTTCTGGCTGTGATGGTGGTGAATACTGTCCTCAGCCCCTCTTTTTACCCACAAGGAGACAGAAGGAAGTAGCTGACATCTTGCTCCTGGGNCCCACTGCAGGAGGAGACAGTGGTTTACAGCTCCATGCCAATAACAGGGGTTGTAACTTTTATTTAGGGGACAGACTTGGTATCTCTGCCCAACCAAAACAGTAGCTGTTGAGGGGGCAGGTAGAAGTGCACAGTGATGAGCCACACCCCAAAGAATAAGTCTGAAAGCTGCTGCTCTAGGTCAAAGAATCCACACCAGGAGGATGTAGTTACACACCTGTAATCCTGACACATGGGAGGTGGTGGCCAAAGGAGCCTAAATTTGAGGCTATTCTGGGCTACNGCGCTGAGATCCTGCCTCAAGACAAATATAAGCAGGGGCTGTAAGGATGGCTCAGCAGTTAAGGATGCTAGTTGCTCTTCCAGAGGACAGTTCTAAGTTGTCAGCAATACCAAGTTGGGTGGCTCACGACCACCTGTAACCCAGCTCCAGGGGCTCCAAACCGCGCGCGCGTGCGCGCGCACGCGCGCGCGCACACACACACACACACACACACATACATACACAGATACATGAAAATAAATCTTTAAAAACTACAACAAAGCAGTCCTGTATCAGCTCCCTGTAGGAAAAGCTAGAGTACAGCAATGTTCCCTTTACTAAGAGACAGAAACCTATGCAGTCAGCCAGAGATCCCTGCTGCCTCCGAAGGACAGGCAGACACAAGTATCAGCAACTCTCTCAGGATTTTCACTGCTGTTTGAAACCCCACCATTAAACTTCTGGCCTCACCCGTTACTCTCCATNGGTCAGAAGAGAGGCACACCCAACCTCATGTCCTGAAGGTTTCAGTCCAGTGCACNGAANGGTCAAAATAAACAATTAAAGTGACAAGTTTGGAAGTACTTTGAGCCCCACAGTATGGACTATATTCAATTCTTCAGAGACACAGGCAGCTGGTCATGATGAATGCAAATATGACTAGAAAAACCAGGTTTCAAANTGTATCAGTTTGTTAGTGCTGAATCCTCTTTCAAGTTGTTCCTAAAGACAGGGAAATGCTTCTTGGTAGAACAAAATGGCACCGTAGACACTCCACCATCATGCAGACTCCCAACAGGAAAATAAAAGATGGCGGCCCTCAGAGCTTCTTAATTCAGCAGATAGTTTTAAGCCAGTCTATCCATCTTCCACTTAGGATGCACACGGCCTGGTAAAGCTGTCTTATTGAGTGTGTGTTCATGTTGTGTGCGCTGCTGTGGTGTGTAGGGGTCTGTGAAGGGGAGAGTTCCACTCCAGGAGCCTTCCTCTGGCTCTAGGTATCTTCTCTTAGTCGTCACCTTGTGTTTTAGAGAGTATCTTACACTGAGCCCGTGGTTCACCATTTCAGCTAGAATAGCTTGTCAGCCAGCCTAGAGCATTACCTGCCTCCACTCGCTCCAGCACTGGGGTCACAAGCATGTGCTGCCACACCCCCATTTTATGTGGGTGCTGGGAATGTGAGGCCAGGTCCTCAGGCTTGCACAGTAAACTCTAACCCACTGCATCACCTCGGGGCTCGCTCTTTCACTTCCTTCCTTCTTTTTCTTTCTTTTCCATGAAGGCTCTATCTTTTTACACAACACATTCACTGTGCCAAAATCTTACTTCACCTATGTATTCTTTTTCTAACAACTTTAATCAGAGGAAAAAAAAGGCTTTTTTTCCTCTGGTGGAAAATGAAGAGTAAAAAGTGAGGAGTACAGCTTGAATTTCCCTCAGTCAAACCAGTTGAGAAAATGAAAACTTCCAGATTTTTGAATTTTCATACACATGAGATATTTTGGGGACAGGACCCAAGACTAGCAACAAAGTTCATGTAATTTTATATTATTTTTATTTTGTGAATGGAACCTAAGACTAACAACAAAATTCATGTAATTTTATATTATTTTTATTGTGTCTACGTTTAACTCTGATCCATATGANGTGAGGTCAGAGGTCAGGCTTTGGAAATTCAGATTTTTCAGTCTGTATGTTTCCCACAGTCACTTTGTGACAACTTGGGACTTTTGTCACCAACTCCCATGGGAGATGGGAGCGGCAAACATCAGCCCATTAGTTGCTTTTGCAGTAAGGGCTTTGGAAGACAGCCCAACTCTGTTGTGCAAGCATGAGGTCAAGGGCGCTGCTGGAGGATGTGCAGCCTCCTCCTCTGTGAAGACAGGCCTGCCACCTCCACCGGAGCCTTCCATCCCTTTCCTTCTTCAGGCTTGTGTGGCTTAGGAGGCAGAGAAGCCATGGGGAGCACTTAAGTCCACACTGTAACCAGAGCCTGCCATTGGTCACACCCCACACCCCCACATCTCCGCCCTTAACCCAGAATCCTAACTTGCAAATTATTCATTTATATTATAGCTTCAGTACACAAAATGATAGCCTTTCTCCTCTGGAAGGATGAGGCAGCTCTCTGAGACTTGCTGCCTGCTACTCGAACCAAATGCCTCCTCATTTGTCTTAATTATATTTTCTTTATGGATTATAAAGAGGTTGTAGGTCCCTCTTTGATAGCATGAGAAGAACTGATTAACACTTCACATAATAGGTAATGTGGTTCTGACTCCTAGGGCTTCAGAGTTCCTATGTGGAAAAGTACCTGACTTGAATCTCAACTATAAAATGAGAGTTACTGTAGGAATGAGGAAGGAGANGGATGGGAAAATCCAAAATATAAGTAAAGGTCAAAAGAGTTGGGATAACAGAGGACAGATCAATCAGACAGACAGCACTAACGATAGCTGAGCTGTGTCACTAGACTCTAAACAGTACCTCACCTGGACAACAACACTTCCCTCTATGTCCCAGCCACAGTCTAATGAGAACTGTATTGATTTATTTCTGCATTTGAAACCTTCCTCTCTAATCAGGGCCTTCATGACTACACTGTGACAATCACTGTTGTACACAAACAAGGGGTGAAACCTAAAGACAGCACCAGTTTACAAGTGCTGTTGTCACAGAGACCAGGATACTCTGACAATTTGAAGGGAATCCAAAGGGGATCATAACTATAATATTTCCCTTGAAAAACTCACATATAAATGGGTTTTAATTAATTAAGATGAAGAAAGAGCATTAAAAAATTTTAAATTACATTTGTTCATTTATGTGTGTGCAAACTCTTGTTCATGTATCAGAGTATATGTGCTGAGATCAGAGGCCAACTTTTAGGAGTTGGTTCTCTCCTTCTACCATGTGTGGGTCCCAGGGACCAAACTTAAGTCACCAGGCCAGGTGACAAGTGCCTTTCTCTGCTGTGCATTGAGAAACACTTCACTCTAAGAGCTTCAGGACAGACTTACTCTTCCAAGCAGTTGCTAGGAAAGCCTTAGAGTAGGCAGATTAAAAACTAACAAGACCTACATCCATTAAAAGACAAAGGCTCAATTGATTTCCCACCACTACAAGATCCTGACAAGAGATGGGTGGGGTACCGTGAGCCTTCAAGAGTGGTGAGGACTCAGACAGAGCCTCAGAACCCAACCTACTGGAAGAATCCTAANAAATGCAGCAGGCAAGCCTGGTTCCTCAGAACCCTCCTGGCAATCATTTAGAAACTCAAACTTTCTAATGTAGTTTCTGTTACAAACTCAAAGTGCAGGGGAAAGATGAAAATATCAAAGAAATCAAAAGACTCTTTGGAGAGCATTGCTCTGTAATGTCTTTGGTTCACAGCAAGGACCTTAGTGGGTGTGGCTGCCTGGGTGGTTCAGCTTCAGCATCAAGGAAACACAGATGGATTAAAGGTTACTTAGTTATTTGTGTAAGTGAATTAGAAAAGGAAAGCTTTGGGAACTAACAAGATGCTCTGTATATAGTGAACAACACTAGGGGACAGTACTCGGATCCTAGTGACATTAAACTTTCAGACATTCCTAAAATGGATGTGGACAATCTCTATGCTACTATGAAACTTGGGTCTTTTCTAAAGCTCATGTTAACTTCCTTCAGTATTTTCCTCCACACCACCTATAAGTCAAATCTTAGATCTAAATGGCAAAACAGGATTGTCAATAATTAGGTCTGGAATGTACCCAAGTTAACAGTATGAAATAAATGCTCCTTACAATACAANGCTACTGGCTGCATTCATACAGGACACCCAGCAAAGTCCTGCAGGACAAGGCTAGGGAAGCATTTCAGCATCAATGTACATATAATGACATATACAAAACTGGAAAGAGACAACCCCTCCCCCCACACACATGTAAAACAAAGCAAAAGAGTCACATGGTAGCATATTACATGGACTCTGGCCTTGTGTGGCACAGTCAGCTTTACCTCACAGATAAAGAAATCAGGTCCTACAAAAGTTCAGATGGCCAGACTTCTCATTCCACCCTCCCTAGACCAACCAGAAAACAAAAAAACAAAGCCATTGCCATTGCTAGCTGACTCATCAAAGGGTTTTAAAAAATCGTGGGAAACTCTGTGCTATTCAGGACTGATGCTAAACAGTATCATAACAGGTCCCCAGAAATGTGTAGATTCTGGAAGGTGCACACAGGGCCAGGAACTTGTACAGAGCCACTTTAATGTCACTCCACAAGCACAGAAAGATTCATTTTCAAATCCCTGTCATCTGCATCATCCCCAAGAACAGCTCAAGAGAGAAGGGCAAAGCTTCCTACCAGACCAACAGCACTGGGCCAGATTCACAAGAGCCCCAGACAGGAAGCAAGGCAAACTTCACGGTATTTCAAAGAAATTTCCTACAAGCCCAAGGGGCCATTCCCTGGGGGAGTCAGAGTTGCTGAGGAAGGAAAGATGGGGGTACACTGTGCCCATGAGTATAGTTTTGTCATTTTCTAAGGCTCTCAGCTGCACCGAGGTCTAGTTTTCCCAATAANCTATAAGTAAATGCCAGGCAGGGATGGGAATGGGAAAACAGCCTGCTGGAATATAAATGCTTATATTCATTTTGTTTCAATGTAGTCTCTAAAGTGCCATTTCAACAAAGCTACATTATAAAAGTCCAATAGCATTGGTGTCAAAAGTTATTAAACTAGAGAGCTGGAGAGACGGCTCAGTAGTTATGAGCACTGGCCGCTCTTCCAGAGAACAGAGGGCCCATAAGGCAGCTCACAACCATCTGTAACTGCAGTTCTAAAGGATTTAATGCCCTCCTTGGCCTCTGCAGGCATGCACACATATGGTGTACAGACATATGCAGACAAAATACCAATACACATAAAATAAAAATAAAAAAACCTAGAAATTATTAAAATGCAAGATCAAGACACATTGCATGTAAGTATGAAAACATCCAATAAAAATATCCTAAAATAAATTAAAAATAAACTGTGTTTTAAGTAGTAATACTTTGAAATACACTTAANATTGATAATCTAACAAAACCACAAGAATCTTCTAGCATTTCAGTAGTCAAACAACATAATCTGCCAATAAAGAAAACTTATTTATATTTTTAAAATTTTGATTTATTGATAAAATGTTAACATTGCATAATTTTATGTATAACTTTACATAATATTAACATAAAATGTTAACCAATTGCAAAAACAAATGGTTGAAGATGAAAATCAAAATGAGTCAGTCTATGACAATACTCGACAAGCATTTAAGTGATAACATACTATAAGCCATCAATCTTGGTTTTATCCAAAGTACATCCAAATACAGGCCATGCTNCCATTTGGAGCAGCAGGAACAGNAGACTATGTACCATAAACTTAGATTCAAATCCTAGTCAACCACTAAGTACCAGTAACCTTGACAAAGAAGTTGCTAACATCCTCTGAGTTGCTATTTTTCTACTTGGAAAGTGACAGACAGACATCAGGCGATCTATCCTTTATTTGGAAAGTGACAGACAGACAGACATAACCACAGGAGATCTTTCCTAACCAGTGGACAGACTTGTGTGGAGCTGTAGAATGTCTGAAATTCATTTCTTTGCAGGTGCCTCAGAGATTAAATGACACAAAACCACACTGTGCCCCTCATTTGTCCTATTAGTGAGCTGGAGCCAAGACTAAGTCATCTCCAACAACTCACAACTAGGCAGGAAAGATTTGAAACATGAAGCAGATCTCCAAACACCTAGCCCAGAGCCCTAGTCAACCAGCCAACATGGAAATATAACAAAGCCAAATCTCTGATGTCCAATGAAAGGAAGGTGATCATTCATTCCATACGTTTTACTCTGGCACCAGGAACTATTCCCTCTGTGAAGGGCCCAGTAAGAAACAAAAGAAAAATCCTTGGCCTGAGTTTACATTGTGGCCAAGAAAGATACACCAAGATGAGCAGAATACAGGTTCCATTACAGCAGTAAGTGCCATGAAGAAAGATGGAGACAGCAAGCGTTTCAGGATGTGTAACTTTAGAGGCAGGTGCCATTTAAGGGTTTTTACAATATGGAATCCACTGTAGTTTTCCTAAGCATTTCCCAAACAGAGACTACTCTGGATACGGGAAAGGTCCGGCCTGCAGATCCAATTTGATTGATTGCCCTAACCTGTGAACTGCCAGCTATGAGACGTCATACTGGTGATCTAAATTTCATATTAACAAAGACATCTGACCCTCCTGTCCACAAAGAGCACAATGTTACAAGGCAAGGCTAGGATAGAAGCCAGAAGTTTCAAGGGCACTTGGATTGCTTCTGAGTTCGAACGTCTCCAAAAACAAAGATTAAAGTACAGCGTATGTGTCGAGTTCTGCTGGGACAGAGCTCTCAGAACAGCATACATAATTTTCCTTTTTCTGACTTGCCAATTCTAGTGACGTTGTNTACCATTAGTTTATATTTAACCAGCTTACTGGGCACTTTCTCCAGCTTTTAGCGCCCCCCACCCCCACCCCCACCCCGCTATATTAAAAGAGCAACCCAGTTTGCCTGAAGGAAAGTTGCTAAAGAAAAGACAGCAGCCTCCTTGCAAATTCTGACCAGATGCTATAAGCTGGGTCTGAACCTTTCATTAACCTGGTAAACTGGGCTAAGGGTTGTGTCGCTGAAGTTTTACAGTGCCCTCTTGGTGGCTACAATCTCTGGGTCCTCGACCGCAACTGTATCCAAAGAATGACCGTAGGTCTTTTCAGATTCGCAACAGTTTAACCTGTTTGTAACAACGGAGTGACAAAGTGACAGTTGGGCGTGGGGGTGGGGGTGGGGACGTCCCACCCAGATCTTACAGGGTGCTCCTTCCGCCTACACCACCGCGGGTGTTTGTTTGGCTTCCCCGCGCAAAACCCGGCCCGGCCCACTGTGCGGTGACTCGGAGGTAAACTTCTGCGGGGCTCGGCTGGCCGGGCGGGGCCTGTCGGGGCGAAGGAGAGGCTCTTCCCGGAGCAGCCCCGCCCTGCTCGCGGGTGCGGGTCCCAGGACGGCCTGTACACCGTGTTTGGGGCTTTTCTTGACGGGGATCCCGGGGAGGATCCGGGGCCAGGGCGATCTTGGTGGGGAGGGGGCCTCCGGTAGAGGCC
>LZPO01044399.1:395976-407643 GCA_001675575.1 Neotoma lepida
TGTGTGTGTGCCTGTGTGTGTATGTGTTTGTGTGTGTGTGCCTCTCTGTGTGTGCCCTTGTGTGTGTGTTGTCTAAAGACCAAAGAGAGTGTTAGCAAGATAATATTAATAGTTGGTGAGCAGACCGACTTCAAAGCATTGGCTGCCTGGTCCTCACAGCAGGTACAGTGATCTTGAGGGCAGACATGCTTTTCTCAGTAGTTCTTTATTCTCTGCACTGCCCTCCACTTGATTTCTTCACTGATCATGTATCATATTTACAGCTGAGAAAAGAACAATTTCCATTTGCAAAAAAAAAATATTAAAAGCTTTCTTCTGTTGAAAACTGAGCTCTCAAGGAAGCATCCCCTTGGGAATTTGGGCTTTTATTTTAAAGTAGCTGTTAGCTCAAGACAATAAATACTGTAACAAAAAGAAACAATCAAGAGTTTGAAAACATGGGATCGGATGGGCTTACTTTATTGAAGAGAAAGTTGAAGTTCAGATGAGTTGAAGGCTCCACCAAGGTCATTTGTGAATTTGACTGAGGGCAGAACAGACTGAGGTCAGATTTCTGCCTTCCAGCTCTGTAAGCTTTTCCATTCTCAAAAGCTGGCTCTTTATAAATACTCATTTGGTTGAGACGGTCTCTTCTGATTCATTTTAAGGTAGTCCTCAGACATTTTATTGGTTAAATCTGTCATTTGTCCAGATCCATAGATAGCTCTTTCTGAAAAGCCTAAGTGCTTCCCAAATTGCTGAGTCAGAGAACAGGTCAGTATTTATGACGCTCGAGAGTTGATTCTATATATTTCACAGTGCTCAGAGAAATGTCTCAGAAACCAGGGAGCTAATTAAATTGTAACAAAACTCTGTGAAGGTAGAGGCTGTCCTTGTATCCCACCCAGGATCCATCACAGTGCCTGACACACACACTAGGTGCTCCATACAGATTTGCTAAGTGAATAAATGTTAATAGGGATGATGGACGTTTTCCAGTCCCTACCAGGTAACTTGAGGTGCTGTTTCCCACAGTTCTCCACTCACCTCCAAACTGCCTTACTTAATAATAACTGCCTGACACCCTGGGATAGCTAATGGCCACCTGCAACTTATGCGGGTCACAAAATAAACTCATGAGAGCTGAAGAGATGGCCTGGCAGGTAAGAGCACTAGCTGCTCTTCCAGAGGACCTAGGTTCTATTCCTAGACCATACATTGTAGGTCACAACCATCTGTATAACTCCAGCTCTAGGGGATCTGACACTCTTTTCTAGCCTCCTTGGGCACTGCATGCCCTGGGTACACAGACAAAAAACACTCATAAAATAAAAATAAATAAAACTTTTTAAAATAAAAAAACCTGATTTGACCCCTCAAACCTAATTATAATTCCTCCCAAGAATGTGGTAGTACATTGATAGTATTTGTTTACACAGTGGCAGAAAATAGGGGTCTTTTTAAGGGGAGTGGTGCCGGGGATGGAACCCAGGATCTTATGCACACAAGGCCAGCCATATACTTGATCTGTATCTCTAACCACTGATCTGTATCCCTAACTGAGTCTGGGACCCTTCATCCCACTCTCCAGTAAACTCCACAAGGTCTAAGGCAGACTGTTCTGCCTCCAGCCATTTCAGCCTCACCCACCATTCGATCCACCACCATCTAGTCCTTCTGCTTTCCCTCTGCCCTTGAGAAGCCTTCCTCCCCCAAAAGGAAATCAAATAAAGCCACTTCCGGTTTCTATAGCCTCTGATGGCTTTCTGTCAGACTTAGGAAGAAAAAGATCCAAAGCCCTTCTCATGCTGTACAGAGCCCTGAGTGATCTATAGCCTATATCCTATGACCACAACCTCTAACGTCCTTTCTCAGTGTGCACTAGCCTCACTGGNCATCTTGCTCTTCCTGGAACAACCCTAACTCATCCTCCACTTCAGGGCCTTGGTATCATCCTATTTCTCAGTCAGGGAGTCCACTGACAGTTTCATTTTGCTCCTTCATTCTATTAGAGCTCAGAGATGACCCCTCCCTCACCCCACTTCATCTTTCTTCGTATATTTAACCCCGGCCTAAGTTATATACATGTATGTGTGCACCGTGTGTCCGTTCTGGTATTCTATTATAAAGGCTTTCATGAGACTTCACAGGGTTTTTTACCTTTGTGTCACTAGACCCTAAAATGAAGCTGGAATTAAAACGTTATACCTTTAATAAGCTTACTTATTGGCAGACATCCCTTTTTCTCTCCTGCTCCCTAGCCTAACTCTGCACTCCAAGGATGTGAGTTACTGAGAGTGATTTAAAGGACCCAAAATGACACTTGAAACCTTAGGTTGCAACAGCTCCAGGCATAGATTACCTTAGTAACTTTTTTCAAATTAGGTCCTATGCTAGAACCTTTGTTTTTTTCCTATTAAGGCATGTACCATGTTGCAGCTTTTACCCAGTACATTTGCTTTGGCTTGTAAGTATGTAAACAATATATAAGAGGTACTCAAATTTTGTTCTTTAGCAAGAATTCTAGCTATTTTGTTGTTGGGTGTATGGTNAGCTGGTTTATTCAGCAATATTTATGTGGTATAAATAATTCATCAGCACTTTGGATATGTCTAACAATCTGAACTCTTTTGAATCCTCCTTACCCATTGGACTTCCTACCTCCTCTGGGTTTCAGCCTTGGAGGCTGGGGAAATTTACATAGTATTGTCTTAACTCTTCCTAAGGAGCCCCAAACAAATGCCCTCTCTCCACAGAAAGGGCACCAATGACTGACTAACTATTCCATCAAAATGGGATGAATTTATTGGGGTTACTTACAAAGCATGAGTGATAGGTTACTTATGGGAACATGTGTGACCCCAAGACACCCACAAATCCAAAAGTCTCACCTGAATATAGACGTGATTTCCCTAAGCTGCATACATGACCTGGTTCCTCTCCAACGACCCCCCCATCCACACTTCAATGAACTTTTCATTCTCTCTGTAGCATCTCATGAAACCACAGGCATCTGGAGCAGAATTGCATACACCTGGGAGAGGGGCACAGAAGGGAGTGGCTAATCTCAGGTGAGACTCTAGTGACCCTCCCCTGGCTTCTATGGAGGGAATGTCAGTAGGCTGGATCTTGGTGGCTCCTGGTTAGTCACAGCTGCTCTGATTAAGATGGTAAGTCTATTATTCCCAGAGCAGTCTATAGCACACCACTGCTTCCATAAACCTGGGATAACCAAAGCGTTTCCTCATCTGGCAATAGGGAGGGTAAAATGAGACAGTGCTGGTGAAGGCTGACAACAGGGTCCGACACACAGTAGGTACTCAACACATGCTGTGTTGTTCCTCTTATTATCATTGTTTCCCCTACCACCATTGCCTTTGGTGTTGGTGGGATCTCACTCAGCTCGGGAATTATTAACCTCTAGTTGACTTTTAAGTAAAAACTAGTTTATCCTCCCATAGANCCAGCATTGTCTCCAGGACTGAGTTGACATCCATCTCCTCTTTTGTTTTTCTTTGACTCTAATTCTGGGAGTTAGGTGAACTTCATGTATTTCCTAACTCCATCACATATTTTATCTTCCAAACCAGATCTTTAGATACCCTACTCCATCTCCTTTATATCATGCTCCATACCTTTACTTATTTACTTATTGACAGAATCTCATGTATCACAGGCCAGCCTTGAATTCATAAAGATCCACCTGCCTCTGCCACCTGAGTGTTGAGATTAAAGGCGTGTGCCACCACACCCCGCTTTTATTATTTATAATCTTGTGTGTCTCTGTGTGGCTATGTGCACATGAGCACAGATGCCCATGGAGACCAGAGGCATTGGATCCCCTGGACCTGGAGTTACAGGCGGTTGAGAGCTAACCAGTATAGATGCGGGGAACAAAACTTGAGTCCTCTGCAAGAGTAGCCAGTGTTCTTAACTACTGAGCAATCTCTCCAGTGCACTCCCCGCTTCTGATTTACTTTTAAACATTTAAACCAATTCAACTATTTTCAGAAAGACATCAGACCTCCAGGGCTGGTGCTTCATCCACACTCTGCTTGAGAAAGCCTTGTTCTCAGGGTGCCTTCCTGTGCTTTCTTTTAGAGGGTCTTGCCTTCATGCTTAGGTCTGTGATCGGCTTCGGCTGTATAGATTGTCTTAATGTTAACTCAGTCCTGCNGAGACAAATACACCTAAATATGAAATTCATTCACACCTTGAATAGCTCCTTCATTCAAAATTCTAAGTGCTTACCATATGCCTGTCCCTTGTGGGAGACCATATGCAATTAGGGTCAGCACTAAATCTAAGGAACTAACTGGCTACTGAGGGAAGGAATGTCTAGAGAGCAGTAATTTAGTTGGCAAAGATGGTGTGGCCTGCTTATTCGGATTTGTGTGTGTGTGCCTCTGGGAACACATCAGACAGGTGCCATTCCCACCATCAGTCACCCTGTTTCTGACTGACACATCTGTCAGTCCCCATTCCCTCCAGGTACAAGTCCAGGACAACTTGCAGGAGTCGGTTCTCTTCTCCTACTGGAGATGGACTGGGCCATCAGGCTTGACAGCAAGCACCTTTAGGCACTGAGCCATGTCACCAGCCCTTTCTCATTTTCAACATTTCTACCGTCTTTCATACGCAGCCCTCCGCACAGAGCCTCCTGAGCCTCGGAATGGAGCCAGTGAAATCTCCTTGCTGGCCTCATGTAGCTAATTTGGGGACCTGTGCCCAGAGTTGGACAGTCCCCAGCATCACCTTGCAAAGCCCTTCCATTTAGTTCCTTTTTGTCTCACTGAACCTTGAACTCCTCTGGAGTCTAGCTGCCAGCCTCAGCTCTTGCTTCTGTCACTTTACAGCTCTCNACTTTGTACATGCTACTACAAGGGCTTGAGCCTCTGGCTCCTGGCTGGAAATAACTGCCTCACTTGAATCCCACCCGACTCGTCACTGGTCATGTAGTTCCTGTGTGGAACACATCCATGTTCCACTGGGAAACTTGCCCACTCCATAGCTGTGTTCTGCCACTTTGACAAACGCACCTTGACCCCAGTTAGACCCAGTGTACCTAGTTTTCTTGTTCTCTAACAAAATGCCTGACACAGATGGCTTAAATGAAGAATGATTGATTTGGCTTACAGTCTCAGACTCTGTTGTCCAGCTGTGTACAGCACCATGCATGATAGCTGCAGTTATCCAGATGCCACCATATCCAGCACCTGGCAAGTGGTCAGTGAACAGTGACTTGAAAAAGCACAGCCACAGGGCTGGAGAGGTAGCTTGGTGGTTGGGAGCTACTGCTCTTGTAGAGGACCCTAGTTCACTTCCCAGCATCCATGTCAGACAGCTTATAACCATCTGTAACTCCAGCTCCAGAGGATCTGATGCCCTCTTCTGGCCTTCTCAGGTACTACATGCACACACACACACACACACACACACACACACACACACACCAAAACAAAACAAAAAACTGCAAACACAAAGTCACAGATGGAGAGATGGTCCACTGGTTAAAAGTGCTGGTCAAGCAAGCTTGTGTGACAGAGTTTGGATCCCAAGAACTTACTTGAATGAAAGGTGGGCAAGTGGCTTGCCTGTAATTCAAGCTTGGAAAGGAAGAGACAACGGAGCCCAGAGCAAGATGGCTAGCAAGACTAGCCATGTCAGCAAACTCCAGGTTTGATTTAAAGACCCCACCTCAATGAATAAGGTAGAAGAGTGATGGGTAAGTCCCAACACTAACCTCTGGTCTCCATATGTACTCAAACACATGTGCACCTGCATCCACATACATGCACCCACACATGTGCAAATATGCACACCACATACATAAGAGAATGAAAAAGAAAAAACCAAACCAAACCAAAGCAAAAACAATAACAACAACAACAAAAAAAGCACAATCACACCTATGATATTAGTGACAGCAGCTTGAACATCTCTCTTTTCACTACCCTGGGAGTTTCTTAAATAAGGGCTCATTAACTCGGTTTCTCTATAATTACCACTTCCTCTGGTGCCCATTTGTGAAGCTTTTGGTGCCTCCCTGTGCTGGGAGCTCACTATCCATCACACTAACCGGCCTTCTAAAGTTACATATCAGGCACTCTGTGTCATGGTCTAAAAACTGTGGCTCAGAGAGGTGACCACTGGCCCTCAGCTAACCCACAAAGTAGCCAAGACTCTGAATCCTATTGCTTTGGAAAAGCCTGTGTCCTCCCGTGCTCCATGTGTTACTGCCCACCTGTGCCTTCCCAGCATCTACACAAAGAGTTTGGCAAACAGCCAATGAATGGAATCAGACTGAAGAGACTCAGGACCTGTAAACACACATGTAGAAAGGAGCATGCGGTTAACTGGGCCACCACGGTTCTGAACACGTCCCTCCAGGTCCAGTCCATCAGCACTGCAGATAGCATCTGGGCTGGTAGCTGTTTTCAACGTTTCCCTCTTGGGAAAGGGTGGTTTCAACATCAATAATTTGCACTTTGTGGCTCCCAGGTGTGCTCTTTAATCAACACAATGCCGTCCTTCCAGAGGAACGGGTTGTCACTTTTCACGAAATTTGTCNCATTTAATGAAACTTTTTTTGTTGGGTGTCTAATGAACTGCTTTCTTTGTTACAGTCTTAAGCTCTTAAAATGGTGTGCCAGGAGTCTTGGGGAGTTCCTCTATGGGGCAGACACTGAAAGCTTGGCCTCTCCTGCTCCATTCTAAGTGTCTGAAGAGTAGGGACCATGGGCAACCATCTGAATCTCCTGTGGCCCCTGACTTGGGCAGGCAGGATTTCAATGGACCATTGCCAAGTCATTGTCTGCTATGGTGGTGTTTTATGCTGAGTGCTGGGATAAGCCTTGGGAGGGATAAAGAAGGAATCAGATTCAAATCTGGTCTCTAGGAACTTCTAAACCTCCCTGTCTTGGGATAAAATACAAATACAAATAATGAAGAACTGATTTGGCTAAATGGGGTGCAGAGTAAGAAGTGTTATCAGTGAGCTACACTGAGATGCATACTCTTCCCAAAGCATCATTTGTACTTAAATATGGAGAGGTCCTTTGATATTAACACAAGCATTGAATGCCAGGGCTAACACTGTGGCATTTTCATGCATGTCTTGGTAGACCCCCTACACTGCACCTGCCTTCTCTCTTTTTTGCTTACTCTGGGAAAATTAATGATTCTGCATGGATGCAAGGATAAATGATGGATACATAGGTGACGAGTGGTGGATGACTGGATAATAGATGGAGCAGAGGACAAGATAGTGTGTCACTACATAACAAACAAGGCATAGCTTCTCTTTATCATTAGTACTGTGCAATTCTGTATCATTTGTACACCAATAGTCCTTTCACACCACACCAAAATCCAAAATACTAGAATGATCCCAGTTCCATCTGTGAAGAAAACTGCAGCCTCAAGGAACAATGTCCCAGGTCTTACATAATGAGGATTGGTCAGCTTGGGCTCTGAACTGGAACATGGCTCAGCATCTCCAACACAAGGGCTCGGGGCAGCTGCAGGGAGAAGGCACGCCATGNAAGCCTCTGCCTTTCTTTCCTGAGCTGTGGACGGCCGGTTAATGTCAGCCTTACATCACAAGTCAGTGCCGGGCTAAGACAAGTGCTTCAGTGGAGACTCTGCCATGAATTCTGCTCTTCTTGGGGACACTTGTGAATATGGCAAGTCACCTACTATTTCAGGAAGTCCATGAGAATCCTACAGCCCTCCTCTGGCCTTCTCAAGTGCCCAAGATTCCTCCATAGGAAATCTTGAGCCTAACGGAACACAAACACAAACCTAGAACCTCCAGGAAGATTGGGTGGAGGTGGCATTGGGGGCATACTCGGTGAATGTAGCACACTCAAGCATTTCCAGCCAGGGACACTGCACCATTGCAACTCCACAATCATTCCCCTTCTGGAAACTTCCATGGCTATTCTTGTCTCTCTTAAGACCTTTCTCAAGTCTTGGTGGAGAGGACAATTAAGGTCATCTGTTGGTGTGCTAACAGGACAAGGTGGTGGACGAGACTAGGATAGACCATAGATTACCTAGAACTGACTGGCTCAGCACAGGCATATCTTCAGGGTCTTGAATGCCAGGAATAGCCACAGCAGGTAGAAGATTAATTGGCATTGAGTTTCTATGTTCACTCAACACATGGCTATTAAGCACTTTCTATATGCCAGGCCTTTGTCTAGACTCTGGCTTCTTAAACTGCAGGTTGTGAGCCCATGTACGGTCCTGAGACTGAATGGATGAACTCTGAAAACAACAGAACTTTCTGAAAGTTCAGCAACCAAAATCTAGTTTGAAATCAGATGTGTGATGAATCCAAAGTGTTTCCAGCTTCTCACTTGCGTTGCATGGTGGGACTTCCTCTGCAGCCTCAGCCCCGAANACACTCTGTGCACATGTTGCATGACCCATGTCATCACCCACATGCCACCTGTGAATGCCACCTCAAACACCCCAGCTCAGATTCAAGACCATTGTCTGCTACCAACTGCAGTGTTTTTACTGTACGTGTACATTTAGACCAAATGTAAATGTACCTTTTCTGCCCTCATAGAGAAACGGTTTAGTTGCAGAAAACAAAGACTTACTACTCTCTTTCCATCATCCCTCAGCATGTATCAAATTAGATATCTTTTGGATTGGGTTGTGGTAGAAGTTTGGTTCTACACATTGCTGCTTGAGGGCCTGGGGAGCTGGCTTGGTGAGGAAGAGGCTTACTACTCCAGCCTGAGCACCTGGGTTTGGGTCTCTAACATCCACAAAAAGCCAGGAGTGGCAACATATACCTGTAGCCCCAGGACTGGGGTGGGGAGTGGGGATACAAGGATCTCTGGGGCTTGTTGGCTGTCAGCTTAACTGAAAAAATGTGAGCTCCAGGTTCAGTGAGAGACCCTGTCTCAAGAGAATAAGACAGATCAAGATAGAGAAGGCCAGAGCTAGGTGCTTGTGGTCACCTGACACCTTCCCCCAAAGACATCCAGGTCCTGGAATCTGTGACTGGGACCTACCATGCAAAGGGACTTTACAGATGTGTCCAAAGTAAAGATCTAGAGATGAAGACACATCCCACATTATCCCAAGAGGCGAATGGAATCACAAGGGGGAGGGAGAGGAGGACTTGACCCAGAAGGGGAGAAAGTGATGTGTCCCTGGGAGCAGGGCCAGGAACAGTGCTGTTAGGACACTGGTCAGGGTATGAGGGTGAGTCGTGCAGGGTTCCTCCCAGAGCCTACAGAAGGAAGGTGTCTCAGACTCTTTGCTTTTTATCCTCCAGGATAGCAAGTGAGTCAGTGCTCATTGCTTTAAGCCAGCAGTTCTCAACCTGTGGGTCATGACCCCTTTGGGGGGGGTCAAAAGACCCTTTCACAAGGGGTCACCTAAGACCATTAGAAAGCACAGATATTTGTATGACAATTCATAACAGTAGCAAAATCACAGCTATGAAGTAGCAAAATCACAGCTATGAAGTAGCAATGAAAGTAATTTTCTGGTTGGAGGTCACCACAACATGAAGAACTGTATTAAAGGGATGCAGCATTAGGATGGTTGAGAACCACCACTTTAAGCCATACCCAGGTGTATGGAATTTGTTTCATCCACAACAAGAGACTCTTAATCCTTCCTGTAAACCACCTCATCTGGCCCAAGCTGGTTTGTCAGTTTACATACACTCTCCTTGCTGTAAGAACTCTTAGTCCCCACCCCTGGCTGAGAGGATGCACTAGCAATGTGGACAGTGCTGTCACCCCCACATCAATTCCTAGGGTAGGGTTAAGAGCCCCGAGCCAGGCTGGGGCCTCACATCTGCCCCATCCAAATGACAGGATGAGAACAGCATCAGAATGCCAAGTGACCTTCACCACTCCCAAAGCCACCCTGAGCTCTACAGCCTTCTGGAAAGGGCAGGAACTATAGGATGTCAGATGCTGCCACTCATCCTACAACACAGTGGATAGACTTCATAGGGGAAATACTGGAAAAAAGTACTCAGATGTATGAACTGAGCTTAGGTATCATAGATATTACTGTCTCTAGGCTCCAGTGAGGAACACAATTAAATTTAAAGTTAAAATTTCCATAGAAGAAAGAGCTATGGAACCGCCCCTGACTGTGGCTTACATCTTGTTTTCTGGTCTTGACCATAGGCTTTGCTTGGGCCAGCAAAAACAATAACAAAAAAACCAAAAAACCTTTTAGGAAATGATGGGGAGAGAGGGAGGGAGAGGTAGAGATATTTATCCCCCATGTGATGGTTTGAATAAGAATGTCCCCTATGGGCTTGTGTATTGGAGCACTTGGTCCCCAGTTGGTAGCACTGTATGAGGTGTAGGAGGTGCGGCCTTGCTGGAGGAAGTATGTCACTGGAGGCGGGCTTTGAGAATTCAAAACCTTGAATCATATCCAGTTGTTCTCTCTGCCTTGTACTTGCTATTCGAGATGTCCACTCTGGGCTGTTTCTGCTCTGGCTGCCAAGCTTCCCATGTGCTGGTGATGAACTCTTAACCCCTGCAACCGTAAGCCCAAAACAAACCCTTCCTTCCATAGGTTGCCTTGGTCATGGTGTTTCATCACAGCGACAGGAAAGTAACCAAGATACTCTGGAAGATTTTTCAAGTCCAAAGGTGACAAACATAACCATATGTTAATGAGGAAAGCAGACCCACTATTAGCTNCAGATATAAAACCAGGAACAAATTTTCATGGCCACGGGTTAAAAAATGGCTTCTCAGAGTCACTGCCAATATCATGGGATTTAAAAAGAATATTATATTTATATAGTATTTATATAATATTTATATAAATAAATGGTATGTCATCCAAGTTTTAAAAAGTGGGTTTTTTTGGGGTATTTTTTTTTGTACTTCAGAGGACATTGCCAAAAAAAGTGAAAAGCCCACTTACAGAATAGCGGAAAATACTGGAGAATTGTACCTTTGATGAGGGCCCTAAACCCAAAATATGTAAAGAACTCTTTTTAAAAAAAGATTTATTCTTACTGTTTTAAAGTGTGTGTGTGCATGTATGTGTGTGTGTATGTGTGCACGTGTGTTCACACATGAGTGTAGGTGCCTGCAGAGTCCAGAGGATGGCGTCAGATCTCCTGGAACTGGTTATAATTGTGACCCACGCCCCATGTGGCTGCTGGGAACTGCAAGGGCAGCAAGCTCTTTAACCACTGAACCATCTCTCCATCATCCCAGCCCCCCTCAAGAACTTCTTAGATGCAACAATAAAAGGCAAATACCACAGAAAAAGGGGGCAAAGGGTTTATTTAGTAGGCATTTCTCCAAAGGAGGCTTCACAGGCATGACCACACCAAGATGCCACTTCATGCCTGTGAAGGTGGCTGAAACAAAAACAGCGGGCATGGAGGATGTGGGCACATTGAACTTCTCATGCCTTGATTGTGGGAGTACCACAGGCTCCCGCCATTTTGGAAATAGTCTGGCAGCTCCCTGGATGTTGGTGAAGGATCCCAAGATGGCTGAGCATAAACTTGTTCTAACAGCCATTGATTGGGTAGCTTCTGGGGAGATCATACCCCAAAACCAAAAGACAACTGTAAACTCCCTAAAGTCCTGGGGTGAGACCTTCCACACCAGATTGACTACTCTGTCTGAGAAACCACCAGCAATGGACTGGGCTTACTGCAAGGCCAATGTG
>LZPO01044399.1:424397-436742 GCA_001675575.1 Neotoma lepida
GTTAACAGTTCCTAAAATTTGCAGGGCCTGGAGCAATAGCCCAAGTTGAGGCCCACAGGCCCTAGGCCCAAATGCCGCAGGCTGACTAAGTAAAGACCAAATCGCTCTTCTACCCAGACATATGGGCCTTTGTCACGGGGAACTGCTCTGTCTAACACACTAGGACTAAAAACAGCCTAATTTAATGATAGCAGCTCTTATTTTTTTCTGGAAAGAAGAGACAGTTTGTTGCATTTCCATAGTTGGATTGCAGAGGTCTTTAAGATTGNCCTACTTCAAATCCCTCAGTCTACAGCAAAGGAAGCTGAGACTGAGAGAAGGAATAGGTTCAGAGCAGAGCCGGAGCCGCATGTGGCTATTGAGACTTTAAAATAAGGTAAAGTGAGGTTGAAATATCCATGGACCCTAATGCTGGCTACATCTCCCGCGCTCCACTACCACACTGGCGATTGGCAGCTGTTGTGATGGACAGGGAGAACATTCCAGCAGTATAGCAGGTTCCTTCTCATAGGCTGCCCTGAAGGAGGAGTATGGCTTGAGAAGTCTAGGACCCCTTAGTTCCCAGCCAGATGAAATGGCCCAGTGAGAATGTCCTACTCCAGGCTCTGCCTGGAGCTACAGAGATGCCCCACCCAGAATCCTCAGTCCCAGCCAGTCCCACTAGACACTTCANGGGCACACCAGCAACAGTCTGCTCTTAGGGGGAAAGAGGCAGTCTCTCAAACAGGTTGGTACCCCAGTTAGCCAAAGCATGGGTAGGTGTGATGGAGAGATGCCTTTCTTGTTAGGCATGACCCCTTGGCCCTTAGAACTTATTATCTCATGGAGAAGGGGCCATGCTGGAGACAGAAGGGACAGNCTGAGGCCTCTAAAGTGACNATCTCAGAGAAGCTTCCTGTTGTCAAAGTCTCAGCACAGAAAAGCTGTTGACCACAGGGCCCGCACTCAGCACATCCTCCATGGATACTGCTTTGTCTTAGCCTCATACATTCATGTCTGCCTTTGGAGAGAAAACCTAAATCTGCTGCTCCAGGATCCGAAGCCATATCATGTAGCTCAAGCATGCCTCCTCCTGTGACAGCCTCTCTGACCCATGACAGCAAATGCTCACAAACCTATCTCTAACATGCTGCAGCACCCTTCAGGGTGAAGGCAGGGCAGCTGCCCCACTGTCTGGACATGCCTAGGTCCNTCCCTGCCACTCCTCCTCCNCTGCAGAGCCCCACCTCAAGTGCCCACAGCCCTATATAAACAGCAGGGATTTTGGGGTTCGTTCCACACTGCCTTCCTTTGATCTCAGCTGGTCTGAGCATCCAGGGTAACCAGGANGTCCTAGACCTCTGAGAATAATCTCCCGTTTTCTGCTCTGGGTGTAAAGCATGGCTCACTGGGAAATGTTATGAATGCCAACAGGAGAACTGTGCCCTCTTAGAGACTTTGCTTCATGTTTTTCATTCATTCATTCATTCATTCATTCATTCATTCATTCATTCATTCATCTATGCATTCATTCGTTCCCCACATTTAAGAGTTTTTAAATGCGAGAATGACCTGCTGTAAAAAGGAGTCCCTGTCCTCTAGGAGCCTGTACTTCAGCAGCAAGAGGGGAACCAAACAAGCTTGTCATATTGGAGTTGAGTGTCACCCCAGGGGGTACCACAGTGTACACACGCCCCTGAGGGGGTGATGGTACACAGACCCAAAGGATAAAGAGCTCTCTAGACCCAGAGAGCCTCTTCAGTATGCATTACAATCCCTCAGGATTCTCGAGTCCCTTGGTACAGTGCCAGGGAGGTTCGGCTGCCACTGTCCTGAGTGTGGGCTGGGAAAGTGCTGCAGATGACTCCAATTGCAACTGGGGAGAGTAGACAGGACTCCCCAATAGGCCAGTGGGGCAGGCAGAGGTGGCATTGATGGGCAAAGGCCCCTGAATAGAGGGCATTTGAGAAGAGACAACTTTCCTAACCCAAGGTTAGGATGGAGCCAGGCCCTTGGAGCAGGGCGTGTGGCTGTGTCCACCTACCCAACTTTCCCATTTGTATATCCAGGCAGCTGCTGAGGGACTTGAAAGCAAAGAAGCCATCTTTAAGGGACAATAAACAGCAATTAAGCAGCGTGGCCAGAGCCACCCATCCGAGGGTTTGCTCTTCTTTGCTGATTTCAAAGCACTTGGTGGCTACAAGGTGGTTTTTAAAAGCACACACACAAACCATCCAAGCTTGGTTCTGAGGAAGTAGCCATTCTCCCCTTTTGATCAAAGGGTGTAAAACCTTAGATGGGGGCGGGGAGGGAACATATCCCTCTTCTGGCATCAGCCCTGGGCTGAGTTCAGCCTTGTGACTCATGCCCTGTGTGCTCTGTGACACCCTGTTCTTCCTGGACCAGAAGACAGCCCTCAGTGTTGCATTGTGGCTTTCCCAGTATGAAGGA
The DNA here is from genome assembly GCA_001675575.1 of Neotoma lepida. NCBI lineage: Eukaryota > Metazoa > Chordata > Mammalia > Rodentia > Cricetidae > Neotoma > Neotoma lepida. Next base: position 426,828 of record LZPO01044399.1, read on the forward strand.
TGCTGAGGCCAGGGCTAGGGTAATTTTATGAGGTGCCACGGGCCACTCAAATAGCCCTTATCATGTGGGTGGGAAGCTAATGCCTTCTGATACTTTTAAGTGCCCCCCCCTCTATATTTTAGTAGAACTGTGAAACAATTGAACNTAGGGCCTCACGTTTGATGGCAAGCATACTGTCACTGAACTGTACTAAACCCCTGTCCTGGTTTTTAGATTTACTTTTATTTTGAGGCAGGGTCTCACTGAGCTGCCCAAGGTTGGCCTTAAAACTTCAGATTTTCCTGCTGGAGCCTCCTGAGTAGCTGGGATTACAGACCAGCATGGTGAGTCCTGCTTGCCTGCTTCCTTCCTTTTTTCCAATTAAAACAACAAAAAAATTTTAAGGTCTCACCAGGTAGCCTACTAACCTAGACTTGACCTTGCAATCTTCCTGCCTTAGTCTCCTGAGTGCTGGGGTTATAGGCATGTGCTACCATGCCCAACTGCTTGGCTCCTTTCTTTCTTGTCCAATGTCATNACAGGGATCAAACTCAGAGTCTCACTGTACTAAGCATTCTTTCTATCCCCGAGTAATACCCCTGTCTTGGCTAGGTTTATGTCAACTTGACACAAATTAAAGTTGTCTGAAAGGAGGGAACCTCAATTGAGAAAATGCCTCCATAAGATCTGGCTGTAAGGCATTTTCTTAATTAGTGATTAGTTGGGGAGGGCCCAGCCCATTGTGGGTGATGCCATCCCTGGGCTCTATAAGGTGGTCCATGGTTCTGTAAGAAAGCAGGTTGAGCAAGCCATGAAGAGCAAACCAGTAAGCAGCACCCCTCCATGGCCTCTGTTTCAGCTCCTGTCTCCAGGTTCCTGCCCGGTTTGAGTTCCTGTCCTGACTTCCTTCAATGATGGACTGTGATGTGGAAGTGTAAGCAGAAAAAACACCCCTTTCATCTTCAACTTGCTTTTGGTCCATGGTGTTTCATTGCAGCAATAGAAACCTTAGCCAGGACAACCCCCAACCCTATATTTATTTTCCAAAGTCAGGCCTTGGGAGGAGGCAGCCCTAGCTGGAACTGCAGACCTCCTCTGGACTTTCAGATCTCATCTGCACACTCTCCTCCACGTTACAGCAGGCCAGGCTGCTTTCCCTGGTGAGTGACATGTTCCCTTTCACGTGGCTTAATTACCAGTGAGTTGATTCAAACAACAACAAAGATGTTACAGATGTGAAATCAGAGTGATATNACATGTGGCACCAGCCATAGCAGAGACACACAGAAAAAAGCGTCAGAGANGAAAGAGCCAGAATTTGGAGACACACAAACCTGTGGACAAATCCTGACTCTTCTGCCCTGTGAACAGGGGTTGGGCTGAATCCCTGTACTACAGAACCTAGAGATGAGGGTGGGAAAAGGCTCCCTGGGTTGTGGAGAACTGTTCTCCAGGTGTAAGGCCTGCAGGGGGAACAACCGAATTCCTGTCCCTTTGCAGTTCCAGAGACATCGTTAGTGACTGGTCCAGGTTCTAACCTTGCACTGTGGCCTGGGACACATTCCTTTGTCTCTTTGATTCTCAGTTTTTTCNACTGTAAATGGAGGCTTTCAACGTTTCCCATAAATTGTTCTGGTCATTAAATGATGTAAAATAAACAAAGAGATAAAATGCGCAGCCAAGCACCTGGCACACAGCTCTCCTTCAGTAAACGGAGCCTTCACATTTTAATTGAGCTCAATTTGGTTCCATTTAAATTAATTATATCATGAAGTCAGTGAGTTCTGGGGCCAGAAGCTTCCTTCTGCTCAGAGCCATGACAGCAGCACCCTGATTGAGGAGGACTCCTGTCCTGGGGGTCANCCACTGTGTTAAGAACAATAGTTTAACAGCAGGGGAATCATGCAAGCTGGAGGTGATGGATCCCCGTCCTGGACCACTAGCTGAATATTTAAGATGAGAACACAAAGGTGCCTTGGTATATAATTAATATAAAAGGCAGAAGGCAAGACAGTGTGCACACACTTGGCCACAAGAGAAAATGAAGTGTGTGATACGCATTGCCATATGGGCAAAGCAGAAAACACTGCTGAGTGAGAGAAGCCAGTAGTGCCAGGCCAGGCTGTGTACTGTAACGTTATATCAACATAATGTGTTTGGACAGGCGATGCCTTTAAGGCTGGGAGGAGATGCATGGTTGACTGGGGTCGGGGGAGAGTTTCTGGGAGATGGTGGCTAATGGGTAAAGGGTATGGGATTTCTCTAAGGGTGGGAAAATGTACAAAATTGAGGATGGGAATGGATGCTCAACCCTGACTATAACAAAGGGCAATGAATTGAATAAATGGGTTAAGTCTGTAGTGTATGGATTATCTCTCAATAAAACTGTTAAAATGATGCAATTAAAATACATGTGTACATGTGTGTATCTCTCTTTACACATATGTAATGTGTATCCAAAGAGCCTGGAGTCAACACAAATGCATCCACAGTGACCATCTTGCATGGTGGGTTTAATGAGGATTATTCGTTTGTTTGAGACAANGTCTGGCTATGTAGTCAAGGCTGACCTCAACCTCCCCAGTGCTGGCAACACAGCCTATGTTACCATTCCCAGCCAGCTTGAAAAGGACTTTCCTTTTTTCTTACTTANATTTTCTCAAGTTTCTACAGAACATAGCTGCTTTTAGAAAAACAATGAAAAAAANTTTTTTCAAAGAATAGTTCAGGGCTGGGGCAGGGATATATTGCTCAATGTTAAAGAATTTGTTATGTGTGAGGCCCTGGGTTCTGTCCTTTGTACTACAAAGCAAAGAAAAAACAAAAAACAAAAACAAAACAAACAAAAAAACAAAGCTCAGTTCATTTGGAAATTCAATGTCAACAAGTGTCAAGGAAAATTTTGGCCCAGGTCAGGGCTCTTCAGAAAGCAGAGAACACGCTACCTTGTCCACATGGAGGGGCACAGCAAACCTCCTGAGGGTGGGCACTGAGGTCATCCTGGAATTCTCCTTGAAGTTCTGGTTCAGGTTGGCCAGGTAGAAGAGCTGATAGAGGCTGCTGTCCTCATAGGCGATGACATCAAACAAAACACAGCCGTCCTCCTCATAGGCGTTGACATGATGGAAGACCACCATGGGGTCCGTGTAGAACTTGGCTGGCAGAGGCTTTCTGGTCCTNTGGTCGATGATATGAATGTAAGTCTGAAAGAAGACAGCCACCCAGTGGTCAGCTCANTCTCTGATATATGGTGACATCACAACACCCAGGCCTGCCCTCGCTTGTAGCCNTATGGATATCCGTTTCCCCATTCTGAGCTCTGTACCCACCTCAAAATGCCAGGTAGTGCTACTCACAATGGCCACATTATGAAATCAGCCAAGCTGTCCATACATAGAGGAAGTTTTATTTTCCACAATTACATTTATATAGTTTGTGTATGCGTGTGTGTGAACAAAAGTAGAAGGTGAGTAGNAGGGAATGGACACAGTCAAAGTACATGATACTGTTAAATGAAAATATTAGTATGAATCCATCACTTTATATGATGAGTACTTGTTAATAAAAATTAAGACAAGGGGCGGGAGAGACGGCTCAGTTGNTAAAGAGCTTCCTGTACAAGCACGAGGACCTGAGTGTGAGCCCCAGCACCCATGTGTAGAAGCCAGGAGTGGTGGTGCGCACCTATAATCCCAGTGCTTGGGGCGGAGGCAGAGACAAGAGGATCCATGGTGCTTTCTGGCTTAATTAGCAAGCCACAGGCCAGTAAGAGACACTGTTTCAAAAAACAAGGTAGGTGGCATCCTAAGGTATCATAGACATGCGCACGCTCACACGCACCATGCAAATACATACATACACAATTAAATAAGTAAAAAATTAAAACAAAACAAAAAAATCCTGCCAAACTGACAGGCAGGTAAGAGCCTTCANTGAATGGAACCACCCTGTGGCATTTCTGTGACATCCAGGCCACAGNAGGGCAGCTTTGCCACCAAGGTCCCTGGGCAGCCTTTGGGGAGGGCCCCAAGAGTGCATTGCTGTGGTTCCAGTGACAGACAAGCTCCCTGGGAACAATTGTGCTGGTAGAACCTGCTATGCGCTGGCTCCACTGGAGGCTAGAGTCTTCAAACTCCTAACGCCCTGCTCTTCGGTCCCCTCTCCTGCAGGCTGCAGTGCACAACCCACTTCTCAGGGCCACTAGTCACACCCACCCCACCTGTCCTCAGGGCTGCCGTAGAGTGGGCCCAGATCTGGCTAGGGAGCTGCAACTGCCCTAGGTGGCCTGGCTGTGTACTACCAGGCTGGAATTACCCCTGGGGGTGGGGAGTAATTAGCTAGCTCCATGGGTCAGTTGTCTGATACAGCCTGTCTCTCTCTCTCTCTCTCTGCTTCTTTGTCTCTCTGTCTTTCTCTCTCTCTGTCTCTGTCTCTGTCTCTCTCTCTGTTCTCTTTTGGCAGTTCTGAAGGAGGAGGTGTCTTCTTTGGTCTAGTTGTTTTCTCTCTCTCCCAGAGGCCAGAAGAGAGCTCAGCTCTGACATTGTGGGGGTGNGGAGTGTCAGTGTGGACAGGTCAGCTTGGGGGTGATTGGTTTAGGCATTGTCTTCCNTGTGACCCTAACCCCAGGCCAGACACTTGGATTTTTTTTAATAAAAGAGTTTACTCTCAACTGACTTCTAGAGCCTGGGACCCTCTAGCCCAGGGCCTCGCCAGAACCACCAATTTCAGGCTTACAGGTCTCCAAACGCCTGGCAGTTAGGAGAGCCCTGGTGTCTCTGGAGATGCTGCAGGGTATATTCAACTTGAGTTGGCTTCTCTGTCCTGTTCACTCACACTACAAATACAGAANCNCTTCTAAGTACCAGGCNCTTNTTTGGGAACCATGGAGACAAAGTGACATAGAGACAAAAAGCCACTCCTCTCAAGAACCCTATAGATGAGTGAAGTGGAACNCACAAGAAACATAACATCTGTGATACATGAAGGATGAAGGGCACTCTCAAGAAAAATGCAGCNGTGGTGGGAACTAGAGGAAGCCAGTGTGGGATTTCCTGCAGGTAGGCAAGGCTTTGGGAGCTAGACCAGTGAGGGAGGAAGCCATCTTACTCCAGGAGAAANAGAAGACACGGAGGCCCTTAGCAGGGAGTGGGAGAAGGGGGACTGAGGTCTGGTGACTGGAGCCCTGGAATGTTATTCTGAGAAATATGAGAAACTGCTAGAAGGTTTAAACAGTGGTGGACCTCATCTACCTCATTCTCCTCCTGAGGAGACAGAGGATGGGCCTTAAAGGGGGTGGCTAGCCGGCATATTTGCACCTGTAAATGAAAGTGGGTATGAGTCTCCAGAAGGCACCAGTGTGGACAGACAATGGATAAGGGTGACTTTCTCCAGATGGGGAGCAGGAAGGGAAAGGAGGAGGAGGGAAGGTAGTGGGGAGTCTGGTGGGAAGGGGATTTTAAAAAATTATAATTTTGAAACAAGATCTCATGTAGCCCAAGCTAGCCTTGAACTTGCTGCTGTGTAGCTGAGGATGACCTGAAACTCCTGATCCTCTGGTCTCCGCCTCCTCTGAGTGCTGGGATTACAGGCATGCACCACCATGTCCAATTCATACGGTACTGGGAATTGAACCCAGGGCTTCATGTATGCCAGGCAAGCACTCTACCAGCTGAACTACATTCTTAGCCCAGGAAAGGGATTTTATATTNGGCTTTCTATACTAGTGTGTTATTTGAATAGATAACACTAAGAATTCCTGGACATTTGTCAAGAGTAGCAACAGCAAATAAATAAACACATATGAAGGAAATACACAGGTGAATGTACTTATCTATTCATGCATGCACACACATGTACACACTCATGTATATGCAGGGAACACTCATGTGGCTCTAATTGAAGGAGATGTTTTCACTCAACATCTGTGGAACCCAGTGTTATCCTGATATCTAAGCTCTCTGATACCCCGGACTCACTATACCAACATTGTATGATGAGAGTAGAGGTGAGGTGCTGAATGGGTGATAGAGGCTGTGTAGGCCCTACCTATGGATGAGGACTTGGTCCTATAGTGGCTGTGCATGTGGGGATGGTTTGGGGCAGGGGGAGGTTTGTTTGCCCAAGATCACATCCTGTTCCCAGGACAATCTGAGTTTGGAAGTAGGGATGTCCTAACTCAGGACCACTTTAACGAACCCATCACTAGAACTTTCCAGACAGTGGCAGCCGCCTGCAGGGACACTAAATGGCAGCTAATGTTCCATAAGCATCCCTCAGGGTGGCCTCCTCAGTGCTCCTGAGTGGGGTAGATAGACAGGAAGGTCTCACCTTGTCNTCTCTGTAGAATGACATGCAGGAAGCCCAGCTCACGCCCCGCACGTATGCGGTGGCCATCTTGAGAATATCCAACTTAAAAGGCTGCTCCAGAAATATCACATAGTTCTCTGTGACTCCAAAGCTGTGGTAGTAGCTAGGGGAGAGGAGTGAGCGAGCGGGGATGGAGCAGAATACTTCTGTGNGCTTCAAGGGGCTCTTCCCTTTCTTCTTGGTGCCTGGAGAAGAGCAAACCTGAGAATGTGCTGGGACAGCACTGTCACCTACACTCCAACTGTGTCCCCAGGAGAACCTTTGATGAAGAGCCCACAAGACCAGGTACCAGGACTTGAGAGCCCACTTGCCATAGCAAACTCTGGGTCTCCAGCCTGAAAGACCACTACCTCACCCAGGAAGACCTTGAGGATCCAATGGTCCCTACACCAGCATGGGGACTAAACTGAGCCTCTAGCTGCTTTTACAAATACAATCTTATGTGNAACACGGCCACACCCACTGCTTTCTGTGATGGCTGACTGTTTCTGCTTCCAGGGACAGTAGCCCAGCTGAGCCTCTGTGACTGACACCAGGTAATTGGTTCTCAGAGCCTCCTTAAATAGTTCCTTATGGTCATTTGACGGAAACAGAAGCTGCTGACCCCTGCTGCAGAGCCATGTTTCTATCACTTGAATGTACATTTGAATCTTGTGGGGATGGTGATCAAATGCAGAGTTTAATTAGTGTGTTCCTGGGGCAGGGTCCCAGATTGCATTTCTACCAAGTCCCCCAGGGGCACGTGAACTTCCCAGGCTAACCCCCTGTGTTTTGTGGGGAGCCAGCACACAATTTGTTCCACGGGGTTTCGACCCATTGTTCTAACACTACCCATAACAAAACACACAGCGGGGGACTAATTACCCATTGTGAGACTCCCCTGTGTCTCAGAGGTGAGGCAGGTATATGCGCATGCACAGGCCCGGAGGACAACCTGAGCTGTCATTGCTTCTGAGGTGTGTCCTCCTTGCTTTTTCAGACAGGGATTCTCACTAGGACCAGGAGCCCCCACGTTAGACTCATGAGCCCTAGGAATTCACCCATCTCTGCCTCTCCAGTGCTAAGATGACAGGTGTGTGTCACTACTATCTGGCTTTCTACGCAGCTCTGGGGACCAAACTCAAATCCTCGTGCTTGCAAGGCTAGCGGACAGGGTTATGCCTCCATCCAATGATGAGGGACTTCTACATGTGCTATGGCAATTAAGCAAGACTGTAGCATGCTCGTTTCACACGTGGGCAAATAAGGTGAATGGCCTATGATCCAAGTCATGCCTTGACGTCCTCCTATGTTACTATGGAGAAATATATCCAGAAAAGCAAAACAAACAAACAAACAAATACAACAAAACAAGGCATGGGGCAGGGATGGGAGGGTCCATACCCACTCCCTGTTCTAACTGCAGTTCACAAGTTCACAGTTCACAGTTCACAACTGCAGTTCTCCTGGCACTGAAGGCCATTGCTGTGTGTGTTCTGTTTTTTGAGTCCTTTGTAAGCATGAATCAGCCTTGGGCAAAAGGCCTCCCCACCCAGTCCTGGAGCTGATTTATAATGAGTTCCCTGTCAATGTCCCCACCTCTCTGCGGCCACCTGTGCACACTGGAAACAGCTGGCTGGTGGGAGGGGATGCTGTGAGCTTGTGGGCTAGTTTTCTCCAACAATGAAGAACACAGATGGAAGGTCCTGGTCTGGGATGGAGAGCATGAATGCCCCTGCACCAGCAAGAAGTTGAGACTGCCTCTTGCATGATGTCAGGGATCCTGTAAGCTATGTGAACCAACACCATGTCACCTAATCTTCTGAGCCTCGCGGTCCCCTGTCATATGAGACAGCAAATAAAAATGCCCAGAAGACCCCAGCTGACACTCTAGAATGCTGGACCAGATCACACACCCTTCACCAGCCAAGTAACTTGAGTTTCACTTCATAACATTCATGGCACCCTTTGACCTTTGGGGGGAGGGTGCTATGCTTCCAGCATCTGGCAGAGCCTGGTAGTTTTCTACAAACTGTAGGGGTAGGGAGCAGGCAGGGACTTTCAGGGTCACAGATAGAAACTCCTTGCCTAGGCCAGAAGGTCAGGTCAAACACCCTTTAAGGCCTCATCGGCTGGGTGTGGCAACCAGGAGGGTCCTAGACAAACATAGGTTGGGAGCCTCACCCTCTTCCCCCTCAGGAACACGCAATCACTGGCCTGGGCTTTGCTCCAGGACCCGGCCCTAAGAGGAGGAGGTCCAGAAGGCCCCGGGAACAGGGTGTGGATCTGGAGTGGATCCCAGCAGGGCTGAGCACTCCGACAGCCCTGGGAGCCTGGCTGCAGGATGGAGGGGGTGGCATGATCTTGGCATATAAAAGTTTGTCAGAAGACTTTGAAAAATGACTAATTTGTACCTAGAGAAAAAGTTNGAATATGCTAAATTGATGGATGGATAGAAAGATGATTGAGTACACAGAAGCGGATAAATGGAAAGATGGATGGATGGTTTAGTTGGTAGGTGAATAGATGGGTAGATGGATGGTTGAGTGACAGGTGAGTAGATGAATGGATAGATTAATAGATAGATGGATGGATACATGGATAGTTGGATAGACAGGTGGATAGATGGGTGATTGAGTGGATAGGTGAGTAGATGAATGGGTAGATGGATGGATAAATAGGTGAGTNGATGGGTAAGTGGATAAATTGAATAGTGAACTCATGAATTGGAGCCTAAAAAACAGGAGGTTAAAATAGTGACAGGATTTCCTTTATCCAAAATAAACTCGGAAATGTCTCTTTCACGTTAAAGGAGAAAACTGAGCTCTTCCCAAAAGAACTTTTGGATTTGCTTAAAGGACAAAACTGAATTTAAGGTCATCTGAATAATCTGTGAAGGAAAGTTCTGCACTGAGTAGTGTGTCACAAATGCAAATGGGAGCTCATCNGTGAGGGAGCTCATCAGTGAGGGTCACTCAACTATCTTTGCTTTGTTANACTCCCGGAGCACCTACCTGGTGCTGTGGCAGGGATCTTAAATATTACATATTTTGTCCGTCCTTTGTCCACAATGGATGTGCCCATGTTAAGGACATTTCCAGCTGCATCATAATGAGGGTGTGAGGTTGCCAGGTTTACAGCCACATACTTCCGGTAATCAACCTGTAAAATACAATAGCCATTCCATTTTCAAAAGAGGAGAAAATGGAACCCCATAGGCACCTGGCTGAACCTAGGTATAGAAAGGTGGATCTCCTGCATATCTCCTGATTGGAAATAAAGGAATAATNTGCCTTGAAAGAGATGTCTTAGCCAGGTGGTGGTAGCGCACACCTTTGATCCCAGCACTCAAGGCAGGCAGATCTCTGTGAGTTCTAGGCCACTCTGGTCTGCAGAGATAGTTCTAGGATGGCCAAGGCTACAAAATGAAACCCTGTCTGGAAAAAAGAAAAGAAAAGAAAACAACAACAACAAAAAAGATGTCTACCCTCATGACATGATGTGACCCTGCACTAGGAGGTGCTTCTGCAACTAACTAGTTGAGGGAAGTTAGTGAGCAGGCATGTTTGTGTGTGTGTGTGTGTGTGTGTG
>LZPO01044399.1:457781-482080 GCA_001675575.1 Neotoma lepida
ACAAATGTAAGCCAAATACTCATACATGCAAAATAAAGATATGGTTTATTAAATATAAAAAAGAATCAAGAGAATTCCGCTCACTATCCCAATGGCTGAGGTTGGTACCAGCTGCTCCTCAGACATGCTTCCCAAATATTGAATCAAAGAAAACANGAGGGCACCCCAAACATGCCCAGCTGGGAAGCATGCTTCCTAAGACCAATCTGCCAAGGTGAGTCTTCAAGTGGGGTTGATGACATAAGCCACAGTAGGGAGTTAATTGGTTTAAATGGAGCATTGAGTTCATGGCGAGAATCACAGGGGCATTCTAGCCAGGTGGTCCCAGTGTCCCAGATCTGGCAGTATGCCTGTGTGAATATGTCACTCCATTCCCTGCCAGAAGTAGGCCCCAAAGACAAAGGTTTCTTCAGAGGAGATCCCAGGAGAGCCCAGCAGTGGGCTGAGGAAGTAAATCAGGGCATGTGATTATCAGTAACAAAATGATGACAGAGCAGGCACTGTGACATTATAAATGGTCTTTAGAGGATGCTGTCTGTAAGACACCGTGAATAACAATGGCAAGAAGATAGCAAGGACACATTGTTAGGCCCATACAGTTACTCAGCCTGGTTGGGGCGCTCCTAGGCTCTGGAGGTGTGTATGAGTGGGCCTCAAGTGAGTCTTGAGGGAGTCAAGTTATGTCAGTTCCCTTTTCTATGGCTATGATGAAGTACCTGACAAAAATATCTAAGGAAAGGAAGTGTTCATTCCAGCTCACAGTGTGAGGGTGCACAGTCCATCATGGTGGGGAAGTCACAGCTGCAGGAGCATGAGGCAGCTGGTCACATGGCGTCGACAGTCAGGAAGCAGAGAGAAGAGAACACCAACGTTCAGCTCACTTTCTCCTTTTTATGGGCCTGGACCATAGGGCCTGGACCTAGGCCATGGGATGGTGCGGCCCACGGTTAAGGTGGGTCTTCCCCTGTCAATCAACCTAATCTAGATAATCCCTCCCAGACACACCCAGAGGTTTGTCTCCTAGGAGATTCTAGAACTCATCAAGCTGACACTATTAACCATCACACAAGGTAACCGTCTGCTGACTGACTGGTCATGTGTTCTCCTGAAAGATGCTGACTTCTGGTCCCTCCATTCTGTCATACATGAGGAGGGAGGCCAAGAATCCCAGTGTTTGTCTGCAGAAGCCCTCCATAAGGATGAAGTTAGGGTGGGGCCTGACAGAGCCCTGTACAGTGCCTGAGAGATTGAGCTTCCCAGGTGAACGGATTTGTTCAAGATGTTTATGGTAGTGTTTTTTGGACAGCAAAGCCAAACAACAAACAGGTGAACAAGAACCCCATACATACAAGCCGGAGAAGAGAGGCTTGTGCATCACCATGGCAACAACTGTGACTGTAGCACCTATCCTCCGGAAAATATGTACATGGATCTCCCCTCCCTGTGAGGCAAACATCTTAGGANCCAAGAGATTCTACAATCAATAAACAGGTTTCTGTGGAGGGGTCTGCGAGTGATTTCTGGGTTTCCTCCCACATAGATTGCCTGTGTTGGCTTCAGGGGATTGAAACACCAGGGCCATGGAGCGCACTTGTTATAACAGTTCTTTTTGTGTGTTTGTGTATGCTTATGCGTACGCATATGGAGGCCAGAGGACAACTTTGGATGTTGCCTACCTCTTTTTTTTTTAGACCAGGTTGGATTCTCTCACTGACCTGGAGCTCACAAAAATAGTCTAGTCTGGCTGGCCAGTGAGTCCCAAGTGTCTATCTGTTTCTACCTCTCCAGGGTTGGGATTATAATCGTATAGCACCATGCCTCCCTTTTTTAACATAGGTGCTAGGGACCAAGCTCAGCCCTCACATTTGTTGGCAAAGCACTTCACCAATTAAGTCATCTTCCCAATGCCCCTTTAGAATTCTCCTGTGGACCCAATGCTCCATTTAAAGCAAACGTGCTATCTTTCTTTTTTTCGTGTTGCTGAGTCCACCTACAGGCTCAGACGGCTGACTGGGTCACTAGAAATATGCTCACATGAGGCCAGTTACGTCCTGGTTTACTAGAAATGTGGGCCTCATGGACACAGAGGCTAAGGGACATTGAAAGCTGATAAATTCACCAAGATGAACACCAAGGCCGGTAGCCTACACTTTATCAGAATTCCAAGAATTTGAAAACGGAATTGAGCCTGCAGATTTTCACGTGTCATCTGAAGTCCCCAAGCACATCTCACTAGAAGTATAAACTAAGCCTTTCCCCAGGAGATACACTATCATTGCGTGCAGCCTTTCACATAGTTTACTGATGGAAGTCACCAGAAGTTTAGCCTCTGGAGATAACAGGCCAGTTCTGCCCAGTCTGAATTCCAGCCTCTGAGTCACGCAGTGCCACCCATCCTGCCCCGCTCCCATCTCTGTCTCTCCTCTATCTGCCGCACCACTCCTAGGACTCTGCGAGGTTTGTAGGAATGGGGGTGGATGGAAGGATCAGCCCCNGAAACTGACAGCTGGGGCCAAGTGGACATCTGTGGAATCCTCCAATGAGCCAGTCACAGAATAGGTGACGTTAAAGAGATGCTGTCCCATCCCCCAAGAAATGCACAGAGAAGTAGAGCCTGAGTCTTCACTACCTGAAGATGGAGCAGGTGAGGTCTGTCCTTGTAAGGGCTGCAGAAACTTGAAAAGGAGAGCAGGATGAGATGTATCCACGCAGTGCCCTGGGCTGTGTGCTACCGAGGACAGCTGTGAAGTAGCCCAGCACAGAACCATAAGCTTTGGGGCCAGCGAGATGGTTCAGTAGGTAAAGGAGCTTGCTGCTCAAGCCTGATGACCTGAGTTTGATCTCTGGAACACATGGAAAGGTGGAACTGACTCCACAAAGTTGTCCTCTGACTTCTACATGTGTGTGGTGGCATGTGCACCCCGACACTACTACTACTGCTACTGCTACTGCTACTACTACTAAATTTAGGACCAGCAAGGTGGTTCAGTATAAGGGAGCTTGCCACCAAGCCTGACAACCTGAATTCAATCCCCCAGGACTCACATAGTTGAAGGAGAGAACCAACTCCCCAAAGTTGTCCCCTGACCACCACACTCAAGCTGTGGCACATGAATATGCACATACATGCACATAAAGTAAATAATAAATAAATATAAAATTAAAAATACATAAATCTAAAACAATGTAACTTTGCTTAAAGTATTGTATGATTTTTTTGCAATATTTTTGTGACACAATTAGGGATTTCTTAGTGTGAACTTTTTTGTGTGTGTGTGTCTATTTTTACTGTATTGGAGATAGAACCCAGGGCCTCTCACTTGCTAGGCAAACAAGCCTTCTACATCCCCACTTGAGTGTGAATGCTGTAGACTACAGAGTCATGTTGCAGTGTCAACATGGCGGAAGTGCCTACGAGTACACGCTACAACATGGGTGAACCCAGAGAGCGTGAGGTTCAGTCAGAGAAACCAGACACAGCATGTGACAAACTGGAAGATTCCATTTGTACGAAATGTTCAGAATGGGCAAATCTAGTGGCAGAAATGTAGGTTTGTACTTGCCGGGTGGGGCAGGGAGACTGGAGAGGAAAGGCAATAATTACATTGCGGTTGAGGAGACAGTTCAGCTGGTAAAGTACTTGCCACAGAAGCGTGAGGACCTGGGATCTATTCTCCCAAATCCATGTTAGAGCAGAGGGCAGAGATGCATGTCTGTAAACCCAGCACTGAGAACGTGGAGACAGGAGGATTCTGGGGGACTAGGGGTCACTGGCCAGTCTAGCCAGTGAGCTCCAAGTTCTGTGAGAGGGTGGGAGGGTAGAGTAAAGGCCCACATGGTAGAAGGAGAGGACTACCAGTTCAAGTTCTTCTCTGCTCAAGCCTGATGACCTGAGTTTGATTCTTTGAAACCCATGTAAAGATGGAAACACACACACACACACACACACACACACACAGAGAGAGAGAGAGAGAGAGACACACAGAGTTTTGGAGACAATATGAATCAAGTTAAAGATTCTTCATAAGACAAAACTTGTGGTGTTAAGGAGTTTTCTGTTTGTTTTGTCTTGNTAGAAGGAGAGGACTACCAGTTCAAGTTCTTCTCTGCTCAAGCCTGATGACCTGAGTTTGATTCTTTGAAACCCATGTAAAGATGGAAACACACAGAGAGAGAGAGAGAGACAGAGACAGAGAGACAGAGAGACAGAGAGACAGAGGAGAGAGACAGGAGGGAGGGAGGGAGGGAAGAAGGAAGGGAGAGAGCATGGGGGTGTAACAAATTTCTTTTTTAAGGAAAGCTGGGGCAGCAGAGAGCTTGGCAGTTGGGAACACATACTGCTCTTACAGAAGACCTGTCCCTCCCTCCCATCTTGCTGTAGGAGTGCTGGAATTAAATATGCACAACACCACATCTGGATTATTACAGTGATTCTGGGGATCAAATTCAGGCTTGTGTGTTTCTGCTCTCACCCCCTGAGGCATCTCCCCAGCCTCGGGAAGTAGTTTTGAGTTAAGCTGTAGAGAGTTAGAAGGTAGGCAGGAAGGACTGAAATATTGTCAGAGGTCAGACTAAACAGAGCCTTGTGTTCAAAGATAAGACATTTAAATTTTCGCCACAGACCCTGGATACTCACCAGATGGTTTAGATGATGAGCAAGGATGGGTAGGTCTGAGTTTTGAACAAAAGATTGTATGATCACATGAAATAAATTTTGTAGGGATGTGTTATCTTCCAGGAGGTGTGATAATATGGTGAGTCAGAAGGGGACCTGTTTGTCCCATCAGATTCTGGCCACACCAGGGGAAGACAGTTATCATCTGGACACAGATGTCATTCCTCACAATGGGATTGTATATGGGTACCATTCTGTATGTGTACCACCCCATAACTAACTTTCATGCCAGTTTTATCACATACCTCCCACATGCTGATGGCTTTTCTGGAAACACTGAGCACTCAGGTAATGGAAAAATGGTAAAAAAAAATCTATCAAATATGTATTATAGCAACTTTATCTTTCTCTGGAAGAAATTCGAATATGAATCGGTTTGCAAACAGGCATTGAACAGAGTTGTGTGAAGCCAGACACATTCAAGCCTGAGTCTTTTGTCTCATAAACAAAAGAGAGTTATTATTTGGTGAAGAGAGGGACGGGAAGATGGATGGTGCTTGTGGGGATGGCAGAATATGAAGGCGTGAGGAACGAGCTCCATTCTGCAGCCTCGGCAGTGGTCCTAGGATGAACATGGTAGGTGTGGTGCTCCTGGGGCTTGCATTGAGCACTGGGGCAGCTGTGGCCAAGTTAGAAGAAGGAAGCCACCTCTGCTTAAGGAGCCAAGTGTTCTTCAGAGACACTTGCTATGAATTCGTGCCGCTGGGGCACACCTTCCACGGTGCCCAGAGCTGGTGTGAAGGGCACGGAGGCCATCTAGTCTTCATTCGAGATGAAGACACCCAGCAGCTCCTGCAGAAACATATTGCCCAGGACAGAGACTGGTGGATTGGACTCACAGGAACCTCAGCCCCCAATGAGACTGTGGGAGGTAGGTGTTGGATAGCTGTGTCTGATGGGAAGCTTGTGCTAAAACTTCTTACTGTTGCTTCTGACAGAACCCCCTGGGGCAAATGAACATGTCCTAATTTTCATGGTAAGGAGACCCTCCTCTTTAGTTGTTGGGTGGATCAGGTAAAATAATTCATGTACAGTGACTAGCAGAGAGACGGTCTAAAAACATGATCGCACTCTTCTTGTTCTGGGGTCCATGCTCTCTGTGGCATGGCAGAAGCCCAGGGAGCCTAAGGGAGATACAGATGTGTCTCTGTACATTCTGAGGGAAATCTTCCCTGGAAGGTTGCCGAGTCTCACACCTGAATAGTTCCAGCCATGTTCTCAAGGCTCTAGAAACTTCTGAAGCAATGAAAACTACTTCTGTATGAACTCAACCCATGCCCAGACACATCTGCAGACACTCTTCTCAGGAGTCATCTACCTGTGAACATCATAGCACACTCTGGGCTCTGCATTTTGCCACACCTAGGTAGCAGCACCTTTTACAGATTTTCATTATGGGTGTCTAGTTATGTCTGAGTGTTTGAAACTAATGGTGAGGACACGCCCATTCTCTGGTGTATGAAAGAGAAGCATTGATTGAGCACCTATGGCATACTAGGAGTTGAGTTAGGGCAAGTCCTCCACATAAGGGTGGATAAGAGGGGACTCCTTCCAAACCCTGCTGTACTTGTTTCCAATCCAGGCTCTGGGACCTGGCTGGACACTACAAATGTGAACTATAGCAACTGGCATGGAGGGCAGGTCACACTTGCCCCAGGGACCTGTGGCTACATCAGGAGTGGCCCTTCGTCTCAGTGGGCTGCCTTGGGGGATTGCACCCAGGCCTTTGCCTTCATCTGCGAGTTTGGTGAGCTGGTCCTGTGGGGGCCTCTCCCTGTCCCTCCCTCTCTCCATGTCTATCCTCTCCTCTCCCTCCCTACTTGTCTTCTTCTTCCCCCTTCAGTCCCCACCTCTCTACCCTTCTCTCTTTATCCATCCCCCATCTCTATAAGTTTCCTGTGGTCTTTCGTTCTCCTAACTCATTCTCTCCTTTGTGTCTCTTTACTTTCCTCTCTCTTCCGTATTGCCTCTCTGACTCTCTCATCTTCCTGTTCAGGCGACTTGCCTGTTAGACTTCCTCTGTCACCACCTTGTTTCTTTGAGACTTTCTCCCTTTCCATCTCTGGGTCTCTCTGCCCCCGCTCCCGTCCCTAGTCTCTTCCTATACCATTTTCTCTATCTCTCCAGGTCTCCCCTCCTCTCCAGCGGGCCCCACTCCTACTCCGTCCTGGCCCAGCCCTTACCCAGCTCCCTGTGTGTTCCTAAGTTGTCACCTTCCCTTTGTTGCAGGGGTCGGCCGCAGCCTGGCCTGTGAGGGTCACAACGCCACCATGCACTGCGGCTCGGGAGAGGTCATCCAGGTCCAGGAGGCTTTCTATGGGCGCCAGACCCCCTATTTTTGCACCCAGGGCATCTGGCCTCCCTCAGACCTGGATGGGGAATGTGGCTGGGTCAGCGTCAAGGATGAGGTGGCAGGTAGGACCCCAGTGCTCCACAGCTCTGCCTGAAGCAGAGGGCAGTTGCTGGTCTTCTAGACACATCACAGGGTCGTGGGNGATTCCGATGTTCTTCAGATATGGCCTGAGCCTCCCCTATGTGGGGAAGCCAGCCAGTCTCTGTCCACAGTGCCAAGCTCTTGAACAGGACATTGAGGCAGGTCCACCATGGTCATCAAACCCAGCTCCTGGGGCAGGAAAGCTTCTGATCCCCTACCTGTCCTGGGTACAGAGAACATCAACTTAGTTAACCCAATTTTTAAAATTACAAAACATTTCAAACCTGCAGGCAAGGATAAATTAGCTGGATTGTGTGGTTTATGTCTGTAATCTTTGCAGTTGGGATATGAAGGAAAGAGGATTGAGAATTCCAGGTCATCCCTTAGCTACCTGGCAAGTTTGGTGCCAGCCTGGGCCACATGAGACCCTGTCTCAAACAAGTAAACAAGCAAAGAATAAAGAATGTTGTGATAGGCTCCCAAGAAGCCACTACCCACCTCTGTCAGACCTTAAAACCATGTAACATTGTAGGATTAGCTTAAGATTTATTCATCAAGAATTCAGTATAGTGTCGTAGGGCTCTCGCACGGCCTCCTGGGTCTGTTACTGCTGGGAATTCGGTGTTTACTAATCACACGCCTNGTCCTTGGTCCTGCCTCCTTTCCGTGCATCCCTAGCCTGTATGATCTTGGTTAGGTAAAAGGCGCTGTCTTCCATGTGTCATTCGGCAGCACATTTTTTTTAACTGTTAGCTTTTTGCAGCGTTATACTTAACATTGTTTTGTTTTCGAGATGTGTGGTCCCTCTTGGTTCATGTTGTTCTAGTTTATTTAATTTGTCTCTCAACTCTTCCTCTTCTCCTCCTTGCCCCACCCCCACCCCGTGTGTATAGGTCAGAGGACGACCTTAGGTGTCATTTCTCTGGGTTTATCTACCTTGTTTCTCTGGAGACAGGGTATCTCACTGGACTGGAACTCACTTACACTAGGTTAGACTAGGCTGGCTAGCCAGTGAGCCCCAGGGACCTGCCTGTCTCCACGTCCCCAGTGCCAGGATTATAAATTGGTACCACTACACCCTGTTTTTTTCATGTGGGTTCTGGGGCCTGAACTAGGGTCCTTGTGTTGGCACAGTGGGCACTTTGCTGACTGGGTCATCTCCCTAGTCCTTGGAGCAGACGTTTCGGATGCCATCTCCTGCATATGTGGCAGTTTCTCTAGGGCTCCCCTCCCCCAAATCAGATTAAATCTCCTCTGATCCNTATTTGCTCCATCAAAGGACTCACTTTTGGGTCTTCCTGGGCCTTCCCCGGGTTTTCTTGTGAAGTCTGCACAAGTCCTGCTTTATCCAGGACATCAGGGAATCTGTTGCAGTGACCACTGTCCAGATGCCAGAGACCTGGGAAGGCAGGTGGTCTTAACTTCTCAGCTAATGAGGACACACAGTGCATGCCCAACCTGGGAGCCCTGGAGCCATGGGCCCATCCTCTCCAGGTTTGCCCGTTAGTATTTCTCCTCTGAGGCTCCATCTCTAATCAAAGACCTGTGATGATTGTGGGGTGCAGAGTACTCCCTGAGCCTCCTCCTTCTGAGGAGATGTCTCTTCTCTCTAGGAATTCCCCCTTGCTCCACTCCCCTTTCCCCTACATATCCACCATGTTGTCCTTGCTCTCCTGGAGCTGGCACATACTAGAAAATACTGAAATCGGTCATAGNTCTCAACAACTCTCTTCTGAGTTCCAGCACTCCTGGGCTGTGTCCTCTAAGATGAAAGGGCCTCAGCTGGACAGGCTGAGGGAGGCTTCCTCCCCACAGTACGCTGGACCTGGGCATGCTGCTTCCCCAAAGGTTCAGCTGTAAGTTATGGAAAGAAAGATGGCCACCACACCTCAGAGAGCACACTGGAAGGGAGACCTGGACCCCATTAGGGAGGGTGAGAGAACCGGGCAGGGCCCCAACATCTGATTGTATTTGAGTGCCCGATCACTCAGTCATCCAGTGGCCAATAAACATTTATTGAGGACCAATAGTGCTATGCACTACCCTGGGCTCTGTAGAGATAGGAGGAATCAAACTGTGCTTTCAAAGAGCTCAGAGTCCAGTGGGGAGACAGATAAATGCTGCCCTGCAAGGGGGCAAAAGGCACTGTGCATTGACTCGTGTAAAATGTGCTTTATATCAATCTCATGCCAGCTGTGTGTAGAAGACCCAACAGTGCACAGAACATTTCAAATAGTCCCCAGGCCTTTGGAGACTGGGGCTATGGGTGCTCATAGGAGTGTATAACCAGATGGGGGGACATCACCAACTAGGCCTCATTAGGAATTATGCTGAGAGCTGGGGGCATGCCCAGTGCAGACTGCCTGCCTAGCATGTGGGAGACCTTAGGTTTAATTACCAGAAATACCCCCTACTCCCTTTACCCCGCAAGTCACAATTCAAGAAACCAATATTTAAGTTTTGAGTCAGATGCTGTGGCCTATACCAACAGTCCTGGCAACTCAGGAAGTGGAGACAACAGACTTGTTTGAGGTCAAAGATTAAGGTCAACCTAAAGAGCAAAGTGAGACTCCACCCATCCTCCCTCAAAAAGCATTAGTCAGTCAGATGTGGTGGTGCAGCCCTTTAACCTCAGCACTTGGAAGGTAGAGGCAGGTGGATCTCTCTGAGTTCAAGGCCAGCCCGATCTACATAGAGAGTTCTGGTCCAGTTAAGGGCTACCTAGTAAGACCATGTATCAAAAAAAAGCATAGAAAGAGAGAGAGAAAGGAAGGCTGAGAGAAGGGAGGGAGAGGAGAGGAAGGGAGAGGAGGGGGAGAAAAGGGAAGAGAAAGAAGGAACGGGAGGGGAGGAAATCAATCAATCAATCAATTAATCAATCAATCATGTTAGGTCATTCAACAGGGGGTTTTAATCCANGGAGCTGTTTTCCAAAGTCCTGGAAGTTCTGAGAAACCAGACTGCTTATTACATCTCCCTAATCCCTAGAACTGTGGGTGTGAAGTGCCGGGGCTCAGAAAGCCACTCATGAGGCACAGGGACTTTGCAGATGTACTTAAGGTCACCAGTCACCTGACTTGAAGATGGAGAGGTTCTCCAGGACTGTCTTATTGAGAATAACATAAACACACAAGCCCCTCTATCTCTGGATGGAAACAGAGGAGGGGGGGGCAGTGGGATGGGGTGGGGAGAGAAGCCAGTGAGGTTCCGGGTGGGAGCAGGGAAGCTGCACTGTGGTGGCTTGGAGAGGCCTCATTCAAGGATGAGAGAGAAACTGAGCATCTGAGGACTGGATTCTGCCTCAGAAACAGTATTGGCTGTAGTCTTTCTCAGAGCCCCAAGAAGGGAAAGCAGCCCAGAAGCCCACCCAGATTTCTGACCTTTAGAACCGAGACACAAGAACCTGTGTTGTCTTGAGCCACTGTCTGAGCAGCTGGAGATGAACATGTGTCCTCCACATGTGCTTGGACTAGGGAGTCTGGGAAATGAGATTGCTCATAATGTGCAACAGAGTCGGGTGAGGAGACATGTGGGCAAGAACAAGGGCCCTTTGACGGGATGACTCCCCAGAGCAGGTGAGAGGTAAGAGGCTACCAGGAAAAGCACAGGTGGGTGCCTGGGGAAGTGGGGAGTGTGGGAAGTCCTACAGGAAGAAGGAATTTGGTGGTACAGGGAACTTCAGAATGCGTGGTATGTTTCCAGCACACAGGGAGACAGGAGATCCATCCAAAGAGCCAGGACTCCTCCCCTCCCCACAGCTGGGAATGGATGGAGGCTGCTGGGCAGGGGGAACCTGGAAGTTGGTTTTAAAGCCACCCCAAGCTGCTGTGAGTGCTTGTGTGTGCTGGAAGACAAACAGGGAGGCTGATTATCTAAAACCTAGGTGGCNTATGCAGGCAGCACAGTGGTACTTGAGAACTGCAGAGAGTCTAAACACAGAAGCCAGCCTTGTGGTATTGCTCACTGGTGGGAGTTCAGGATGCTGTGACTTTCCGGCCTTGGACCACTCTGTGTCCTGAGGTACATAAGGCTGAAGGAGAGGATAAGAGAGGAAAGGCCCCACGTGGGGAAAGAAGGGGGAGAGCAGTGTAGCAGGGATGTCAAAACTGAGACCTCAAACGGGGGGTGTCAAATAACAGACATGTATTCTCTAACAATTATGGAGNTCAGAACCCAAGATCAAGATATCACGCCCCTCTGAAGGCTGTGAGAGAGAAGCCTTCCCAACCTCCTCTAGCTGTTTTCTGGTATTCCTTGGTGTCCTTGGCTTATGGGAATATCACTCTCTATTTCTGTTTCTACAAGCTGTAGAGCAGAGAATCACGCCCCCTTGGCTGCTTTGAACCCTATGGTTCAAATAGTGAAGAAAGGAGGAATCCCTGCCCAGGATAGTTTCTGGAGACTGGGGGTGGGTGGGTAATGTGTCTTTCTGGCTAAACAACCACACAGACATTTAAATACGTCACAACTTAGAGAAAACACAGGTGGCTTTCCTGTCCTCTTAGCTCTTAGCCCAGGGCCTGTAGGTGCCAACAGGCATTGGGTAGGCATGTAGTGAGTAACTGAGTAACATATCTGTAATGCTCTGCTGAGTTTATGTCCTCTTGTCTCCAACACCGTTCCTATCTCCGTGCAATGTGGATGTCTCCNAGGCCAGTGCCAGGGGCTTCAGGCATGCCAGGTAGCAGCAGATGGGACCTACTTTGGAGACCTGTGCCCCACCAGGAGCAGCTACCTGTGGGTGCAGTACCAGTGTCTGGAAGGTGAGTCTCCAACTGGGTAGACATGGGAATTTTCTTCTTATTTCTGCTGTATGCCAGCCTGGAACTCCCCTCCCCATGTGACAGATCTGCTGTGTGCAGGGAACGTCCCCTACAATAGCTTCCCTGTAACCAGATGTTCCTGCCTCCTGGCCTGCTCCCTTGGTCCCTTGGAGCCATGCACATGAGCACACACACTTTCTTTTAAGACAGAATTTTTGAAAAATGATTTTTATTTTGTGTGTATGAATGTTTTGCCTACATGTATGTATGTGTGTCACATGCATGTAGTGCCTGCAGAGGTCAGAAGAGGGTGATGGGTCTCCTGGAATTGCAGTTACAGATGCTGTGAGCCACCATGTAGGAGCTGGGCAATGAACTCAGGTTCTCTTCAAGAGCAACAAGCACTCCTAACCACTGAAACATCTCTCCAGCCCTAAAATTAAAATCTTAAAAGTCATGAAATAACCCACATTATCATAATTTGTGAAAAAAATATAATAAAGAAGGGAAAATCTTACCCTTCAACTTGAAAGCCCTATTCCTCTTAAGGAAATGCTATTAATTATTGAGAGGATGTTTTTATCTACTTTTAAAAATGTTTGCAGACATGACTATGAGTGAATATGCATGCATTTTAAATCTAAAATGTAATAATATAAAACATTAATTTATGACTTGACTTTTTTCATTTTATTTTATTTCCTGGAACTTNCTGTATAGACCAGGCTGGCCTNGAGCTCACAGAGATCTGCCTGCCTCTGCCTCCCCAGTGCTGGGATTAAAGCTGTGTGCCACTATCTCCTGGCTTTGTTTTCATTTTATAATATATCCCAGACACGTCTCTGAGTCACTTCCTTACACTGTGAATGGCTGTGTTGTATTGTAGCATTTGGTTGTGTTAGAGCTCCCTTACGGATGGACACGTAGGCTGCTCCCAGCTTTTCTCTGTTTCTTTTCACACTGCATAGTCCGCCCTTGTGCACACCTCTTTTTAAGAAATCCTTCATTAGTTTCATTCTGATCACATTTACCCCCATTCTCTTTTACCCCCCTCCCACTCTTTCCTATCCTCTCTTTCCTCCCAACAAATCCTCCTCCACGTTCATGCCTTTACATTTTGGAGGAAGGGCTGGCTTGGCTTTGTGACCCACTGAGTTTAACCAGGGCCTTGGGTGTGAGCATGGCTGTGGCACTGTCCACTGAAGCATGGACAACTCAACAGTGTCTGTCCCACACGGGAGACAGTGACTCCCCTGGCTCAGCAGTCTTCCACTGCCCATGGCTCTCTAGTGAAGGGTGGGGTCCCATGAGACTCTCCTCATGCTATGATTGAATGCTGCTCAGATGCAGTGTTGTGCAGGCTACTGCCACTGTGTATGTCTGTCTTGACGTGAACCTAGGATCATTTTCAGAGAAGAAATTGCTTGTAGTTGGAACACTAAGTACATTTTAAGAGCCGGTAGACAGCACTAAATTACCCTCCCAAAGAGATGCATTAATTCACTTTCCTACAAAGAAGGATGACTATGCCAATTTCCCCTAAGGGTGAGACACTGCATTGTGCCACCCTGTGACAAATGACTCAGGAAAGCAACTTCTGCCCAGGGCATGAGCACCAGGGACCTGAGGGGAAAAGATGAGTCAGAGCGGGCAGGGTGCCAGTGACATCTAGCACAGCAGAGCTGAGGCTGTTGGAGGGCAGGTACAGGAACGGGAGGGTGGTAGCTGACAGGCTTTACCCATGGCTTAAGTTTGCTGGTCAGGGTGAAACAAGATTTGAGGGCGATTCTTCCTCTCTTATTGTCAGGGGAAGAGTAGGCCGTATGCTTCGGCATCTCCTTCTGTTTGGTGGTTTTGCTAGTGGACAAAGAGTGTCTTTTGGAAATCTGTCAGCCACAGTGTGTTACTGAAGTTTTTGTGGCTTAAGGCAGATGTGTAGGGTGTGGTGACCACGTTTCATCCTGTCCCTATGAACCAGTGTGTTCTGAGCAGATCCTTCCTCTGAATCATGAAGACAGAGTCAGTGCCCCACTCCTGTACACAGGGGTCCCAGCTGTACACTGAACACCCCCCCACAGGCCCCACTGCACCCTGAACACCCCCTCACAGGTCACAGCTGTACCCTGAGCACTCCCTCATAGGCCCCACTGCCCCTGAGCACCCCTCACAGCTGAGAGTGAGACCCTGATGGCTTTCTGCCTCTCTCCAGAGTCTTCCCACTCCGGGCACCGGAAGGCCGCAGTGCACAGGTTAGCATAGGGCTGTGTGGAGCCCCAGCTAATTCTCTCACCACCCCACCCACTCCACCCCAGCTTTTGAAGTTCAAATCTTGTAAAGTTTAATATGAAGTGGCTTACAGCGACTCACCTGCCTCCTTAGCCAAGTAGATTTTCTTACAGGAGTGTTTTGCTTTACTGGTTTTCACCATCATGAAATGGATCTGGATCATTGGTGTTCTGGTTAAATAAATTAGGATGTATTATGNAGCCATTAAAAAGGAAAGCCCAGCTCTAGGACTGTCATGCATACCAATCTCTGATACATTCAGTTAAAAAGTGCCAGGTGCTGGGCAGGAAACAGCCTGTGTCATCTGTGCAAATAAAAGAGCATGCATGTTTGTGTGTGCTTGTGTGCCTGCAGCTCTCTCTACAAGGCAACCCAGGACTGTGGTGTGTGTGTGTGTGTGTGTGTGTGCGCGCACACACACACACACACACACACACACATCCTAACCAACAAACAAACAGATATATAAATCTTTCAAAAAAAATAATCAGAAGGCACAGGCAGGTGGATCTCTGTGAATTTGAGGCCAGCCTGATCTACAGAGTGAGTTTCAGGTCAGCCAGCGCTCTATAAAGAGACTGTCTCAAAATAAAATAAAATAAAATGCCTTATATAAAAGTAATGGCCACATGGATAGAAGGAAGTGAGTCTTAAGCAGGAACGCACATCTTTGGTTCACAAATTCACCAAACATCGTGCTTGGGTCTGCAGGCCTGCGGCTGATGGTACCCAGTGGGAACTTCATCTTTGACAATGTCACCATCTCCCTGACGTGGCTCCTTTCTCCCTACATTGGAAACCTGTCCTGCGTACTCAGCATGGGAGATGGCCACACTTTTGACCCCTACTACCCTTCCAGGTAAGAGTGACCTCTGACCCTTAATGAAGGTTGTATTGGTCAGCTTTTGCTGCATAACAAGCCACCCCCAAACCTAATGACCGGAGCCATACTTTTCATTGCTCATGGTTCTGGGGAGGGCTGGGTGGATTTCCTGGTTGAGCTGACCCTGTAGGTGGTGACTGACCAAGGAAGACCTCACTCTCTCACCTGTCCCATGGTCAACTGAATGCCAGCTGAGGCCGTGTGCTGTTCATCATCACAAGGCTGGCCTGGGCTTGATCCCATGTGCTACAGGGGGTTTGCAAAATTGAGAATCAAGTGTTATGAGTGATGTTGAACTTTTTCCTGTCAGACTGGAGTGATAGCTCGGCTGTAGGATGCTGCCAGGCACAGAATGCCATGGTAAAGAACCTGAGTTTGATTCTCTGGAACCCATATAAAAACCCAAAACCCAAACCCAGCCAGGCATAGTGGTCTACCCTGACACCCCAGTGCTGCGGAAGCAGACACAGGAAGACAGCCTAGCCTACTGGATGACTTGTAGGTTAATGAGAGACCCTGTCTTAAAAAATAGGTGGACAAGACCTGAAGAATGACACCTGAGATTTTCCTCTTACCTCTACATACACATGTATGTGTGTGTGTACGTGTGTGTGTGTGTGTGTGTGTGTGTGTGTGTGTGTGCATGCGCATGCATACACACGAACCATGCTGGCACATAAGCAATGCTTTCTCCCTGACACCTGTCTGGACAGCAGCTCTAAGCAAAAGTCACTAGCATTTTCTCTTTTAAGAGAAATAGATGATAGCATGTCCCTCCACCATCACCCCAATTAAGTGACCCAATTTCATACACTTTAACGATCCATCGGATCTTGAAATTATCCATCCTCTTCAGTCATTTTCATTCACGTGAGGAAGATCCCTCTCATGCTTTCTCGGTTTTGCCAGCAGCATTAGCACCCGATTCGCAGTGTGGATACCGACATGAGTTATTTTAATTACACAGAAGCCAAACTGTGCAAATACCATTGTGCTTGCCTCTCCCCGCCTTCTCCTTTCCACGCCCCTTTCCTTCATTTTTTATTTCTTCTTTTTTCTTGTGCCACATGCATGTGTGGAGGCCAGAGGACAGGTTTAAGGACTTAGATGTTTCCCTCCACCACGTGGCTTCTGAGGCTGGAACTCAGATCACCAGGCTTGACAGCAAGTGCCCTCACTCACTGAGCCATCTTGTATTTTCCCTTCTAGATAGAGCCTCACTCTGTATTCACTATGCATCCCAGGCTGGCCTTGAACTTCTGATCCCCTTACCTCACACCAAGTGCTTGGATTATAGGTATGAGCCACTATACCACCACCCCCAATTGTTTGTTTTTTGCAATGCTGGGGCCAAAACCCAGGGNCTCATACATGCTAAGTTAGCGCTCTGCAGCNGAACTAAGACTCCTAGTTGTGCTTAGCTGCCTGTTACTCTAAGAGGCAGAAACTTTAAAACTGGACCCCGTTCCTACCATGGATACCGACACGAGCTGAGGGGAGAATCCTGCCTTGTACAGAGCCAGCCTAACAAACCAGAGGCTTCTCCTTTGGAAGCACCCTTTTTGCCTTGCATCTGGTGTCCTTGTCCTACACATGGCAGACTGTTTCCTTCTCTGTCCTGGAAAAGCTCCTCATATCTGAGATTGTATTATGGGTCTTATGGGACCATTTATACAAGGCCGACTTTGTCCAAGNCCAGAATTGGGTAACTACGTGCCCCCTACTGGTGCAACTGGGGATTGACTTTTTCTGTCCCCACGGGGAGTTGCCTCTATACCTAGGCTGCCTTGGGGTAACAATCCAGTTGAGAAAATGCTAATACACAAGGTGCCTTNGGGAGGNGCAGATGCACCCAGGGCACGGGGAGGCACAGAGGAAGGTGATGGTTGGAGAGAGCTCCAAAGCTGCCGTCTTTTGGGTTCAGGTGCAGAAGCAGAAGATCTAGAGCGGTGGTTTCNACCTTCCTAACGCTGCGACCCTTTAATACAGTTCCTCATATCGAGGTGATCCCCAACCATAAAATTATTTTCATTTCAACTTCAAAACTGTGATTTTGCTACTGTTGTGAATTGTAATGTAAGAATCTGTGTTTTCCAGTGGTCTTAGGAGACCCCTGGGAAAGGGTTTTCGACTCCAAAGAGGTCTTGATCCACAGGTTGAGAAACTCTGATCTAGTGAAAGGGATCTGAAGAAACAGGTCATACCCTGCAAACCANTCATTCCCCTGGTGCTTAGGGGTATGAGGGAAGATGAGAGATCCTGGAAATCTCAACAGCGCTCCTGTCAGGAAGAGTCATTAAAGTTTCCCGTCTGAGGAAACTGCTCCTAGGAGATGGAGGCTAAAAGGACTTGCAGAGACTGGGGAGACAGCTCAGGCAGTGAAGAGCTTGCAAGGCAAGCATGAGGACCTGAGTTTGATCCCTAGTACCCACATAAAATGTCAGGCATGATGGCATGCACTTGTAATCCCAGGACTGGAGAGGCAGAGACAAAAGCATCCCTGGAACTCACTGGACTCCTGAAGAACATCACCCAAGGTTGACCTCTGGCCTCCACACACATGCACACACAGGTGAGCACACACATGCACACACAGGTGAGCACACACATGCACACATGCACACACAGGTGTAAATACACATGCACACACATGCATACACACACAAATAAACAATAAAATAAGTAATTGTTTTCAAAGAACTGGCAGCTGACATTTTCCAAGACTGATCAGTGCTATTTCTATTNCTGAGGTGCTGCTGAGTTGTCACAGTGTAACCTCCCTTAACACAGAGAGCAGGGTGTCAGTTGAGACTGGCCTCAAAATCACTATGTAGCAGAGGATGGCCTTGAACTTCTGATCTTCTGTCTCCCCCTGCTGGGTGCTGGGACCACAAACGTGCAGCATTACACCCAGTTAATGGAGTACTGGAGATCAAACTCAGAGCTTCATGCATGCTAGGCAAGTCCTCTCCCGACCAGCAACACTCCCAGCTCCCTCCCCCCAACTGGTCTTTGCAGAGCATGGGAGTTGTGAGTGTATGTGTGACTGTTGAAGCTTGTCCTCCCTTTACCCCTCACAGTGTGTCCAGCAATGTGACCCACCAGTTCACCTCCCCTGGGGAGTTCACTGTGTTCGCTGAGTGTACAACCAGTGAGTGGCATGTGACCGCTCAGAAACAAGTGGTGCTGCAAGACAAGATGGAGATGCCCCACATCACTGGGTGCACTGGACTCTCTGGATCTGGAGCCAACCTTCTCTGTCAGGCAGTCTTTGGGGAACCTCTGTGGATTCAGGTGGATCTGGATGGAGGTGAGTCTGCAGGATGGAGCAGGTTGAGGCAAACCGGAGGATCAGTCTCCTCCAAATCTATCTAGCTAACTTGAGGCTTCAGTGTCTAAACTACCATCTGTTCATGTGTTTGTATATTTAATACCCATGGTGTCTTCACTGCCCTAAGTGCTTGACCTATGATGGCCCACTCGGAATAGTCTCCATGTTAATTTCCCCAAGTAAAAAAGGTCAGTGAGCCAGTGAGAACCTCCAGC
This sequence comes from Neotoma lepida, assembly GCA_001675575.1. Lineage (NCBI taxonomy): Eukaryota > Metazoa > Chordata > Mammalia > Rodentia > Cricetidae > Neotoma > Neotoma lepida. The sequence continues at coordinate 476,369 of LZPO01044399.1, forward strand.
TTCTTGAGGCTCTTTCTGCATGTCCACAACCCCTCTAGGGGGGTTTTAATAGGAAGAGACGAGGCTGGGAGGGCTGCCAGCTGGGCCCAAGCCCATCTCCCACAGCCAAAGCTAGCAATGAGTGTGGCACCATCCTGTGGCCATGAGGCCTGGCAATATTCAGCTGTACACACTAATACAAGCCTATCAACAGTTCTGGCTAGGGTACATTCTGATTGGACACAGTGTCTTCTAATTACTCCAGAGGCCATTTTGATTGGTTACAACATCTACTTTGATTAGTCAAGGTTTCCACACTGATTGGTTACAGCATCCATTCTAATTATTACAGAAATCACTCTAGTTTGCCACAGTACCCACTCTTCCTCAGCACACCCATCCTAACTGACTGGCACTTGGATGGTTTCCATCGATATTTTCAGTAGCACCTCTGCTGTCCACAGAGACCTCCTGCCTTATCCACAGCAGCATTTTCCCACAAGCACAGTCCAGTTAGAGATCTGAACTGAGCCTTGTTGACATAAATTATTCAGCACCGAGCTAAGATGATGGTGATGATGATGAGGGGAATGTTGGTGGTGGTGATGGCATATGATGATGGTGATGATGGCATATGATGATGGTGATGATGATGATGGTGATGATGATGGTGATGATGATGATGATGATGGTGATGGTATATGATGATGGTGATGATGATGGTGATGGTATATGATGATGGTGATGATGATGATGGTGATGATGATGATGGTGGTGGTGGTGGTGGTGGTGGTGGTGATGGTAGTGGTAATGAGCATCAAATGAGGAAGGATCTAACTCAGTATGACCTTTCACTTGGTCAGAGACTTAAGGGGATTATGATAGGTTTTGACACAGCACTCATAAGATTACTTTCTGCTCTTGTGTGTCTATTGCCTAATGATATGTGTACCTGGGGTAAATTAAATAATCTTTCATTGATTTATTTAGTCATCCTACAAATATAGTTGTATGTCAGCTCTTTGCCTGGCGTGGGAGAGGCAGGAATACTCATGAAAGTTAAGGGTCCTGCTCCTACAGGGCTTTGTATTATCACCACCATCACCAAACGGTCATCACCACCATTTTCACTACCATTATTATCACCACTGTTTTAGTTAGGTTTCTATTATTGTGAAGAGACACCATGACCATGGCCACTCTTATAAAGCAAAACATTGAATTGGGGGATCATTTACAGTTTCAGAGGTTCAGTCCATTATCATCATGGAGGGGAGCATGACTGTGTGCAGGCAGACGTGGTGCTGGGGAAGTAGCTGAGAGTCTTACATCTTTCAGGCAACAGGAAGTTGACTGAGACACTGGGCGTTATCTTGAGCTTAGGAAACCCCAAAGCCCGCCTCCACAGTGATGCACTTCCTCCAACAAGACCANACCTCCTAATAGTGCCACTTCATATGAACTTTGTGGGGGCCAATTACATTCAAACTACCACAACCACAACCACCAAATGATCATCACCATCATCATTGTCACCATCATCACCATCATTATCACCACCAGTACTTCCTCCTCCTTCTTCTCCTCCTCTTTCTCCCCCACATTTTTTCAATCATCATCCAAACAAGAAATGTATTTGGCTTGGCTTCTACTGGAAAGAATATCATTTGGTTGCATACATCACATTTCCAGCCAGCTACAATATTTGGCATCTAACTAGGACAGTCATCTGCAGACTGCAAGGAAGGCCNTACTTCGTGGAGAATAGGTTGAGTTCCATANTGATTGGTCCCAGGAGGTCATCAGCAGGTGTTGAAGAAAATCCCACCACCTACTATGGCTGACAACAAGACTTGAGGTTCATTCTCATGCATCAAAATCCCAGTGTCTGTCCAGAGATGTTTCCTTTTCAGCTTCCTACCCCAGGAGTGTCCCTATCATCAAGATGTCCTAAGCATTTATTATAAACGTCTAGGTTCAAGGGTATAAATAAAAAATGATGGGCCTGGGGCTGCAGCTCAGTTGGTAGAGTACTTGCCATCTAAGAAACCCTGAGTTTCGTGTCCTGCACCACATAAACTGGCCATGGTGGTGCTTGCCTGTAATCCTAACATTTGAGAGGTTCGGACAGGAAAATCAAGAATTCGAGGCCAGCTTCTGCTACATGATGAGGTCAAGGCCAGCCTGGACTAAATTAGACCCTGTCTCAAAAACAAACAAACAAACAAACAAACAAACAAACAAACAAAGTAAAAATGAGCAGAGCTGGGTAGTGGTGGAGCACCCCTTGAATCCCAGCACTCAGGAGGCAGAGAGGCAGGTGGATCTCTGAGTTCGAGGCCAGCCTGGTCGACAGAGGGAGTTCCAGGACANCCAGGGCTACTCAGAGAAACCCTGTCTTGAAAAACCAAACCAAACCAAACCAAACAAACAAAAAATAGAGAGGACACAGAAAGAAAATAAAAAATCGCTTATTAAGTCAATATTCAGAAATAATTACAGTCAGCATTTACAGAGGGGGTCCATCCTTAGGTATTTATTTGGACCCATATCTTTATGTCTACCCCAGAATCTGACATCAGAGCTCAGTCTGAACTGTCTTAGAATGCTAGGCTGCATAGATGGTAACAGGCTTCCTAAATTTCCCTTATCCCACCTAGGAGCTGGGGTGACTTACACTGTGCTTTCGGGTAATATAACTCTGACTGACTTCACCATCCAGCGGGGCTTGAGACCTTACAATCTGACTCTGGACAGAGAAACCCAGGAGCTGCTGGGCCCTGGGAGGCACCACCTGAACATCCGAGCTGTTGGCAACAGCACCGCCTCTGCCCTCTCTGTAAACATCACTGTCCACTTTGTGGAGCTGCTGTCGGGGCTGCAGGCCTCCTGGGCTTCTGACCACGTGGAGGTTGGATGCGACCTGTTGGTCAATGTCTCAGTGGCTCGTGGTACCCTGGAGGAGGTGACCTTTGAGGTGACAGGACTCAATGCAAACTTCTCCCAGAAGGAAGAAAGTGGTGGGCAGTCATCTGGGACCTACCACGTGGCGATTCCTGTTGAAGGTACTGGGGTTGGTAGCTCCCCCTTCCAGGTCCCCTTTTTATATTTCTGATTTGGTTGCATCAGTTTTTCAGTGCCTCCTGGGCATAATGATGGCTTACCTGGTGACCCTGCCTGTAACCCTCCTCAGTAAGGGGACACGTACTGTCTGCCATCCTTAGAGTTTCCAGCTGTCTGCAGGGGCTCTCAGCCTGGACACTTTCCATGTCATTTTTGTTGTTTCTTTTTTAATTATTCTTTGATAATATCATATATGGCTATAATATATATTTATTATATTTATCCATCCTTATTATCCTCTTAGTCCCCTGCTAGTCCTTGTATGGTGTGACACCTCTACCTACACATACATTAAGTGTCATGTTCCTTCACCTGTGTGTCCCCAGAGCTTTGCCCCAGGCCTGGTATATTGTAGGACTCATATGTGTGTAAGAGGCTGAGAGATTCCAGGGCTGCAGCCAGGCAGTCAGACAGGCACGCCTAGGGAGAGCCGTCTTCTCTTGTGTCACACAGTTGTGACAATGTCAGTGACTCTTTCCCTTTGCATTGCAGGCACCTTTCTGGTCACTGTGCATGTGCAGAANGCTTTCTCAGACTTGAGCTTGGACATGGGGAGCATCACAGTCACAGGCAAGGTGTTTGTACACTCAGGAGTCTAGGGCACTGAACCTGCTTGGAGCCCAGCAAGGGGCCCTTTAGACAGGGCTCTGAACACGGAGTCCATTCCACANTCTCAGAATCCTCTNGGTGCTCTATAGACACAGTCACAGAAAGTACCAGAAAAGTTCTGTGCTGAATGTGCACAGATGGTCTTCCTACCATGACTCTTTGAACTGCACAGTGCAGTGCTCAGANATAACGTTCATATTATCTCAGGCATTCTAANAGAGACGACCTGAAGTACATGAGGTGGGCTGAAGCTTTCTTCACCTCTCCTATAATGGCTTCAGGGTGTGGCTCAATGGTAGAGTTCTTCCTTAGTTCACAGAAGCCCTGGACTCCACCCNCAGTGCTGCAGAAACAATAACAAAAATATACCAGATGAGGGCTGGGGAGGTGACTCAGTGGGTGAAGAGCTTTATGTGCAGGTGTGAGCACCTGAGTCAGATCCCCAGCACTCATGCAAAAGCCAGGTGAGGCAGCTCCACCGAGCCTTGTCATCCGTGTGTCTGTCACCTGAATGGGGTTCTTCATGTTCCTGGAACCATTTACAAAGACATCTTAGGGCATGTTCAACACAATCTTCTCTTTGTTTTTCATAGTTTTTTTTTTTGAGAGGGGTCTTACTGTGTTGTCTAGACTTGCTCCCCCGACCCCCACCCCAAGCTGGGACCTTGAGTATGTGCCACAGTCCCTGCGTGACTCAGCCTTAGATAACTTTTTACAATATTTTCTGCCGATGTTTAATGCTTGTTCTCATTATGTTCACAGCCCCTTCCNGTCTCCAAGAACCACCTGGAATGAACACTGAAGCAAAGGACGTGAGCATCTTTACAACATTTAACTTCACAAGAAAAAGACATCCAAGCTCTTTGCTCTAAGTTTTGGGTTTAGGATAGTGACAGGGCACCCCCAGGAATCCCCAAGCTGTCTTCCATTTGGAAAGAGGTCAAGAAATGTCTTCTCTAACTACAACAGGGTTAAGTTGTATAAAAAAAAATAAGACATTGGAAATAAGTAGCACTTTTCTGTCAAAAAAAAATCTGTGAAATAGGAAACCATAGGGGAAATTAGAAAATATTTCTAACTAAAATTATAATGGCAATACGGTGGATCCACATTTGTGGCTGTGGCTGAAGCAGTACTCAGAGGGAAGTTCATAGCTNTTAGCGCTTATTTTGGGAAACAGGCTCATGTTCTTTAGTGTTTATGCCAGAGTCTCCAGATCTTTCCCCTTGACACTGTTTGTGCATGTGTTTACTGAACAACAAAGGCCTACTGTGCATTTACAGTGTTCAAGAATTGACATTAGGGGCTGAGGGTGTGCTGTGGGAAAGGCAGATGTGGTCTCTGCCTTCCTGAAGCTCAGAGATAGACACATGAGAAGAAGGAAGAAACTGAGAATTGTGTGTCTATCAAAACCCCATCAGGTGTGCTGATAGCAATGGTCAGAGTGTGGTCTCACAGATGTGCTCAGAGTTGGCATGAGGACTGAGAGGGATTGCTCAGTGGGTAAAGCTCTTGCTACAAGGTGTAAGCAGGACATGATACCAAGCACCTGTAATCCTGGTGCTCTTACAAGACAGAAGGTGGAGATAGGAGAATTCCTGGGACAAAGGCCAGTTAGCCAGGCCTGTGCAGAGGAGATGAAGAGCCTGGGTCCCAAACAAAGTGGAAGGCCAGGACTGACACCTGAGGTGTCCCTGGACCTCCACACACTCATGGCATGAACAGTCCATCAGAGGTTGAGTTTCACTGTAGCCTTGTGTTATTCTGGGTCAAGATGTGAACAAGAGGACCCATAGCTAAGTTGTTTAACAGGGCCCATCAGCAATTACTCCCAGAATTCACCTCNGGCCCCCGATTCCTCTCCTAGAACTGACATGTTCTCCACTGTTGCCTAGCCAGCCCTCTCTCCTCTTCCTTTCCATGCTTCTGGGAGACCATCCCAAAGGAAGCTTCCCTGGCTCTGTACAGGGAAGATGTGACAACCCTGGAAGTCGAATGCTA
>LZPO01044399.1:491620-505166 GCA_001675575.1 Neotoma lepida
GAAGCAGGCATGGTGGCACATGGCTGCAGGATAGATGGGGGCTCACAGCTGGGGGTGTAAGGATGGAAAGAGATGGCTTCTGGGAAAGCTGCTCGTGAAGTCNCTATGAGGAAGTTACTGTTGGCTCCACCTTACANATGACAGAGGTCAAGTCCAAGACCACTTGGATAGTGAATAGCAGAACTAGAATTCCAGCTCCACATCTGCCTGAGTCTCTCCTCTCTNCTCTGNCCATTTTCTCAAAGNGAGCCCTGGGACCTTGCATTGGGGACAATTGTTAGATATGAGTATTTTGNGGCCTACCCCAGAACCTCCAGAGAGGTCAGAGGGTTNGGGGCTGCACAGGCCNAGAAATCTTTGTTTAACAAGCTCCCCAGGTCATCCTGAAGAGGGGTTAAGTTTTTGGACACACAGTCCCCTAAGCACAATGAATCTTCACTTCCCAGCACTGACCAGCCATGCCTACGGGGAAGATACCTACGTGATCAGCATGCTACCTCGACCAGAGGTGCCTGCCTGTGCAATTGTCCCAGAGGAGGGTACTACCCTGACGAGCTTCGCTGTCTTCTGCACCGCTTCCACAGCCCCAGGCCCCCTGGAGTACTGCTTCTGTCTGCAGTCAGGTACCAGCTAAAGACCGCTCTTCCCTNAGCCCCCAGGATCATCTTCTCCAAGAACTAGGACTGTCCCTGTCAGAGAGCCGCAATAGAATATGTTCTAGAATGGAGGTAGGTTGACAGGATGAGGGACTCCTAAGACTTGGTCATCCCCAAAGCGCTGACCCAGTCATCACACCAGAAGGACAGCATGCGCTAGCAGCATCTGCCCAAGCCCAGAGGACACAATGACTGTCCCAGTGTAAGGTATATGAAAGGGTTAAATGGATGAAGAAACCCAACAGGTAGGGACATACCAGGTCATAGTCCTAGACACACACACACACACACACACACACGAGAGGGAGGGGGTGAGAGAGAGAGAGGCATTGTGACTCTTTGAAAGTCGGGAGCTAGAAAACTGGACCTGGTTCATAGAAACTTCCACACTTTCCTTGACCCCGATTTGTAAGTGGCAGCAGAGAATGACAATGTCCCAGGACAAGCAAATCTCAAAGAACATTTATTTTTTTGCAAAGGTTCACAGAGGGTGANCATCAAACACCCTACCTACGCTGTTAGTCACATCAGTCATGACANCCACACCCAGAAGAGCAGTGAATATGAAGATATGGGTAGCTTGGGGCAGCTCACTCCATTTACTATTCCATTTTGGTGGCTGTTGGTTCTCCCTGTGGCCTTGACCATTTGGGGACTGTCACATGAGCTCTGTGTGGGCCTTAGCCCAAGTAAAACTTTCATCCAAACTGAGGCACCATGAGTGGTGCTGGCATAGTCTGCAATATCCTGCCCTGGACACCACATAACATAAACAGTGTACCTTGACTTGACTGACCTTGTCAGTGTAAGCCCTTCTAGGGATTATAGTTTTCATGGGATGCCCTGTCAAAGAGTGTGCAAACACGGAGCTGTTAAGAAGCTAATGACTGGGTCTGAGTGTGGAAAGAAAAAGAAAATCCAAGCAAGGTGAGTAGGCTTCGTTCCCAAATGCCTCTGCACCCAAAGGGAGAAGCCAGATTTCCCCCTTTGTCCCCAACCCCCATCTCATACAGGTGACAGGTGAGCAAGAAGGCAAGGAAGTGTGGTCCCACAACAATGAGTGTTCAGTTGCAAGCCAATAGCTTCATGAATGTCTGCACACTACCTAGTGACTGGAGACTCCCATGATGTGTGGGTCTCCTTTAAGGAACAAAAGATATTCATTCATTCACTTATGTTTACAACAGATACATGCCAAATGCCAGGCTGTGTTCTGGGTGCTAGGTATATAGCAGTGAACATGACAGAGAAAATCCTTAACTTCATGATCTTTAACATCTAGTGGCAGAGACATCTGGTAAACCATGANGTGTACCACAGGGGGCGTTGCTTGAGACATAGCAACTGTGAACTTCTCTGTAGGTGCTGTGGGGCAGGGTGAAGGGCTGCAGGAGAGTGCTTGTNTGGAGTGCTTACATATGGGAGGCCCTGGATTCCATCCCCACATGTAAAACCAACACTGATGCCAAGGGTGGTGGCTCATGTCTACGGTCCCAGAACTTGAGAGTCTGGGATAGGACTATGGTGAGTTCAAGACCAACCTGGACTCCATGGTGAGTTCTAAGCCAGCCTGGACTATAGAGTGAGACATTGTCTCAGAAAAACAAACCAAGAACAAGGAAAAACTCCAAGCAAATAACAGCAAGCAAACAAAAACTAGGTTGGCTGAATAGCTCAGTGTACAGGTGTTTGCTCTGGATTGGGACTTGAGTTTAATCCTCAGTCACACATAAAGGTGGTAGGACAGAACTAATTCCATGAAGTTATCCTCTGCCTTCCACATGTGTGCTGTGGCACATGGGTATAAACACACACCCATACACATCACACACATACACACATCATACACACATANCACATACATTACATACACACATATGAATATTAAAACAAACAAAACATACACACCTAACTCATGTTGCTGACTCCTGAAGGAGTGTGGAGTTTTAGGGGGCTAAGTGGAGTTTTAGGGGGCTGTTTCTCTTCTTCCTCCTGCTCTTCCTTTCTCTCCCTACCTTCTTTTTGNTCATTTGTAATTTGGTCTACCATATTATAAGAACAAAAACACCAAAACTAAAACAAAACAGCCTGGGGCTGGAGAGATGGCTCAGTAGTTAAGAGCACTTGCTGCTCTTCCAGAGGACCCAGGTTCTACTCCCAGCAACCACATGGTGGCTCACAACCATCTGTAGCTCCAGTTTCCAGAGGATTCATTGTCCTCTTCTGGCCCCTTTAGGGACCAGGCATGCCTGTGGTGCACATATATACACGTGAGCAAAACAACTATACACATAAAATAAAAATAAATAAATCTTGGGCTGGAAAGATGACTCGGTGGTTAAGAGCACTGGCTGCTCTTCCAGAGGTCCCAAGTTCAATTCCCAGCAACCACATGGTGACTCACAACTGTCTACAATGGGATCCAATGCCTGCCTCTGGCAAGCAGAAGAACACGCAGACAGAGCACTCATATAAATAAATAAATCTTTAAAAAATGTTTTAATTTAACCACTTCAAAAAAAAAACCCACTTGCAAGTAGGGAGAAAGTCCTTGAATTCTTCATACACTTTAGGGAAATGATTCAAAAGGTACAGCAACCTGTGGATTCCCAGAATGGCTGCCATGCCTTCAATAGCTGGGGCTTCTCTGTCCCTGTGACAAGGAGCTTGGCTCTGCCCTCCTAATTGCTTCATTTCCACTTTCCCAGGTTCCTGCCTCCACTGTGGCCTTGAACCAGCACTCCCTGCTGTATATCTACCACTTGGAAAAGAAAAGGATGGCTTTGTCGTGACTGTGGTCATCTCTGTCACCAATCAGGCAGGGGACAGAGAGCAAACCCAAGTGGCAGTTAAGGTGGGTGGTAGTGATGGCTGGTGTTTCTATACTGGGAAATGTCTCCACTCAGCTGAGCCTCGGGAACTACAAGGCATGTGGAGGCAGCTGAGGGCATGGGTGATGAACAGCCTATTCACTCATTCTTTCTGTAAATATTTACAGAGAGCACCCATCCACCACGTGCCAAGTCCTGAGGATACAGCCGTGGACACATGGATATAACCTCTAGCTTTGTATATCTTATGACTTATTATCCAGAGCATAGGGAGGTCCTGGGAGCAGGGGCAAGTTGAAGCAGAAGAACTTAGGCATGAGCTAGGACTGAGCTCAGCTGACAGAACTCTGGGGGAAGCCTGGGGAGATCTNGAGAGAAGTGCATGGCTNGGAGGCANGTGCAGGGTAGGGGGGCTGGGATAAAGAAGGCAGCTGAAGGTGCAGTGTGGGTTTGCCCAAGATGTGCTGTTCGAAGCTATCACCTACCTGATGCCAATGGGTCCAGGTGCCCTCCAGCTTCAGGAAGGGCCTGCAAGCTCTTCTTACTAGGCCTGCTCTGCTCCCAGACCCATGACTTAGCAGCCAGCTTCTTGAACAAAGACCATTGAGCTCATTTCTGGTTCCTTTGCCAGGTGGGACATGGTAACACAGGTAGTGACGGAGTGACATTCCAAGCTATTGTGTCAGAGAGAATCACCGCAGCTCTGCAAGATGAGCACGGCCATGAGCAGCTTCTCCTATTCACCAAGGCTGTGTCCTCTGAACTTAACCAGGATGACCAGAGCCCAGNTTCTGGGCAACTTAGAACAGATATCAAGTGGAAGGTGCGTGAAGTGGGTCCTTTAAGATCTGTGGCTTCTTGGGGTGGGGANGGGGCTCATGAATCAGAGAAGCCTGGAATGTCTCCCAATGGTCACTGTCATTTTCTGCTTTAGTTCTTCCAATGAGTGGTGTAAAATGAAGAACATACCTTCTTTATTGGTAACCCACTTTCTCTGCCCAACACCACAGCCTTCTGGAAGCTGAAGGGAATTGGAGAGCCTCACTCCAGCTCCCTCATACTAAAGATGACAAAGCTGAGGACCAGAGGAGGAAAGTGACCAGGCTGCCTAGGCAAGGCTGAGAACTCTGTGGAGGCTGTAGGGAAGAATCTGCTTCTTAGTTTTTCCAGGTTCTAGAGGTCATCATCAGTCCTGGGCTCCCCCCCCCTCTCTCTCTCTGTGTGTGTGTGTGTGTGCGTGTGTGTGTGTCTATACAGGCTCTAGGGGATGGAGCTTAGGTCTTCATTCTTGCATTCTAAGTACTTAACTAATCAAGCCATCACCCCAGCACCCCTTACTACATTTTTGAAACCCTCTCCTCTCCACACATCCTCTCCCCATCTCTGCACTCATCACCCATCTCCTTCCTCAGTGTTCCCACCTCTCTCTTATGGAGACCCTTGCAACTACACCACTCCCACCCATAACTGTCAAAGGATCTCCCCACATGAAGGCACTGAGCTGAACTGTATCTTCAGAATGATTTTGTCAAATCACTTTTTCTTTCTATGAGACAATATGNTCACAGGTTTCAAAGANCCAGATGTGGGTATCTTTTGGCCATTATCCTGTCTGCCATATATACCCAGGTCTACAGAGCCCGGATGAGCCCAGTCATTCCTGAGACCCCAAATTCTCCTGCAAGGCCTTCACAGAGCCTTTGAAATATAGGTGCTTTCCTGGCCTTTNTCCCTCTATGCCAAGGTCCGAGAGCTTGTGCTAAGATCACTGTCNNTGCTCGTCACTGGCCTGGAGAACATGCAGAGGGTGCAGGGTTTGGCTGAGGCACTGAGAGAAGTGACTCACTGCAGCGAGGAGCTCACCCCTGTGGCCCAGGTAAGAATTTCCACTGGCTGNGCCAGGCCACNGCACACATTCCTCCATGCTGTGGGGGTGGCAACCCATTAGGGTATAGATCAAAGAAGTCCCTCAGTCATGGTGCTGTCCTGGGGCTACANGACTTCNGCCATCTTCTTTCTAAGAGTCCTTCATGGGTCCATGACTGGCCCCAGTGCCTTCACTCTGGGCTTATGGCCTGTATGCTTACTGCCCATTAGTGGGCACCAGAGGGAATACCTGGATCCTATTCATCATGGGTCCCAAGTGTGTGTCCAGATATTGCTTCTGACCCACTGTGTGTCAGCCTAACACACAGCTGCTGGCTCCTGCCTTTCTAGCCTGGGGTCTCCCTGATCCCCAAGCTTCCCCACCTGCTCNCATGACAGGGGATTCACACAGTACTCGGTGACTTGTGGGGATGGGGCACAAGTACCTCAGCTCCCAGACACTCTTGGTGAGGAAGCCCTGAGCAGGACTGATCTCCAGGTAACAGGCTTGTACCTTCTNNGTTGACCTCTGACCCTTCCCTCTCTCACTTCCCCACTCCCCTAGAATGTTCCCTGGGATCACCTTCAAATCAGTGACTCACACTCAGACTTTTGCCTCAGGAGCATCTTCCTGAAGAATCATAGCCAAGTACCACGTTCCCTGGGTTATGGCAGTCCAGGGTCAAAATGAAGTCATAAAGCCATGGACAGGGAGAAGCGCCTTGGTCCTGCCNAGCTGCTCTGTTAGGGGTGGGGTGGGGGGAAGGGTGCTATCCTCACAGATCTCCTGGCCTGAAGTCAACAAGGATGGATGTAACCGCATGAGGAGCTTTCTGTCCCATATACCCAATTATACCTGGCAATTGCTTTCCAAATTACCAGAGGCTTATATTAATTATAAATGTTTGGCCGACGGCTCAGGCTTATTACTAGCTAGCTCTTACATTTAAATGAACNCATATTTCTTATCTATGCTTTGCCACGTGGTTTGTGGCTTGTTACCTCATTTTCTACATGTCTTGCTTCCTCAGCAGCTGGCTGGCAGCTGCTCCTACTCCACCCTTCTTCATCTCTGTCCTCCATTTGATTGTAACCTCATCCTGCCTCACCATTGGCCAAAATTGCTTTATTATCAACCAATGAGAGCAACACACAGAGAGTACATTCACAGAAGGACATCCCACAGCAGTTGGAACTATTCCAGGCTCCTGTGCTGTGCCNTTGATGAGACACTTCCTGTGCCCACCCTATCTGCTCATTTTTCTGTTTTGTGAACACCTGCCTATACACACCCCTCTAGACACCCACCATTCCCCACTTCTGTGCATGTGTGCTTACACTAGTTTACTCATTCTACAAATGCTTCTTGAATGCCTGAGTGCCAGTATTGAACTCACTCACATATGGACTTGCCCTCATGGTACTTCCAGGCTCCTGGGGCACCTAGACATTAAACAAATAATTTCACAAACACAAATAAAATTACAAAATTGGGATGAGTGTTATGTCCAGCTCTCTGCCATCCATCAACCTATGCATCCTTTCTCCATCCGTCCACCCTCCATACAGACATTCTTTCTCTATCAGCCTTTCACCCATTCTCCATTTGCCCTCCATCCATTTTTCATCCATCCATCCTCAATCCATGTATTGTCCTGTCACACATCTATCTATCTATCCTCCACCTGTCCTCCACCCATCATTTTCCTTGCATCCGTATTTCATGCCTCTAGTCTGTAAATGTTACCAAATGCCTGTCATCTGTAGGATATTATGCAAAGTACTCTGGGGAAGAGGCAGAGGCAGACCAGGTTACTCTCCCAGAAGACCTTCAATCCTGGTAAAGAGGAAGGAGTCAGTTTTAACTCAGGCTGCTTATGTCAGGCTCTGCTCTACCTTTTCCCTGGCTTGGGCCTCCTGTGCACCCCTCCACTACACTCCTTATTCTCTGAATGGCCCGTCCCAGGCAGGGGCTCACACTGTTTCTCCTTCTTTTGGTGAGCCCAGCGAGAGGCCAGCCAGGTCCTGCAGCATGCCACAGAAGCTCTGTTGACAGCCAGTGCCAAGGTTCACCCTGAGGATCATAGACGCCAGGAAACCACCAGGGCCATGTTTCAGGCTGTGGGGAGTGTGCTGGAAGCTTCCCTCAGCCATGGATCAGAAGAGCCTATGGAGGCCATCAGCAGCCAGGTGGGTGCCCTGGACCAGAGGCAGAGCTCGCCCACACTGNATGCCCAGCNTATGCCAGCGTTGCAGGTGGAGCCTTCTCAGCCTACAGATGGGGAAGCAGGTGCAAAGCTTACAGTGCTTCTTGGGAGCTGGGAGGAAGATTCTCAAAAGCAGAGTGTGGGCTAGCACACAGAACAGGGGTGTTGCACTCAGTGAACCCCACCTGTCACTTGGGAGCTAAGTCACCCAAGTTCCCTAAGTCTCCTTCCCTCATCTGTAGCTGGAGGCACTGCCTCATCCCCATCAGCTGTTCACTGGATGGGTTATACGAACCACTTTGCAAGTTTGGGCAATGTCCTGGTTCTTATATCCAAGAATACAGAATGTCTTTAGGAGTCAGACACCCAGAACAAGAAAGGAGGACCNGTGTGGCTTCCAGAGTCACTAGTAGGCCTTGAGAGCACTGTCTCTCAGGACAGCATCATGACAGAGCCACAAAGCCTAATGGTAGCTGCTCCACGGTCCTTCATCTCATGGGCTACCTTTCCTATTCAAAGAGAACTGAAGGACAGACACATGCAAAGATGCCAAGTCATACTCTTACATGTGGCCACACGTTCAGATACTAAACAGACTCCCATGTTCATCCTTATACACTCATATATACACACCCTTCCCAATTACACATGTACAGCCACACAGGCACACAGCCATACACTTGTGCACAGACCNGGAAGCCCTCAAACACACATACTTCATACCTTCAAGCACATACACACAAGCATAGAGTTACATTCTCATATGGCATATAGACTCTTAGAGGTAGTTTCAGCAATACATCAACTTGCCCATGCATACTCAGACATACTTAAATACACACCCTCGGATCAACATCCAAATTCTGTCNTATACACTCACATCTTCACACACACTGGCTTGCGTGTACACACTCAAACACATACATATATGCAATCACATCTCAAATACAGTCATGGATACACACAAACACAAATACACAGGCAGAGACAGACAGACAGACAGACAGACAGACAGACACACACACACACAGAGAGCCCACGAGGTCTTCTGCCAGGTCCCTACCCTAGCTTTGTTTGTCATCATGAGGATGTGTCTAAAATTTTTTAAACATTTATTTGAGGGGTACACATGCTGCAGCATGCATGTGGAGGTCAGAGGACAACCTGCGAGAATTGGTTCTCTCTTTCTACCATGTGGGTCCCTGGGATGGAACTCAGGTCGTCAGGTTTAGTTGCAAGCACTTTACCCTCTGAGCCAACTAACTGGTACCAAATGTGTTTTATCTGGGGGTTTGGATGGGGCAGGGAGTGGAGCTTGCCTGTGGCTCTTACCTCTCCTGGAGCAAGATGTAGGCCATGTGTACACACCCACAGCACAGCCACTCAGTACAATGGCTCTTCATATGGATCCTAGAACCAGATTTCTCTGAGAGCCTTGGTTTGAGTCACCAATATGTGACTTTCCCAATTCACCTCTTCTCTGTGTTCTTTCNTCTCCCCTTCTGCCAAGGGGATGAAAAGCACCTGCCTCATGGGGCTGCTGTGAGGGTGGAAGAGCCCACGGGAGTCAGGCACATGATTTGGACTTCTGGATGCCTGCTTTGCCCATGACCTGCAGGGCTGTCTCTGTCCACCACCTCCCTATCCTCTCCCAGTCCCTGCCAGGAGTCCCACACTAACCTGGTGACAGCAGCCAAGGGGGCCTATGGTGACAGTCCACAGTAGTATTCTGCTTCCTTTCCAGGCTCACATTGTGGCCCAGCTACTTCAGGTTGTAGACCATTTGCAGACTGCCCTCCTGCTGGGGACATTGCCAGGAGGTCTTCCAGCCATCCTGGTCACCCCTTCCATCTCTGTGTACACAGACAGGTACTGAGCTGCACTGTGCATGCCCAAGAAAGTCGATGCCCTAACCCACACCCCAAGCTACCCAAGACAGAGCCCAGAGGCTGTTCTTAGGGCTGGAAAAGTACTGGGATCCAGACCTGGTGTATGGGTGTAATGGAGTCTTTCCATCATAGTAGGTGTTTGTTTGGGGCAGAAAGGGAACTATGGAGGGCTAAGCCCAGTGTTAGAGTTACCTAAATGAGAAAGTCCCAGCAGAGCTGTGCAGGAAAGGGGGCAAATACGTGGGACCATCTCATACATGCCATCCTCACTGTGTCCTGGGTGGTCCTGGCTATCCCATTGTTTATAGAGAGCCTGTGGAGATCCCAGTCTGTGAGAGTTCCCAGACAGGTTTGCCTCTTTGAGCACTGACCAGAGCTTTGAGATACTTCCTGTTGTGTGTGTTTTCCANGGGAGTTCACTTTGATGTATTTACGTATTTATTTGTTGACATAGGGTCTCACTGTATNGTCTTGGCTGACCTGGGACTAGATATGTAGACCAGGCTGNCCTCAGAATTGCAGTAATCACTCTGCCCCTGCCTCAGTGCTGGGTTTATAGGCATGTGAGCTACCATGGCCAGCCTGGGGCATCTATTTTAATTCACCCAGATATTGAGACAGAAGAAAGAAATAATTCCACCCAAGTTACCTTGGTACTTATTGGGGTTAGTTGTAAGAGTGTGGACAACTTCTGGGTGGGTACACCACTGAAGGAAAGAGCCCCACTTCCCAGCAATCATTACCTGCTTATATATTTTTGGGGAGGGAAGGGNTCTTATGTGTCCTCCCCTAAGCCTCTCAAGCCTTGTGACCTTTCTCGTCCTTCCACAGTGGAATGTTAATATGTCCAGTCTTGGAGCCATTAACTGATCACAGCTACTCTGATACAAGGTGGTGAAGATCATGTCCAACTCAGAGGAAACAGACACACACACATCGATGCCACTCCCTGGCCAGTAGGCAGGAGGGGGCTCCCTCACTACGCCCTAGTCCTTGGCTCCTCAGAGCAGGGTTGCTCTCTTGGGTCCCAGTGGCAGATTCCATAAGCATATCGAGCTCTGAAAACAGGTCCCGGGTCTTATCAAAGGGGACAAGGTCAATGGTTGGAAAAGATGGGGCTGGAAGCTCATGGCTTCAAAGGTCAAGACAGGTAGGGGGATAAACTTAGAGAAATAATTCGTCAGCCACCGGTTAAGTACTGACGCTATTCTAGGGATTCAGAGTCAGTTCTAAGCAACTCTGCGTGTTCGTGGACCTCCAATCCACACAGGGGCATCAGCAGCTTTTGATGCTGCTTCTGTTTGAAACACAGAAGCTGCTAAACACAAACTACAGCCATCTCTGACAGAGAAGTGGAGCCCCATCCCACTCCTCCCAGTGCACAATGGGATTCTTCTTCAAACACCAACTTTCTTTTTTTCCTATTCTCATCCTGTGGTCAGAATACAGCCACGGAGTTGGCAAGGCTCTTCAGTGCACACTGCCACCGCTGACTCTGTGACCTTCACCCTGCCTGCCGNCACCTCCCTCTGGCCTATGGAGGACAGCCAGGAGCCTGTGGACATAAGGGTAACCCAGCAATGCCTCCTCCGAGACAACCTTTATTGTGTGTCAAGTGCTGGCCCTTGTATTTGCTCACTGATAATGCTAGCAGCCCCATCCATTACAGATGAGGTTCAGTATCTCATCAAAGCCACAGCCAGGGGCACAAGTGGGACTCACACCTCACAGCTCTGGATAACTGAGTCCATTTATTTCCAGTGGGTTGCAAGTTTCCTCCAGCGGCCTTGGCTTCGTGGGTTGTGAAGCGAGCTCTACAGGCTNCCATCTGTGACTCATACAAAGACCAGGGTCCCTTTCAGCCCAGATTGAGGCACACCTGAGTCTCCTGAATGCTAGTGAAAATAGACCATCTTTCTCTTAGACACTTCTTGCCACCCCTGATAGCCNTGAGGTTGTTTTTTAGGATGCCTGTGTGTAGTGGATGGCTATTTTGGCTTCAGCTAGGTGGCCAGCACCTCCCTTTTAAGGGCGTGGCCAAAAACCTGAGCCCCTTGAAAAATNGGGGCAGCTACATGAGNGCTCTCTCGTCTCACTCNCTTCCTTCGCTGGGGAGCNTTTTGGGATCACCTCTCTCGCTGTCTAGCTGTTCACTGCGATCTTAGAAGGCAGAGAATTCATTGCTGGATTGCTTTAGTATCCATCCTTGNTCCCCTCCCCCTTGTTCGTAAGTTGCTTATAAATAAAGCTATTTTGATAAAATATATAATAATTGAGCTAGCCGTATAATTACAACCTACACCTGTGAGCATGAGTTTCAAATCTGTGGCTCCTCAGTCCTTCATATAACATGGTATGGTAGTTACATAAAACCTAAAACCTGCACAGCTTCACATGTGTATATATATATATATATATATATATATATATATATATATGGAGAGGGAGGAAGGTAGGAAGGGAAAGACTCACTATGTAGTCTTGACTGGCCTGGAATTCACTGTATAGACCAAGCTGGCCTTGAACTCACAGAGATCTGCCTGCTTCTGCCTCCTGAGTGCTAGGGTTAAAAACACTGCCACCATGCTCAGCCTGCACCTCTGCATATACTTTAAATAAAGTCAAGGTTGCTTGTAACAGTTGATACAATGTAAATGCTACACAAATAATTAATAAAAAAGTATTATTTTGGGAGAATGGCAAGAAAAATCAGTACCCATACAGATGCAATTTTTTCAAATACTTTCAGTTCACATTTAGTTGAGTCCACAGACACAAATCTAAAGNAATGGAAATCTGACTATNTTGACTCTGGGTGAAGAAAGACTTNCTGATTTCNAGGGCCAGCCCTCTGAGACCAAGTCTCTGGAAAGCACCATCAGTTACATGCAGGCTTCTGCATCCACCCTATAGAGCAAGGGCTACTCACCCAGTCNAAGGATTCATTGTTCACACAGGGCCTGTTCATCTCCCACCCCTCATCAGTTTTTCTTGCTTTTGGCTTTTAGATGGTGAGTTTCTCACAGAACCCCTTCCTTTCCCGAGGCCAGTTTGAAGTCAGTGGAACTGTTGGTGGACTCNGTCTGACCAGCTCCAGTGGCCACCCCATCCCCGTAAAGAACCTGTTGCAGAATATCGAGGTAGGCACTGGGATGTCATCAGAAGTCAGGTGGCACTTGGCCTTCTCTTCAGCTTGGTTTGGGACCAAATGGACCAGTTGTGAAATCANTGGTTAGAGAAATCACCTAAAGTGATTTCTTACTCTTACCCTGTTAAACATTATTCTACTTAAAACNATGCATATCTGACCATTCACACATCTTCAGTGTATGACAAGTTTTCCTGGGGATTTAAATCTGTTGGGTGAGATTCTAATCATTACACAAACCAAATGTTCATTTNAAAGGCCCATAATGCAGCCTCCAAAATGCCGTTTGGTTTTCTTTAAACATAAGCAAGAACGCTAACATATCATGGTGCAGTGGGCACTTAGATTCCTTTAAGAGTTTACTGGCTTTTCTCCTAGTCATCTACCATTTTCTCTCAATGGCTGATNAGCACTTTGCAGGGATGCCTCCATCCTCATCCATGGCACCTGTGAATGTGCTACCAGGGACTTGGCAGATAAGACACAGTTAAGGACCTGGAGATGGGCAGTTGAGTCTGGATTGCTCGGGGGCCCAATGGAGTCACAAGGGGCCTCAGAAGAGGGAAGTAGAAGGGGGCCTTGACTACTGTTGATGACACAGAGAGAGGTTGGGGTGCTGGGAGGAGCAGATGAGAAACCTAGGACTACAGGTGGCCTGTAATTCTGAGAAGGACGGGAAGACAACCCCTGCCCCCAGAACCTGCCACAGAGATCTCCCTGTCCACATCAGCCCTGTGACACCACAGGGCTTTAGAAGTGCATCGTTTACCCTGCCCCTCTGCCTGGCTCTAATTCTTCGTTTCTGAAAACAGATCCTGTTGCCCCGGATTTCAGAACACAGCAAGCCAACGATGCTGAGCCTGGCCACCCGAGAAGCTCTGTGGGTGAATGTGACTGTCGGGGAGGCAGCTCTGGGGATACAGCTGCACTGGGGCCCTGAAGTCCCACT
>LZPO01044399.1:507376-521368 GCA_001675575.1 Neotoma lepida
ATGTGGGTTCTGGACTCGGATCCTCGCTGCTTTTGCAGAGAAACCAAGTTCAGTTCCCAGCACTTACATCAGCTGGCTCACAGAAGCTTGTAACTCCAGCTCCAGGGGGATTTGATGCCTCTGGCCTAGATAGCCAATCAGCCAGAGTCTCACATAGCCCAGACTAGCCTTGAATATGTAGCAGGGGATGACCTTGAACTCCTGATCCTCCTATGTGCACCTTCTGATACTGGGATCACACAGGTGTGTGACATCATATCCAGTTTATTCCATGTTGATTAAACCCAGGGCTTCATGCATGCTGGGCAAGCTCTCTACCAACTGAGTCACATCCCAGCCCCCAAAATATATAATTTCAACCAGAGGACTGGTTGGCTGAATCTGTGAATCTGAAAGGCTGACTGAGTGGCATCCACACTGGGGTATTCACCGTTTCTCTCCATTGAGCTGAAGCGGGTGCATTTCCAAACATGGTCTCTTTGGGGTTTACAGGTGGGGCCGCGAACCACCACCTCCCAGACACACTGCCTTTGCAACCATCTCACCTTCTTCGGAAGCACATTCCTGGTGATGCCCAATGTCATCGATGTCCACCAGACCGCAGAGCTCTTTGCCACCTTNGAGGACAACCCTGTGGTGGTTACCACAGTGGGCTGCCTCTGCATGGTCTACGTGATGGTGGTGATCTGGGCCAGGAGAAAGGACATACAGGACCAGGGCAAGGTGAGGCGCTAAGTTCCTGGGACTAGGAGGAACGGGGACTGTAGAGGACAGAGCCCAGGGGGTCTGTGGAAAGGCCAGTTGTTTGTCCAAGCTTTGACTCCTGGGGTTATCTCAGGCAAGCTGACCCCTCAGCCTAGCACTTACAAAACATCCCTTTTCATGAAATTATCAGGAAGATTGTGCTGTTGACCATCAACTGAGTACTCGCTAAATGCCAGGCACAGCCCTATGCGTGTACACAGCAGCCCTCGGAGGAAGGTCCCTGTGTTAGGACAGAAGGTCACAAGGCCACCCTTATGACAATGATTTGCTAAAAGGATTTTAGAATTCAGAACAGCAGTTGAAGTGATGGTGATGATTTTATTATTTTTGTTTGTAAGCATGTGTATGTGTGAAGCTGTGTGTTTAGGTGTCTATGTGATATGCATGCATATGTATATGTGCATATCTGAAGGCCAGAGGTCAACACCGTGTGTCATTTATCAGGAACTGCCCTTTTTAGTTTTTGAGACAGGGTCTCTCACTGGGACCTGGGGTTCACCAAGCAGGCCAGACTGACTGATCAGTGAGCCTTAGGAATCCCCTCTCCAGTCCTGGGATTGAATGCCTCAGGTTGGCTCCCAGAAAGCATGGAATTAAGGCTNGGGGTGTTCTCTAAGAGGAACCTTTAGGGTGAGCCCCTGTGGAGTTGTCAGGATGCTTATGCAACAGTGAGAGGCCCACCAGTCCCTGGAGATCTGGACTGAGCTGNGCTGAGCTGCCTAGGTCTTAATGACATCCAGATACCTCATAGATGGGTCATTGCCTGTCAGCTGCCACAAGAGTATGTGCTTGACAGAGATGACTCTACATCCTTGACAGCAGAGCCTCATCAGGCGATGGGAGCCTTTCACGGGAAGGACAGCTGAGCAGCACATCCCAGAGTTCACCCCAGACCTCAACTAACTCCGGCCACTTGATGCTTTCCCTAAATATTTCTTCTNAATTCCCTGGGAAACAAATCTGGTTGTATAAACAGTTGGCTCACCACAGCAAACACNGCACATTCTCAGTTTAATGCCAAGCTCATTTCCAACTTAACTCCACAGGGTCACACTTAATAGTGAAAGCACTTTGTGCTTCCTCGATTTTGCTACCATTTTTCTTGAAGCCCTACTTCCATACAGGACAGTTCTCACCGGATCAGATAATAATGAATGTAATTTTTTTTGCATGTTGATTGGCATTGGTGCCCAACTCATTCTTAGCTGCTGGGTGGTGGGTGAGCTCACTGAGTNGGGTCTCCCTAACACTGTCCTTCTGTCTAGGTAAAAGTCATAGTGCTGGAGGACAATGAGCCCTTTGCCCAGTATCACTACCTGGTGACAGTCTACACAGGACACCGACGAGGGGCAGCCACATCTTCAAAGGTACCTGTTGGTTGGTAGGTGTGTCTCTCCCGGGGCAGTGCTGGCTCTGTCATTGTGGAGTGTCTGTGCCTCCATGGATCTGTGTTGATGTGTACCTTATTTCCTTTTGTATTCTAGAGAAGAGAATATTCTTTAGTTTAAAAAATTACATTATGCATTGTGTGTGTATGAGTGCCAGTATGAGTATGTGTGTGTGTGTGTGTGTGTGTGTGTGTGTGTGTGTGTGTAAGTGAGTGTGTTTATGAGTGAGTGAATGTCTATGTGTGAGTGCACGTGTCTGCATGCCTAGTTTTGTGCAGTGCTGGGGTCAAGCACAGAACTTCTGAATGCTGGGCAAACAAACACTGCACTGAGTGAGCTACATTCCCAGCCTCTGGTCTCTGGGTTCCAGGTGACTCTCACCCTGTATGGCTCAGATAGAGAGAGTGAGCCGCACCACCTGTCAGATCCTGACTCTGTGGTCTTTGAGCGAGGAGGTGTGGATGTCTTCCTGCTTTCCACTCTGTTCCCCCTGGGAGAACTGCAGAGCCTCAGGCTGTGGCATGACAATTCTGGGGACCGGCCATCATGGTGAGTTGGGAGAAGGCAAATGACCACNCTGGGACGAGGCACCCGTTTTCTGGCTTGCATGAGCTGCTACAGAATGGCTCTCCATGGCACAAGTGAGGCAACCAGGCTCAGTGAGGCCCCTGGCTCGTGGTCCATACAAACTAGGCCAGAAAAGAGGAGGGCCGAGGTGCAGCCCCGGTGTCCAGCATGGGGTCCACCTCCCCACCTTTCGGCAGCTCCAACTCAAGACTTGTCCAAGGTCACACACAGCTACAAGTTCAGAGCAAGGTCTTGTCCATTCTTCCTGAGACCAAAACTAGTGACTCAGACAGTGTCAGTGTGACCAGCTATCAGCAGGCAGTCCCTTTAGAAAAACAGCTTTATCAGGCATAGTGTGCACACGTGCAACCCTAGTGTTTGGGAAGGTGAGGCATGAAGAGTGCTACAAGTGCTGTGATAGCCTGNTGTACATAGTGACCTCCATGCCAGCCTGGGCTAGACTGTGAGACTTTATCACAAAAAGGCTGGGCATGCCAGGTGTGGTAGTATACGTCTTTAATCTCAGCACTTGGGAGGCAGAGGCAGCTAGACCTCTGTAAGTTCAAGGACAGCCTGGTCTACTTAGTGAGTTCCAGAAGAGCCAGGGCTACATAGAGAGACTATGTTTATATATTAAGAAAAAAAAAGACCCTGGGTATTGTACACCAATAATCCTAGCACTTGAGAGGCAGGATGATAGGAGTTCAAAGGTCATCCTTGGCTCCAAAGACAATTCAAGACAAGCCTGTGCTACACAAGACCCTGTCTCAAAAAACAAAAGGGAGGCACTTGCATAGGTTTTAGCTTTTTTGGCAGAGGGTCTCACTCTGTAGCCTAGGCTAGCCTTGAGCTTCTGGCAGTCTCTTGTCTCAGCCTATAAAAGCTGGGGTCAGAGGCATAGGCCACCACAGCAAGCTTACTTCTATCTAACTCACCAAATTCCCAGGAAGCAGACTCTGAGAGGCGAATGAGCATGTCTGTTGAAGGAGTCCTAGTGTTGGCTCCTGGGGAGGGAGGGAGGGAGGGAGGCCAGGCCTGGGATAGGCAGAGGGAGGTGTCAAATGTGGTGCAAGCCAGTGACAGCCCAGCCAACCCTTGTATATCCCTGAAGGTGTCCCAAGTTGGATCAAAATATCCAGGTCCTGAATCACTGGATGTCAGTCACCCAGGAGGGCCATGGCCTGGACGTAGGTGGCCTTTGCATCCCTAATNGAGCTGTGTTTACGGAAACGAGGGACATGTGTAGAACACAGTGCCTGCTATATAGTGAGCACCCAGGGAAGAGCATCTTTGCCNTCATGGCTGTTCCTATTGGCTATACAGTTAGAGAAAAGCTGCTGCTAGCCTGCCCCTCTCGATTCAGGCAAGATGACATCTTCTCTTCTGAGGCTTCGAAGCAGCTTGCTGGAANACACTCTCCCGCCTGGCTTCTCTTGCTTATGGCTGGGGGTCCTGAGTAAGGGGTTCAGAGTTTTCAAATGTGTTTTCCGGCACCCTGTCACTTCTCTGCGAACAAGCAGCTGCCTTCAAAGCTGAGGTGGCTCTCTGCTGGCTGACCTCCTCACAGGAGGCCAGAAGTCACCCAGACACCAAGTGAAGAGCATGCATGTGCCTTTTCCAGGTACTTGGGGCTCATTTTCTGAAGGCTTTNTCCCTCTGGTGGCCTAGGGAGTCCCACCCACTACACCCAATTCTCAGAGCTGCATCTCCTCTCTCCAGGTATGTGAGCCGAGTGCTGGTCTATGACCCTGTGGTGGACCAGAAATGGTATTTCCTCTGCAACTCATGGCTGTCCATCGATNTTGGAGACTGTGTCCTCGACAAGGTGTTTCCTGTGGCCACAGAACAGGACAGGAAGCAGTTTAGGTACTTCCCTTCTGTCTTTTCAGCAGATGTACTGCCCTGTCTTTTTAATCTTAGGAAAATAGCCTCACAGCCCAGGCATGCTAATGAAAGCACATTNCAACAGTGGCCTGGNCATCTTTGAATATGTGATGCTGATGGCCCAAATGTCCTGTTGGGATGAGGACACTGGCAGGAAAGGCATCCTACAAGCCAGAAGTATGTTCNAGGTGGTGAGGACATAGAAACAGTTACCGGTATTACCCGATGAATGTCACAGGATATTCTGTTATTAGCCATGATGGTTTGAATGGTGTGATGGCTAGTTTTATGTCAGTGTGACAGAAGCTAGAGTCATTTGGGAAGAGGGAACCACAGTTGAGAAAAATGTCTCCACTAAATTGGCCTGTGGGTGAGCCTGGGGTGTATTTTCTTGACTGATGATTGATGCAGGAGGGTCCTGCTCACTGTGGACAGCACCACCCCTGGGAGGTGGTCCTGGACACTGCAAGAAAGAAGGCTGACCAAGCCAGTATGTCTGCACCTCTGACATGGCCCGGAGTTCCTTCTCCTAGGGGACATAAACAGGCAGGCAGCCCTCCTCCACGGCCTGCTTCAGTTCTTCCCTCCAGGTTCCTGCCTTGAGTTCCTGCCCTGATTTCCCTGGATGATAATCAGTCAGATGGAATAAAGCCTCTCCTCCCCCATGGTGTTCTATCACAGTGACAGAAACCCTCTCCAGGATAACTGTTGATTCAGTCGCTGACCCTGTGTGGCCCCCCCTTCTGTGTTTACTGCACATGGGTCTTCAGCCCATGCTTCCTTTCAGTTTATGCATTTCTCCATTCCCTGATGTGCTCGCTTCCACACTGGTCTGCAAACACATGTGAACAGACACTAATATGCACATGCACACACATATACATATATGTATATTGTGATGTGTGTGTATGTGTGTGTGGAGTTTGTACACACATGGGGACAGAGGTCATTCCTCAGTAGCCATCCACCTTGTTTTTGGAGATGAGTCTCTCACTGGCCTACAACTTGCCATTTTGACTAGGCTGGCCAGCCAGTGAGTCCCAGAAGCCTTTCAGTCCATCTCTGCCTCCACAGCTCTACGTTACAAGGATGCATCACAACACCTGACTTTTTACATAGGCTGGGTGAAGCATTTATCTAATTAGTCTTTACCAATAAAAAAACCAGGAGTCAGATGTCAGGGTAAGAACCTGAAAGACCAGAGAAGCAGGGTAGCAGCCACCAGTGACTTCCTACCTCTTCAGTTCCTTCCTCCAAAAGGGCTGAGACCCTCACTNAGCCCTGCCTTATTACTTCCTGTCTCCTATCTGTCCACAGTCCTCCAAACCTCTATGGTTAATTTTGGTTAGCTAGTGGTTAGCTCTGTCCTCCGATTCAAATCAAGCTTTATATTCAGAATGAAATCAAAATATTATACAACAGATGGGGATCAAACCCGGGTCCTCATACATCAAATACTTTACCAAAGCTATCTTTTAGGTCANNTATTTTACAGTAATACCATAATTACTGGAAACATGTNGCCTTTTGTCTTTAGTATAATAAATGTATCGTGGTCACCCTTTTGGGAGAANATGTTTAGGTCAAATAATTTTCCTTATTTTTGTTTGAGAAAGAGTCTCATGTAGCCCAGGTAATAAGCCAAGGATAATGTTGAACTCTTGATCCTCCTGCCTCTAACCTCCCAAAGTACTGGGATTATAGGTATATTCCGTCATACCCAGTGTCCCTAATGGCTTTGCNATAGCACACAAAATGGATGTCGAATGCTCTCACACCCATCAATGGGCACTAGGTCTCCTTCCAGGACATCTATTCTGGTGACTTCCCCTCCCAGTGGGGCCTNCAAAAGGGATAAATTCTGAATTAGAGACCTGGGTACCCAAGNGGCTGACACAGACAGGGGNATGGATAGNGGGTCCCAAACTAATAATATTATAGTTATTTTNTCAAATTCAAATTACAGCAAAAATACCCTGAACCACTCACCCATACATTAGTNCTGTCTCAATGCTTTACGAAGATGACGATTTTGCTGGCACAGTGGTACAGACCAGTTATAGTGAGTGTGAGGCCAGCCTGAGCTCATGAGACCTTGTCTCAAATCAGTAACAACTATGACTTCCAAACACTAACAAGGAAAGTTCTATCATTAGCTTAAAGTCAAGGAAACTGAGATAGGAAGAATGATGTCACTTGTCTGATGTCACAGTGCTAGGGAGGAAGGCAGGCTAGGACTCGATGTTGCCCAGTTGGAAGAATGCATGCCCAGCATGCACAAAGCCCTNGGTTCCATCCCCAGTNCCATATAAACTNAGTGTGGTGACACATGCCTGTAATTTCAGCACTCAGAAAGTGGAAAGCTCTGTCTCAAAAGTAAATCACAATCTGCTAATTGTGTAAATGTGTGTGTGGTACATGTATGTGTCTGTTCATAGCATGGCATTTGTGTCAGAGGACAACTTTCTGAGAATTGGTTCTTCCCTTCCACTTTTTTGAGAGTTTATGTGTATGCTTGCTTTGCCTGTATATGAGTCTGTGCATCTTGTACATACAATGCCTGTGGAGGACAGGAAAAGGTGTCATATCCCTTGGAACTTGAGTTACAAATGACTGTTAGCTGCCGCCATGTGTGTGCTGGGAACCGAACTTAGGTCCACTTCTCTTAGTTCCTGAGCCATCTCCCCAGCACAACCTTGTTTCTTTCTTTTTTCAAAGATGTATTTCTTATATATATATATATATATATATGAGTGTTCTATCTGCATGTATGACTTTATGCCTGAAGAGGGCATCAGATTGCAGTAGAGATGGTTGTGAGCCACCATGTGGTTGCTGGGACTTGAACTCAGAATGTCTGGAAGAGCNGCAGGTGCTCTTAACCACTGAGTCATCTCTCCTTGTTTCTAATGCAGGGCCTCTGCTGCTTACTTGAGATCTTCTGTCTGCACCTCCCATGCTGTCTTAGGAGTGCCAGGGATCACGAACTGTCTGTGGTCATGTCAAAGTAGCTGCAGGCAGCAATGGAGCTTACAGGATACAACTCAGAGGATAGCAAAGCTACTCTGGGTGCATCTGGAGAGGCAAAGCCCCGGGAGGATTGTCTCCAGAATGCCCCTTGCTTCTGCTGTGCTTCCTCNNGTTTGNTGCTGCCGAGTTCCTGCTGTATTTGGCATGGTGTGATTACTGTTTGAAGGGATCCCACTGTATCTAGTCTAGTGTGATTGTTTCCTGGGAAAATCTCACTCCTAACTGAGCAATTTACTTACAGATCATAAAGAAGATGATTTTTATAAGGGCAATGATAATTAGTTAGATCTATGACTTAATTGGTCTTTCTGAGTTAGCCTAAAAGATACAGGTAGTTAGGATAGTTAGTAAAGACCATTAGAGACATGATTTAGGTTATTCTGCCATTTGCTCCAATAAGAGATACAAAAAAGGCAAATANAGGCTAAAAGTCACCTTCTCCTTTGTTAGATATGAGATTTGCAGAGGATGGAAAATACTAACAAGGAAGTTTCATGCATTATAGACCCATGAATTCTGTCTGTAGAAAAACAGGCTGATGATCAAAGAGAGCAATTATGTTCCTATATCCAGGGTTNGGCCTGAGTTCCTTGGTCATGTAGCTTACAGAATTAATCACAGACCCCGGTATGCACCTTGAAAAAAACAAAGGTGTGAAAGGAAATTAAATGACCCTATTGTGTGTAAAGGAAAATAGACGGTGAACTGACCGCTTGTTTAATGTTTCTCTAGATAGAAAATAGAAATCTGTTACACCAAAACTGCAAACAGCCGCCTGCTGGTACAAAAGGAACTGGCTGAAATATATTTAGCTTGCTTAAAACTTAGTTAATCAGTTATAAAAGAATCATTGCTTTGGGGTGAAGACATTATGATGAGAAAATTAATACAAAGGAAAACACTTAACTACTTGTGGGCTCTAAGGAAAACATGTAATTGTGCTCTTAATGTGATCTCTTCTTATGTAAAGATTTCACTTTGTNTTTGGAAAATATGTAACTTGTGGTTATGAGGGAATCTTTTCTTGCATAGAAATCTTTGCATTAGGAAGTAAAAAAGGAGTAAGAGGAAAATAAGAGCTAGGAGAAAGAAAGATGTAGAAGGAAAAACATCAGAAAAGAAAGAGAAGGGAACCATCAGGGAAGAAATAAAGAGTAACACCAGGAAAAATCTAGAAGAACAACTGGGAAGAAGGAAGAGAACATCAGGGTAGAGAACAGAACAGAAAGAGATGAGAGGAAGAACAAGCAGCAGAGAGAAAAATAAGATGAATTCAGCTTTGGCCCTCAGATAAAGTTCCCGTGTGTGTCTGTCCACCTGTCCAGTAGTTCATCTACTCNACATCTCCTCTCCAGCTTTTCTGACCTGCTGGGGGCTGGGCCCNTCAGTAGCAACAAACTATCTACTCTAGCTTTTTAAAAAACGTGGTTCATGGCTGTGTTGTAGTAAGGGTTTTTGCCCACTGAACCAGCTTGCTGGCCCCCAAACATCCTAAATCTTACAGGTGAATCACAGTTTGCTCTTAAGAGACCAGTCCTTCTGCATACCTGTCTCCCTAAGTGCCCNTCTCTCTCATCTGTCCTGCCCACAGCCACCTGTTTTTCACAAAAACCTCCACGGGCTTCCAGGACGGACACATCTGGTATTCAGTCTTTTGTAACTCTGCTCGGAGCAGCTTCACACGTGTGCAGAGGGTGTCCTGTTGCTTCTCGCTGCTTCTCTGCACCATGNTGACCAGCATCATGTTCTGGGGTGTCCCTAAGGACCCAGCTGAGCAGAAGATGGACTTGGGTAAATCTCAGCATTACTTCTGATAGCTGGGGCTGCTGGGCACCAGTCTCGCTGCCCNAGCAAGGCCACTGCAATCTAGAGGAGTTTTTTAGTTTTGTTTGATTGGTNTGATACTCTGAGACAAAGTCTTACTCTGTGGACCAGGCTGGCCTCAAACTCACTCACTAACCATTACAGGNGTGNGCCACCATGCCTGACNTGTCTTTGTCTTGTGTACACATGTGTGCATGCATGTGGGAATCAGAGTTCAGCCTTGGGTGTTGTTCTTCAGGAGCCAGTCACATCATTTTTGCAGACAGGGGCCTTAAGCTTGCCACCTGGGCTACACTGGCTGGCTAAAATGTTCCAGGGATCTACCTGTTCCTCCTCTCAGCACTGGGATTACAAGCAGGTGTCACCACACCTAGATTTTTACAGTGGTGCTTGGGATCGTGGGGTACAGGTCCCCGTGCTTGCATGCTAAGTACTTTACAGACTGAGCTGTCTCCTCTGCCCCCTAGATTTAGTCTTCAATGGGACCAAATAGATGTGGTTGCCCATGTACCTGCACAGCTGACCTAAGCCTCTGGGCCCCTCAAAGAGGAAGCTGAGCCACGTGGCCCAGGCTCTTGGTAAACTGCATTGTTAGTGTGGACTGTCTGGCTTGACCCAAAACCCTGGGTAAGCTAAGGAACTCTTAGGAGCTGGGTAGACATCTCATGGCTTACAGGTGACCTCCTGGGAGTTGTGCTTGGCTGGTCCTTCACTGTGTAGCTGCCTTCTGCTGAGAGGGTGGAGGGGACTGGACTTTGGGCATCTGTCTGCATTTGACCTCTCCTTCCCTCCTTTTTTCCCAGGCAAAATTGAGTTCACTTGGCAGGAGGTGATGATTGGGCTGGAAAGCTCCATCCTCGTGTTTCCCATCAACCTCCTGATTGTCCAGATCTTTCGGAATACCCGACCTCGGCTCCCCCTGGAGAAGGATGGGAAACGGGAGCAGAGACCTCCCAACCTGACTCTCTCACCGCAGCCCATGGGGGAGGGACTTCTGACACCTGAAACAGTGACCAAGGCATGTCCTCAGCCTCAGTTTGTGTGTGAATGGAGGGACTCTCTAAGCTGGCAGTAGAGGAGTGCAGGCTGGTGCGTGGGGCCTGGCAGCCTGGATTGCCTGACAGTTGCCAGGATTCACCAGCTGAAAACATGCAGACTGACATGCATGCATATCACATGCACACGATACATGTTCACACACNTGCACACTTTTTGAGCATCTATTGTGTGCAAGATACACCACCCTACTGGAAGCTCTGTTGCTTAAATTCTTTCCCTGGGGCAGACATAAGCAATATCTACCCTCCTCTGAAGCTCCAATGACAAACCAAGGTATGAGGCCATCAAAATTCACCTGGGGAAAGCAATTAGTTCATTAGGCTCATTTATAGAGCAATGGTGGGGGGTTACAGACAGGAGCATAGATGACCTTAAAGCAGCCATCTTGGAAGGGCAGCACACAGCAGTAACAATGGCTTCTTTATGGCTGTGTAGATGGAGTCCCCTCCCCTCCCCAGGACCATATGCAGTTGTGCCAGAATTGCGTTGGGAACGGAGAGCCTCGTGACCCTCCCTGCCCCTCCTTCAACTAGGGAAGGTAAATAGTCAACAGACCAGCTGTTATACTCTTTCTTGAGCAGGCCCAGAAGAACTAAAGATGGCAGCAGTGTGATTCTAAGGACAGTGATGTACGGCAGCCCGCCCCCTCCCAAAGCTAGAAGCTCATAAAAGAGACACGTTTTCCCTGCACTCATGTGCTTGATAATCTTTTGTAGAACACTTGCTGNGTGCAGTCATTTGAGTAATGCNGCCTGGAATGAGTCCATTCAAGNCCTAGAAGAGAAATTTTAGTGGTTGCAGATCATGCCTCAGAGGGCAGAGCTATAGTTCAACATGGATCACGCAGCTCAGGGCACATGCTCTTGGCTTCTATGCCACATGCCCTTGCTCATGCTCCCTCACCTCCCTGGGCTTTTTGCAGAGTATACGGAGTCTCCTCAGTTCACTGTTCAAAGCTCTGAAGGTGCCGCCCCCAGCCTCAGGCTGGGACTCTATGAACCTGATGGATATTAACTACCTCCTGGCCCTAATGGAAGACCTTGTCTGCCCAGAGAGCACAACAGGACAGGGGTTCTGGGAGGAAGCCAAAGAGAGNGAGGACCCTTTCACCTCCACATATGGGTCTATACAACTGAAAGGTAAGTCCTTCCCTGTCCTGTGCCAAAGGANGTGGTTTTGTTGAACCGGGCGGTAGCCTGGAAGTCAGGACCTTGCTTCCATCTCCCATATGCCGGGGGTTGCAGGCNTATACCAGCACACACAGCTTCACAGTCCTTTAGAAAATGATTTTATTTATTATTGTCTGTGGTAAGATCATGCTTTGGTGTCAGAGAACAATTTGTGTGATTGGTCTCTCTACCATGTGGGTCACAGGGAGCAAACTTGGGTCNTCAAGNTTGGCAGCAAGTATCCGTGTCCCCTGAACCATCTCCTTGTTTTGTTCCCTATCATAAATATATTACTTCTGTGATTTAAAGCAAACAACAAAAAGAGATAGATAGTTAAGCATTTTTTAGGCTGGTATGGTGGTGAATGCCTGAAATTCCAGCATTCAGCACTCAGGGGTGAAGTACTCAGGATCGGGAAGGAAGTCAAGGTTGTTCTTGGCAACATCAAAAGCTTGAGGCCAGCCTAGGATACATGAAGCACTGTCTCAAGACAAAATAACAGCAATAAAAAACACTTTTGGAGAAGCTGGGAATGGAGGCAGAGCTTGATGGAAGAGCATGACTAATCCCTGGGTTCTATGCCCTCCACTGAGAGAAGTACTGAGAATCTGAAATTTCAACAAACCATCTGTAGAAAAACAGTAACGNGGGCAGTGGGTAAAGATGCTTGTCTCCACTCCTGACTGCCTGAGTTCAGTCCCGGACCCACACAGTGAAAGGAGAGGATCAGTTCCCATGATTGTCCTCTGGTTTCCAAATCCACTTGGCAAGTGAGTGCCCAAATGTGCACACACACACCAGGTAGAAAGATAGTATCTTAGTTAGAGTTTCTATTGCTGATGAAACTCTGTGCAAGTTGGGGAGGGGAAAGGCTTACACCTCTGAATTGCTGTTCATCACCAAAAGAAGTCAGGAGAGAACTCAAGCAGGGCAAGAACCTGGAGGCAGAAACTGATGCAGAGACCATTGGAGGGGTGCTGCTTGCTTCACATGGCTTGCTCAGCCTACTTTCTTATAGAACCCAGGACCACAGCCCAGGGATGGCACCACCCACAATAGGCTGGCTGGGCCCTCCTCCATTTATCACTAATTGAGAAAATGCCTTGCAGCTGGATCTCACGGAGGCATTTTCTGAACTGAAGCTTCTTTCTCTCTGATGACTGTAGCTTGTGTCAAGTTGACACACAAAACCAGACAGACAGACAGACAGACAGATAGATAGATAGATAGATAGATAGATAGATAGATAGATAGATAGATAGATAGATTCATGGAAGTCAGACATTGTTGTACATGCCTATAATCCCAGCACTCAGGAGGCTAAAGCAGGAGGATTACCAATTTGAAGCCAGCCTGGGCTACATAGCAAAATCCTATAAAGAAAGAAGAGGGAAAAAGAGGAGGAGGAAAAAGAAGAAAAAGGAAGAAGGAAAGAACGGAGGAAGGGAGGGAACATCAAGATGGCTCAGAAGGTAGAGGCATTTACCACCCAGCCTGACAGCTTAGGTCTGGTCTCTGGAGCCCACAAAGTGGAGGAAGATAACCAAATCCCGCAAGTTATGCCCTGACTCTCACGTGTGTGCTATAACACGTACACATTACATAAATAATAAATGTTTAAACATCTTTAAAAGAGAAGGAGCCGGGCAGTGGTGGCGCACGCCTTTAATCCCAGCGCTTGGAAACAGAGGCAGGCGGATCTCTGTGAGTTCAAGGACAGCCTGGTTTACAAAGGGGGTTCTGGAGCAGCCAGGAGTGTTTCACAGAGAAACCCTGTCTCGAAAAACCAAAAAAATAAGAGAAGGAAGAGGAGGAGATCAGCTCCTAATATAATCAGGAAAAATGACCATTGGTTGGCTATTTGATGGGATTACTGTTAAGCATCTTAAAAACTCACAATATTGGGGCTGGAGAGATGGCTAAATGGTTAAGAGCACTGCTGCTCTTCCAGAGGACCTGGGTTCAATTCCAAGCGCCCATATGNCAGCTCACAAGTGTCTGTAACTCCAGTTCCAGGGGATCTGACACTTTCATACCAATGCATATAAAATAAAGTTAAATAAATTTAAAAAAACCCATGTTGTTACAGCTTTCATTTATGTATTTTTATTTTGTTGTTAACTGTGCAGCCTACACCACACCACCTCTTTTTTGTTTTTGTTTTTGTTTTTTGAAACAGGGTTTCTCTGTGTAGCCTTGGCTAGCCTGGAACTCACTCTGCAGACCAGGCTGGNCTTGAACATGGAGATCTGTCTGCCTCTGCCTCCCAAGTGCTGGGATTAAAGGCGTGCGCCGCCGCCGCCGCC
>LZPO01044399.1:556396-571208 GCA_001675575.1 Neotoma lepida
TCGGGTAAGTGAGGGGCACGTGGTCACGGCTCCTGCCCTTGGCCGAGCCTCTGGGGGACCTCAGACGCCCCACAACCAAGCCTCCCGGCCCCAGCGAGCTGCAGCCCTATCCGCGCTGCTTCTCGCTCTTGGGATCCTGGTTCTGCGGCCCTTCTCCCTCTTAAAGTAGGCGCGAGAGGACACGAGCAAACTTTGTACCCGGGGTAAAAAGGTGGAGCTGGGAGGGAAGGCTGGCTGGACCTGCAGGTAAGCCGACCACTCGTGCTTACATTTGGGTGCACAGAGACCCCCAAATGTGGAGTGCTTAGTTAAGTGAACCGTAACGGGGAACTGCGAAGTGAAGTTAAGCAGAAGCACTTACTAAAATTTAGCACTGAGTGCACGCACAGATAAATGAAAGAAAAGTCAAAATGCAGAAATGAAAAAGCGTTTTACTACCCCCCGCAAAGCCAAGCATGGCGTTGAAGATTCAGCTGTGAACTACAGAAAGGCAAGGAAAAGTGTTCTAGACTGCAGAGAAGTTCTGCTAACGTCTGTAATTGAGTCATTGATGTGTACTGGAGCTGAAAAGAGTAACTAATTTGACGGACTGGAAATAACTGCCTATTATACGCGTTCGCACAGTTAGCTGGGAAACNGTTTTCTTTCTTTATGCGCAAATAGTCGAGCGAGCCCCTAACTGCCCTTTGTACGATCCTTATTCAGGCAGCACAAATCTGAACGGCTGCTCTCAGCAAGGCTCTTGGGTCAGAAATCTGTGCGGACTCAAAATGTCGATCACGGTATTCCTCATTGTGGAGTGCAAAGTTTGCTCCTTTCTTGCTAAAATTTCTCAATTTAGTTTGTGATACTTCAGTGTGTTGCACTGGGAGTACAAGGGTAGAGCACTGCTCAAATAAGAACTCCATTTCAAACCAGGTATGGTGAGTGGCTCCCACCCGTAACAGTGTCAGCACTCCTGAGGTGGAGGATCTCACTGGGAGTCCGAGGCCAGCTTGAGCTACATACGGAGTTCCAGGTATTTAGTTAAATATTGCCCAAAATATCAATTCCCATGGTCTGCTTAACTACTCGGGTTTTTTATTTTTACCCTCTTTTAACTGGCAGAATTTTGCACACTTATTTTGTAGGGTGCAGAGCCCTGCACTTGGAAAAGCAGGTGGACGTTNAGTACTCAATTCTGGTTCTTCTTATAGCTGTGTGGTCTTGGGCACAGATGCTCAACTTCTCTGAACCCCAGTGTCCTGCATTAGAACAGTGGAGACAGTAACTACCTCAGAGTTACTGAGAGGAAGAACTGAATTAAGGTCCCGCCACCTGCAACTTGACACTTAAAACACTGAGTAATGTTATTAAATAGTAGTGTGTATTATAACTAATATGTGCACACAACAAACACTGGGCCATATTAGAGAAAATAGATTGTATTTGAGAATTGAGCCGGGCGGTTGGTGGCGCACGCCTTTAATCCCAGCACTCGGGAGGCAGAGGCAGGCGGATCATTGTGAGTTCGAGGCCAGCCTGGGCTGTCGAGTGAGTTCCAGGAAAGGCGCAAAGCTACAGAGAAACCCTGTCTCAAAAAACAAAAAAAAAATTAACACTGCAAAAACTTATTACTGAGAAAATGAAAGGCCTCTAGAAATAATTTTACTCATGTAGTGTATCAGCTTTTTCTGCCATAACTTCAAACTTTGAAAAATGAACTGTATGGNTACTTCTACATTTAGGAAGATATAGTGAACAGAGAAATAGCTAACATTTATTGAAAATATACTGTGTTCTTTGTGTCATTGTATGTGATATTGAAAATGGAGCTGTACATGGCATGTAATTCATACCTATAATCACAGCACCTAGAATGTTGAAGCAGTTTGCTTCAAGTTTTAGGCTGCGTAGCAAGGCCCTGTCTCAGAAAACAAAAACAAGGGGCTAGAGAGATGCTTANAAAAAAAAAAAAAAGAGAGAGAATTGAAAGGAAGGGAATGAGGGGCTTTCCTCAGTTATAGCTCAGTTTTTCTGAGGCCTCAAACCAAGGTGGGTTTTGTTTCTGCTCTCTGAGGCATGATCTCAAGTAGCTCAGCTGGAAGAGTGCTGTGTAGCCAAGGATGACCTTGAACTTCAGATCCTCCTGACGTTGCTAGGACAATGGTGGCTAGCACCATCACACCCAGTTTATGCAGTGTTAGGGACCGAAAGAACCCAGAGCTACCTCAGTAATAGGCAAGCACCCTACCAACTAAGCCTCGTCCCCAGGCCTCAAGCCGTTTTTCAAGGCTTAGGAAGAAAAGTAATTATTTACCTAATCTGCTTTGTTTTTGAGTCAGGTCAAGGGTTAACGGAGAATGGAGATCGTACTGTGGTTAGCCTAAGTAGCATGCCTGGTCTAAAAGGATGATATGGACTTTGACGTCAGGTGGACCTAGGTGTGCTGGCTCAGAATGCTGCTGGCTCAACCTGCAGCTGCAANATTGAGGCCAGAGTAGCGACACTCAATGTTAGCAGGGTGACACATAGTTGTAACTATCCATCTTATAGTTTGAACTGCTCGTGATTGGTAATCAGTGAGTTCTAGACTTGTAAGAGAAGGAAAGTTGAGTACTGCAGCCGCATAGCAGTACGTCATCTTTGACCCGAATCCCTT
This sequence comes from Neotoma lepida, assembly GCA_001675575.1. Taxonomy (NCBI): domain Eukaryota; kingdom Metazoa; phylum Chordata; class Mammalia; order Rodentia; family Cricetidae; genus Neotoma; species Neotoma lepida. Next base: position 559,038 of record LZPO01044399.1, read on the forward strand.
TTATTTTGTAGTAGTGCTGGGAACTGAAGCCAAGGCTTTGACAAGCACTCTTCCACTGTGCTCCAGGCCCCAGTTTTCTTCCTTGAACAGTAACCATTTTCTTCTAGGACAGGCTTAAATGGTTGAAGAATTTTAAGAACTTGCCAAGTTACAATTGTTATAGGAAGTCCATTTCAGTCCTTAGAACTAAGTTGCAGTATCCTTAGCCAACTCTACCTTAAGAGTCANTTTGTCTTTTTTAAGTTAAATCTTTTGGTTTTTTTATCTTTTGGTTTTTGGTTTTTGGAGGCAGGGTTTCTCTGTAGCCTTGGAGAGAACTCACTCTGTAGACCAGGCTGGCCTTGAACTCACAGAGATCCGCCTGCCTCTGCCTCCTGAGTGCTGGGATTAAAGGTGTGCACCACCACCGTCTGGCTGGTTTTTCTGTCTTAAAGGATTTATGTTACAGGTGTTTTGCCTGCATGCGTGTCTGTGCACCACATGCATCCCAGGTGCCCTTGGAGGTCAGAAGAGAGCCATCAGATTTATTGAAGCTGTAGTTACAGGCAATTGTGAGCCACTAAGTGAGTGCTGGAAACTGAACCCAGGTCCTCTGCAAGAGCAACACATGAGGGGCTGGAGAGATGGCTCAGCTGTTAAGAACACAGGCTGCTCTTCCAGAGGACCTGGGTTCAATCCCAGCACCCACATGGCAGCTNACAACTGTCTGTAGCTCCAGTTCAGGGGGTTCTGACATCCTTACATGGACATACATGCAGGAAAACACCAATGCACATAAAATAAAAATATTATTTTTTTTTAAAAAAGGAACACATCCTCTTAACTGTTGAACCTCTCTCCAGCTTCAAGTCTTTTTCTTTTTTTTTTCCTTTTCTCTTTTGAGACAGGGTCTTGTGTTGCCCAATCTCCCTTAAACTCTCATACTCAACTGATCTCCTGTCTTGGCCTTCCTAGTGTTAACAGTTACAGGTCACTGTGCCTTGTGTAACTCAACCCCCTCCCCCATTAGTGGAATGAACCACAGCCCCACATGGTAGACAAGTGATCATCTACTGAGCTACATTCTCGGTCCTTCAAAAATTGTTTCCTNTTTTTTGATATTGTCTTAATGTTATTTTATTATTTTTTTTATACATGGGTATTTTGCTTGTGTTTATAGCTGTGTACCATGTGCATGCAGTGCCTGTAGAGGCCACAAGAGGGAGTCACATCCCCTGGGACTGAAGATAAGGATGGTTATGAGCCACCGTGTGGATGCTGGGAACTGAACCAGGTTTCTTTGGTAGTGTAGCCAGTGCTCTCAACTGCTGAGCCATCTCTTCAGCCATCTTAATAGTCATCCTGAACTCTTGATCCTCCTGCTACAACCTCCTAAGTCCTGGGTTACAGGCGTATGCCACTGTGTCCAGCTAAACTTTGCAGATTGCCCTTGAACTTGCAATCTTCCCACTTCAGCCCAGGTATTTCAGATGNGTCAGCTGTAGTTCCTGGNATGCATCACTTTCTTTATGCTGCCTCCCCAAACCCATTACCCCAAGCCTGTTTTCAAAAGAATAGATTTCTTTCAAGACAGAACTATAATCTTAGAATGAACTCAGGAAATACGCTCTGAAATTTTTTGAGTNATTTAGACTGATGTTAAAACAGATGAGCCCAGGGATGTACAAGGTGTTCCACTTAAGATGTGCTCTTGGGGCTGGAGAGATGGTTCTGTGGTTAAGAGCACTAGTTGCTGTTCCAGAGGTCCTGAGTTTGGGTCCCAGCACCACCATCTTTAACTCCAGTTTCAGGGGATCTGACATCCTCTTGTGGCCTCCATGGACTCTGCACACATGTAATACACATACATACAGGCAGGCAAAACCCTCACATACATAAAAACCAATTTTTACAACATTCATTGTTTTAAAAACTCCCTGTCTTTGCACATTGTTGTTCTTTACTGGGCATCAGACTGCTGCAAGGCAATGTCAGTGGTCAGTCACCATCCTGGGGAAGTCTTAGCTTTTGACAGAATGGCGTTTGAAGGGCTGTTGAAGAAGTGATGCTGCTTTTCTGAAATGCTGGTCTTCTGTTTTAGTGCGTAAATTCACAGAGAAACATGAATGGATAACCACAGAGAATGGTATTGGAACAGTGGGAATCAGCAATTTTGCACAGGTATTGGATTGTCTTGAAGTGTTTGTACAGTCTGCTCTCAAGTAGTCTGGATTGTCTCTACCTTATGAAAGTACTTTGGGGCTCTTCTAGAGATCCTTAGGGAGAAATCGGAAGTAAAATAGGTAAAATGTAAATTAGTTAGAGCAGCACATAGTGTTAAAAGAGACACTGTGTTTGGCACAGTGGCACAAACCTGTTACCTCATCCTCAGGCCAAGGCAGGATATTATGAGTTTGAGACCAGCCTGGGGTAAACAGCAAACAGCAAGATTTTTTTTTCTTTAAACAAAACAAAAACGAGAGTACTGGGTCAACACTTAAAAGTAAGGAATACTATTTAAGAACAGTTAAGAAGAGCAAGCTCAAGGGCTGGGGGGTGCCATTGAGGATACGTGAGAACCCANATGACCAAAGACAGGAAACACAGATAAACACTGCTGACACAAAGAGAGACCTTTTATTTAGCTGGCCTTTTTCTCTATTAATAATATTAGTAACCCTATGTCACCACCCTCATACTGAGGTACTTTTCAGTTGAAGCCAAGCAGTTGCATGGCCAGTGGTGGTTTCAACTGGATGCCTGTGTGCAGTGAGCAGGACATAACTGTTGGGAAGACCTCCTGGTTTCTGGTACTTTCCCTAGCATCCCTGTATATCTACTGAGGGGACCCAGTACAGGTAGTTTATCTACAAGGGGAGTCACCTATGCGACAGCAACTTACAAAATGTATGTGATACAGCCTATCTGGGTGACGGTGAGGAAGGTGGTCAGTCACCTGATGCAGTGGTGCCTTGGGAGGCAGGTCGGTGAGGACCACTGTTGGATGAATAGGCAGTGCAGTTTGGGTCATGGCCTAACATTGTAGAAGTGGAAAGCACAGGGTGCTCAGAACACCTCGTAGTCTTGTTTGGAGCATGTGCTTTGTGCCTGGGGCTACCCCGGCCTAGAAGTCAGACCTGGCTGGTGGCTTGTTTCTTATAGTGCAGCTCCTGAGTTTAAAAAAAATTATTTTTAGGGCTGCTGAGATGACTCAACAAGTAAAGGTGCTTNCCACCAAGCCTAACAACCTGAGTTTGATCCTTGGGACACACATGGTAGGGGAAAGAACCAACTCCTGCAAGTTACCCACTGACTTCCACATGATTTTGCACATGTACATGTGATGCATGGACACACATGCCCACAGTGCACTTCACATTTTAAAGTATTATTTATGCATTACTGTGGGTCACACACATGCTAGGCAGGTTCTCCACTACTGAGCTACATCTCTAGCCTTTTCTTACTTTTCATTTTGAAATAGGCTCTGGCTAAGGTGCCTTAGCTGGCCTTGAGCCAATTCTATAGCCAAGGTGGGTCTTGAACTTGGGTTCTCCCTTCCTCCGCCTCTGACAGGTGTACTAAATTTCATTTGCTTTTATTCTTTTTGTGTGATGGACTTACAACCCTCCTACATCTGTCCCCCAAGTGCTAGATTTTAGGTATATGCCATCACCCCTGGCCCATTTTACATGTTTAAGGGTTGTACAGAAAAGCAAAGAAGGTAGCCCCTCGTGTATGAAATACATAGACAAAAATTTAGGCAATGCGGTGTTTGTCTCTTTCCTGTTCTCTGGTCGGGTCAACTTCTTAGACATTTTTATGTTTTTGTATTTTAGGAAGCTTTGGGAGATGTTGTTTACTGTAGTCTGCCTGAAGTTGGGACAAAATTGAAAAAACAAGGTGAGTGTATTTCTCATTTTGGAATGTCACGGACCAGCCTGGCCTCAAACTCACAGAGATCCACCTGCCTGCCCCCTAAGCCACCACACCCAGCGCAGGCCTTTTTATTTTTATTTTTAATTTTTAAATAGACAGGTTTTCCTGTCTAGATTAGATGCATGTGCCACCATAGCTGGTTATGTTTAGGCCATTAAGTTTGCTTTGGAGACTTCATTTTCTTCTTTCATATGTTTTATTCATGTATCACAGCAGAATTTGCTGAAAGACATATTTTGTTTTTTTTATTTGAGATAAGGTCTTGCTTGGAATTCACTATGTAGACCAGGGTAGCCTCATTTGCTTTGAACTTCCTGTCAGGTGCTGGAATTAGAGGTGTTGCCACTACACCTGACTCCAGAGGCCATTTTTCAGTCTTTATGTATTTTCTTTTTCTTGCCGTATTGCACTGGCTGGGACTGTCTGAAAAATGTTGAAATAGAAGTGGTGAGAGTGGGTGTCATTGTCTTGTTCCTCGTCTGAGGAGGAAGCAGCTGCTGTTTCATCAATAGGTATGATGCTGGCTGTGGGACAGTTCATAGATGCTCATTATCAGTTGAAGTTCCTTTCTGTTTGCAAAGAGTTTTATTGTTACTGAATGTTGAATTTTGTCAAACTAATTTTCATTTATTTATTAAGATTTATTTATTTATTTATTATACAGTGTTATGCCTGTACGTCTGCCTGCAGGCCAGAAGAGATGCACCAGATCTCATTGAGGATGGTTGTGAGCCACCATGTGATTGCTGGGAATTGAACTCAGGACCTCTGGGAGAGCAGCCAGTGCTCTTAACCTCTGAGCCATCTCTCTAGCCCTAATTTTGATTTATTGAAATGATTATGTTTTACTGTGTTAACACAAGACTTAGAAATTACATTTAGTGTGTGTGGGGTGTGTTCACATGTACATGCCATGACATGTATGTGGAAGTCAGAGAACACAACAACTTTGGGAGTTGGTTTTCTCCTTCCATTATGTGGAACCTGGGGACCAAACTCAGGTTATCAGACTTGGCAGCAAGCACCTCCTCCCACTTGTCTTGCCAGCATCAGATTTTTGTTTGTTCGTTTGTAGGTATTTATTCTAATCTTTGATGGTAAAACAATCCTGTGTAATCTATCCCAGAGNGTCCATCTTCTGCTGTTTAAGTAAGGTGCATGTCTACTGCCCACAGGAGCCCTAAACTTCATCCTAAAATACAGATTTATTCTTTATGTCTAGCCAACTTTACTTTACTAGAATAAATCCCACCAAGCCATGATATATACACCTTTAAAAGTACTCTATCAGAAAGCTGGGGCACACACCTGTAATCTCAGCCCTAGGGGGTGGAGGAGGCAGGTGGATGTCAGTAAGTTCTAGACCAGCCTGGTCTACACAGGGAGTTTCAAGACAGCCAGGGCTAATAGAGAGACTCTATCTCAAAACAAACGAAACAAAAATATTTTGCTAATGCCAGGCATGGTGGTGCATGCCTTTAATTCCAGTACTGAAGGCAGAGGCAGGTAGTCTCTGAGTTCAAGCCTAGCCTGATATACATATCCATTTCCAGGCTGGCCAGGGCCAGATAGTAAGACCAGATAGTAAGATATTTAAAAATAGTGTTTGTGGCTGGGCGGTGGTGGTGCACGCCTTTAATCCCAGCACTCGGGAGGCACAGGCAGGCGGATCTCTGTGAGTTCGAGGCCAGCCTGGGCTACCAAGTGAGTTCCAGGAAAGGCTCAAAGCTACACAGAGAAACCCTGTCTCGAAAAACCAAAAAAAAAAAAAATATTTTCTGTGTGTCATGCATGTGCCATGGTGCATGTGTAGAAGTCAGAGGGTGATTTGGGCAGTCAATTCTCTCTGCCCACCCTGTGGGTCTAGGGATTGAATTTAGTCATCAGACTTGGCAGCAGGTACCATTTTTATAGAACAAAAGTAAAATTTGGTCTCAGGACTGGAGAGATGGTTCAGTGGTTAAGAGCTCTGACTGCTATCCCAAAGGACCCAGGCTTGATTCTTAGCTCCCATAGGGTGACTCACAACAATCTGTACCTCCAGTTCCAGGGCATCTGATGCCCACCTCTGCCCTCTGAGGGCATCAGCACACATGCACACAGAATACATATATAAATGTAGGCAAAACAGCTGTACCCCCCCNAAAAAATAATAATCAAGTGATACAAATTTAATAAAATGAATTAAAACAAAACCCAGGTCTCACTGTGTAGTTCTGCCTGGCCTGGAACTAATAAGAGACTATCCTGACCTTGAACTCACAGAGATCCANTTGCCTCTGCCTCCCTCATTCTGGGATTAGAGGTGTGTGCCACTATGCTTGGCTCTTTCTTGGTGTGGTGGTATGAATGAAAATGGCCCCCATAAGTTTGTGTGAATGCTTGGTCCTCAGTTAGTGGACCATCTGTCTAGGATTGGGAGGTGTGGCTTTCTTTGGAGGAGGTGTGTCATTAGGGGTGGGCTGGGAGGTTTCAAAAGCCCACACCAGGCCCAGTTTTCTCTCGTGGCCTGCAATTTGTGGATCAGACGTGAGCTCTCAGTTACTGACTGGTCCAGCACCATGCCAGCCTGCATGCCACCACTCTCCCCGCCATGATTATAGTGGACCAACCCTCTGTAAGCAAGCCCCCAGTGAAATGCTTCCTTTTATAAGTTGCCTTGGTCATGGTGTCTCACGGGAATAAAACAGTAACTAAGACACTTGGCTTCCATTTTATTAGCTAATCTTTGCTCTAAAATGCATTGTCCCTTGGGGTGAACTGTAGTTAAAATCTTGGCACAGTTCTTTCAGCCTTACCAAGTCCCTTGGGTGATGTCCTATGTACACAAGGTTTAAGGCTCCATNAGAGAACAAGATACGTGACACCACGTATGGCTAGTAAATTGAAAGAATTATGTTTTACTGAACATCAGCACACTGGTGTTCAGACNCACTGTCNTTTGCCATTCACTAGATGCAGAATGTGTATGTTCACTTTGTTGCAGCCATTTATGCCTTTCTTGTACAAACCTAACAGAACCTATGGTTTAACTTTAAATAAAGAAATTCAGAGCTGGGAGTGGTGGCACACACCTTTGATCCCAGCACTTGGTGGGCAGAGGCAAGCAGAGATCTCTTGAGTTCCAGGACTCAAGGGTTACACGGAGAAACCTTGTTTCAAAAAAACTAAAAAAAGAAAGGAAGGAAGGAAGAAAAAAAAGGAAAAAAAGAAAGAAATTAAGAATTTTTTAGCATGACTATTGGAGGTGGCTACTTTTTAAAATTGTTTTATAACATTTATTTTGGGGGGTGACAGGGGGACAATTTGCAAGAGATGGTTCTCTCCTTGTACCTTGGTACTGAAGATTGAACTCAGGTCTTCAGGCTTAGCAGCAAGCACCTTGACCTACTGAGCCATCTCAAGGGGTCTTTTTTTTTTTTTTTTTTTTTTTTTTAAGTTTTTTGGTTTGAGATGTTTATTTTTTTGAGATAGGATCTTCTGTAGCTCAGGCTAGCCTCTAACTTCCTGTATAGTTGAGGGTGATCCTGAACTCCTGATTCTCTTGCCTCTGTCTCCCCCCAATACTGTGATTGCAGATGTCACCACCACACCCAGGTGTGTGCAGTACTGAGGATTGAACCCATGGCCTTATGCATGCTAGGCAAGTGCTGTATCCACTGAGCTACATCCCTCACCATAGTTTCTACTTTTGTTTTTTTGTTTGTTTAGACAGTATCTCACTATGTATCCCTGGCTGGTCTGGAACTCACTCTGGTCTCAAATTCACAGAGATCCTCATGTCTCTGTCTCAAGTGCTGGATTAAAGGTGTGTGCCATCACTCCTGGCCACAGTTTGTATTTTCAGTCAGGGACCTGATGTTAACTATTTTCTTTCACTGTTTCTTTTAGATGAGTTTGGTGCTTTAGAGAGTGTGAAGGCTGCCAGTGAACTCTACTCTCCTCTGTCAGGAGAGGTAACCGAAGTCAATGAAGCACTTGCAGAAAACCCGGGGCTCGTCAACAAATCCTGTTATGGAGACGGTATGTTGCTGCTCAGAATCTCAGCCCTACTGTAACCCGGGGAAGTATGCCAGCTGCAGTTTTCTCCATGTTATAAATGAATGGAGGACCCCAAAAGTGTAACTGGAGGGTCATAGAGTCACTAAGTGGCAACATTAGGATTTGGTTGTGCTTCTCTTTGACCTGCTGCTTGCCCTTCATACTTTCTAGAGCTTTTCTATTTCTTTTTTTTTATTGGGGGGAGGGCGGGTTTGGATGGCTTGAGACAAGGTCTCGCTATGTATGGCCCTTGCTGGTGTCAAACTCACAGAGATTTGCCTACCTCTGCCTCCCAAGTGCTAGCATTAGAGGTGTGTGTCACCATGCCTGGCTCTGGGTCTTTCTACTGCCCTAATAGTTACAGTGTTTGGTGTGCCTTTTTNAAAAATATAAATTAAATTTGTATGTGTGTGTGTGTGTGTACAGGTACTCTTAACTGCTGGCCATCATCTCCCCAGCCCCAATATTTTATTAAAAAATACATATATCATATTTATATATATCCTGTGTAGAGATATTTACATGTGAGTGCAGGTGCCCTCAGAGACCAGAGGAGGGCANTGACTCCCCTGGAGCTGGAGTTGTGAGTCACCTAGTGTGGGTGTTAGGAACCAGACATGGGTTCTTTGCTGCAGCTGTATGCTCTCTTAAAAACTNAGCCATCTCACTCCTTAGGGCTGAAAATTTATTGAACCAATAATAATAGGTGTATATTACAGTAACAGCATCACTTAATGTTTTGAGGGACTTCCAAATTTACATTTTGAATGAATTTAACTTTCGAAAAAGGCAATNGAAATGAAGCTTTGTTTTGGTTACAGGTTGGCTGATCAAGATGGCACTGAGTGACCCTTCAGAGCTGGATGAATTAATGAGTGAAGAAGCATATGAGAAATATGTGAAATCCATTGAGGACTGAACATTGTGCCCCCACTCCCAATAAAATGTGGGAAGNAACCTGCTCCAGCATGCTTGTCTTAAATTAGTGGAGAATAGAAGATTTGAAATAACTTTTAGNAATACTGATGGAAAGAGGCTATTCTTGAAGTGCTACTTAAAAAACCCAACNTCCTGATGGGTACAGATAAACACAATGTACATATTTTTAATAATGCACATACTAGGTATTTAGACTAGGGGTTAAGCTCTGGTGTTTAGAATTCTTGAGATCATCTATGGTAAAAAGTGGTTATGAAGCTGGGTTTGGTGACGAACTACCCTTTAATCCCAGCACTCAACAGGCAGATCTCTTGTTAGTTCAGGGTCAGCCTGGTTACTAACATATTCCAGGCCAGCCAGAGTTACATGGTGAGACCCGACCTAGTGATTATAAGATAATTCAGGATAACAGTGTTGTAAATCCCCCATAATATTGTAACTTGCCCCTATCCACCACTGGATTTTGGTGTGTCTTCCCATTGAAATGCCTGGGAGCATAGGAAAGTATTGTACAGTGTCAGATGAAGAACAATACTGTCTTATTTTTACCATGTGCTTCGTTGGCTGCCATTGTTTTTCCACCATGAAGCACTGGCTTTGCAACACAGTGAGAAACAAATAAAACATTCATCCTCTTTGTTCATCTTGGTTTTTATTAGGATATTAATGTTTCATTTAGTGACTGCTAGTTTTAAAAGGGCTAATTTTAATTTCTAGGAAGTTATTTGTGCATTTGTGCGNGTGTATGTCTGGTGCTAGGGATACCACTGAGCTCTACCCTGTCTAGCCATGGGAAATTTTTTTTTTTTTTTTAAATTAAGCCAAGGGATGGATAGAGGGTTCACTGAGTAAGAGCAGTTGCTGTTCTTGCAGAGAACCTGGGTTCAGTTCCCAGCACGCACATGGTAGCTCACAACTATCCTTAACTCCAGTTCCAGGGGATCTGCCACCTTCTGACCTCTAAAGGTACCAGGCACACATATGGTGTACATGCATACATTCAGGCATAGAGTACATAAAACAATCTAAAATTAGAAAGAAATATATGCTTTAACAATGAAAACCGTGAGGAAGTAAGTAAAGGTGTGCTGGCCAGAAATCCCTTAGAAAGAAATCACTAATGCTTACCTGGCAGAGGAGACTGATCAAGAAGGGTTTTCCCAGGTTGAGGTTCATGCATTGCTCTTAATGTGCATTAACCCTTGTGTTTTCCCCAAAGGCAAATTAGTTTATATAACTTGCAGTGGTGGGAGACTGCATCTACTCTTTCCCCTGTAATAGTAAAAACACCAGAGAGTGAAATTACCATCTTCACTTCTCATCACGCTAGCTTAGAGGAGGACAGAAAACGGGTGACAACTGAGCAGCGTTGCACATGGTGTGTGAATTTAAGTCATAGTCTGGTTTCCACTGAATAAGGATAACAGACACTGGAACTTTCTGATACTGNCTTAATAACTGTTCTTTACAGCTCAAGTGTACTTACTGCCAAATGGTATTTTCAGACAGCTAATGTGGCATATTCTCTAATTTAGTAAACTATAAAAATGCTGAGGGGAGTGGGGGTTATGCATACAAATCTGTATAGCTAAGCTTGGTGGCTCTCGCCTATAATCCCAGGACTTGGGAGGTTGAGACAAGAGGATGANGGGTTCAAGTCATCTTTTGACTATAGATCCCATAGTAAGTTTGGGCTCAGACAAGCCCAAACTTCACATGCAAACTTCACCACCACCACCAAACAAAAGCAAACCAACTCTGTGTGTGACTACACACACAAAGGAAAAGTAGACAGACTGTTCTATCATATTCCCTNGGACTACAGTAGAAGGAGAGACTCAAACACACCTGGTGATGAGCTAGCAGCAAAGGGAGCAATTTCCCAAACACTGCTGAGGGAAAACAGCTGCCACCGAGTTAATCTTGGTGTCCTCACCACAAAATTACCCAAGGTGTCATGGATGACTGTCTTTTGTGTACTTAGCAATTAGGCTAATTATCGTACAGCCTTCAGACTAGGTAATGATTACATAAGTGTTCTTTGATCTTTATAACCATCATCTTATCACTGTACCCCAATTCACAGAAAAGGAAGATGATGTGGATAAGGTACTGAACACAGATTGGTAATGGAAAGGATTCTCACCTTTCCTGGTTGAACTTTTCATTTGTCCCTTAGCAAATGTAACTGTAACTTGAACTGTTCCAATCTGAACACATAAAATTTTAAAAGCTCCCAAATCTTATGCTTGAAAATAGCACAAGTGGAAAATTCTTACCTAACCTCATGTGATATAGATGTCAAAGTTCATGTNTAGTAAAAATAGTTTAANATCAGTCTAGAGGATGGCTCAGTGGGTAAGAGCTCTTGTTTTGANGGCACAAAGATCTGCGTTCAATTTCTGGGACCCACCTAAAAAGCCAAGTGTGACTGCAAGGAGACAGAAGGAGCTCTAGGGGCTTGATGGCTTCTAAGCTAGCTCCAAGTTCTGAGAAACCCTATCTCAATGGAATGGGTCAAAAGACACCTCTATCTTCCAGGCACATGCAAACCTCTCTCTCTCTCTCTCTTTCTCTCATACACACACACACAGCAGAACGTATGCTAACTTGTTTTTTCAACTATCTGGAATATAGACTCAATTCTGTTGTTTCTGTGGTACATTTTTTTTGGCTCATGTACAGCAGGCAAGGACTCCAACTACTAAGCCACATCCCCAGGCCTCTTAAACATAGTTTGTCAAAGGAATTTTCTTTTTTGATACAGGATCTCACACTATAACCAGGCTGGTCTTGAATTCACGACAGTCTTCTTGCCTCAGCTTCTGCAGTGCTGGGATTACAGGTTTGAGCCATGCTTGACTTCTATGTTTTGTGGTGTTTTTTATTTTGGGGTTTTTGTTGTTATTGGGGTTTATTTTTGGTTTTTTTTGTTTTGTTTTGTTTTGTTTTGTTTTGTTTTTGGTTGGTTGGTTTGTAGTGACAGGGTTTCTCTGTGTAGTCCTAGCTGTCCTGGAACTCACTCTATACTCACTCTATTCTGTGTTCTCAAACTCACAGAGATCCCCCTGCCTCTGCCTCCTGAATGCCAGCACTGCCTGGCTTGTTTTGTATTTTTCAGACAGGCTTTCATGTAGCCCAGGCTGGTATGGAGGCTGTAGGCAAGGACTACGTTTGTAAGTTTACAGCTTGGATGGAAAGGTATCCTGGCAGTTGGGACCCAAGGAATACCTCACACAAGAGATTTATTGGGAGTGAAAGACCCAGGAAGAT
>LZPO01044399.1:583271-622721 GCA_001675575.1 Neotoma lepida
ATAATTTTGAAATGTTTATTCTGTCTTCTTGCATATATTAAAATATTTCACATGAGATACTGACTTGATTTAAAAAAATTAATNTTAAAACCAAGTTTAATTGGACTTTGCAGGAAGAAGATGTTCAAAACCATAAGGAATCATCCCAGTAATGGATCTCTGTCCGGAAAGTGAGACTGTTGGAGAAAATAATGAAAGTAAGAAAATTCAAAGTGAAGAAGAAACTGCATTGACTTTAGGTTGTCCAGATGAGAGAAGCGAAAGGAATCATGTTTGCTGTCTTCTTGGGATCAGCGACCTCACGTTAGAAGAGGATGAGCGGGCCAGCGAGTTTGCCATCAGCACTGGGTGGGAAGAAGCTGTAAGTGTCTTCTTGGGTCTTTCTCACTTGGGTATTTACTACAGATCCTTTTCCAAAGTAGTTTATGTTACTAAAAATGTTGGAATGAATATGGGAGCCTTGGGACAGAAGTGAAGTAGAGTGACAGTAGTGTTTGCTCCTGGGCACACATGGGACAGCTTTGCATGGACAGCTAAGCATTTAGTTATTCTTTCAACATCTCAGTAGCCATCTGAGGCCTCACTCTGTGAATGAGATGCTGAGGCACCNAGTAGGTGAAATGTGGTACACAGAGATCACTCGACCACACAGAGATCACTCGACCAATATCTGGAGAGAGAGGGCTGAATGTTTCCAGCCCCGTGCTCAGTGCCTGTGAGACCTGATGGAGATATTGTTTTGTATGCTGTGAATATGTGTTGCTCTGATTGATTGATAAATAAAATGCTGATTGGCCAGTAGCCAGGCAGGAAGTATAGGCGGGATAAACAAACAAGGAGAATTTTGGGAAGAGGAAGGCTGAGTCAGGAGACGCCAGCCGCGGAAGGAGCAACATGCCTGTAGACCGGTAAAGCCACAGAATACGTGGCAAAACATAGATTAATAGAAATGGGCTGAATTTAAGTATAAGAGCTAGTCAGTAATATGCCTGAGCTAATGGCCAAGCAGTTGTTATTAATATAAGCTTTTGAGTTATTAATTTATAAGTGGCTGCGGGACCACAGGGTGGGCTGGACCGCGTGGGGCCTGGCGGGACCCAGACAAAACATTCACCTACAGAGACCCATAGGCTCTATCCTACTGGCTCTCTAGAGGCCTGTGGTTTCTCAGAGCCAGGAGTGGAAGCCGACATTTAAAACTGTAAGGCAGGTGCCTTGGTAGCGCAATTTCATAAGGAATGTGGGGGCCTTACGACTTAGTTGGTTGAACTGTGGGCCAGCAAGATGGCTCAGCAGGTAGAGACACCTGTAGTACAAGTCTGGGGACCTGAGTTTGATCCCTGGGACCCACAGAAAGGTGGAAGGAGAGAACTAACTCCACAAAATTGTCTTTGACCTTCACACTCACACTATGGCATGCTTAACCACATATAGATCATACATGCCTGTGTGAATTCGAGCACACACACACACACACACACACACTCACTTTCTCTCTAAACAAAAATTTTAAATAATAAGGAAACTTGGTCAAATCCAACATTAAATTCAGGGTTTCCACGTTATACAACAAAAAATACAGGTTGTCCTGTTTGAGTTTCAGATGAATGACCCCTAACTACTTAGTGTTACGTTTATCACAGATACAGTCCTTTATTTTTAGATGGCAGCTGCAGCCAGGGGCTTCAGGGGTTGGTGGGCATAGCTGTGCCTTGGGCATTCAGGAATCTTGGGTTCCCAGGACTGCCTGTGTTCCTTGCTGCCCCTCCAGCCTTTCTGAGCAATCTTCCTTGTTTTTGGGAAACCGACTGACAGTACAAGAAATCCTTGGATGAGAATGGCAGCTTGAGTCCATAGTNCTGAACTGAATTGCCTGTGAAGGGAGCTGTAGTCAGTACTCCAGTGGCTTTCAGGGTGCCACTGACAGTGTTTCAATAAACAACGACTCCTGCTAGTACTTGAGATTAGCATATATGGCTGGAATACCATTGTTTGTGTGAGGCTAAAATAGTAAAGGTTGGGGCAGGAGTATTTTAAGTTTATGGCCAGCTAGTCTACCTGATAAGACTGTGTGTGTGTGTGTGTGTGGTGTATGTTTGTGTGTGTGTGTGATTTATGATAAGTCAATTTTAAGAAGAAAATGTGGTTCAAATAAGACTGCCAGAACAGAAGTGTGGCCAAAATGGAGGAAGCAGGGCCCCAGCACAGCTAGCCCGTTGGTAACACGCTACTTTCTTTGCAGGTCCACGGCTGGGGAAGGACCTCACCAACGGCCTGCATCTGGTCAAGGAAGAAAGTGAAAAAGGGGAGGGTAGGAGAAGGCACCAGTGGTGGTAGCAACTGCTTGGTCTGTATGAGTCTTTCTCAAGGGAGTCTGGAGGCTCAGTCCCTCTCAGAGGTTGGGAAACCAGAGGCCGGTGCTGTGGCTGAGGTGAGCCCTGAGAAGAGCTGCAGCCACGAGAAGAGCTGCAGCCATGAGAAGAGCTGGAACAGCCCCTCCCAGGGCCCCAGCACTGCTTCCAGAGAACCTAACAAACTCTGCCTTCCCACATACTTGCACGGAGAAAAAAAAAGCCTGCAAATCAAGGAATTTATCTGGTGCATGGAAGAATGGGACATTCCCGAGACAGTTAGCAGCAAGACCTGCAGGAACCCCTGCGGAAGCACTGACCGGGGCCTTTCCATCTCCGACTCCCTCAATTCCAAGACCCTCATGGTTCTGCCCCCACTGAAAAACTCTTCCCTCAACAGCTTGGATGTCCTGAGTAAGAAGAACAGGAATGTTTTCTGGCAGCCGGAAGAAAAGGCACTAAGGGTGGGAAAGGACGAGCGTGCGGCTTGTACAGACGGCTTGAAAACGGTTGGTGGGAAAGGTGAAAAGAGACACTTGGAGCTGGCCAGCCACCTGAAGGTCACCGACATGCTGCCTTTCTCTCCCTCTGGGGCCCAGACACACCTGCTGGCAGCAGAGTCCCAAAGGTGCTGCCTGCGCTGGTCCCTCCTGCCCCAGAAGAGCTCTATGTACCCGTCCAACCCCGCCAACATCCACTATCTTGCCACCTTGCAGGTGTTGCATAAACAGGGAGTGCATAACTGCAGAACCAGGCTCAAAGCCAAGGAACCCAAACCTTCCAGGAACACTCACAAGCACATTAACACAGAGGCCAAGCAGGAAAACAGGCCCCAGGCGCTAGAGAAGAAAATGTTCCCCAAGCCCCTCTTGCCATCCCTCACAGTGAGCAGGGTTGTCATCCCCGTCTCTACTCACAGAGTCCTCTGATTTGTCACAATATAATTTCCTGGGAATAAGTGCTGCCTGAAGCTCATTTGTCTCACCACTTCCTCCCTCGTACCCTCTGCTTTCCATGTCCATCCTCAGTCATTCATTCCTCTCTCTTCCCTCTGTCCACTCCTCACCCACTCGTTTTTTATTTTTTTTTTAATAGCAGAACCAGGGGAAATTGAGCAGATTTGAATGGATTTGGATTCATTCTCAAAAACACCCTATTGGGCCAGGTGTGGTGACATACACCTATAATCCTAGCATTTGGAAGACTGAGGCAGGAGGATGCCAGAGTTCAAGGCCAGCCTGGGCTATAACAAGACACTTTTTTTTTTAAACTAGCCAATCAAAAACAAAAGAACCCACTGTATTCATGTTACCTGCTTCTGCTGCTAAGCCATTTACAAAATTAAGTTGGGCCAGCCTGTGTTGGCCTTGTCCTTGCCCAGGGGCTCCCATGGTGGGAGGTGGGGTGTCAGAAAGGCGCTCTGTGCTGTCCCCACTCCAGTACCCCAGGAGCCACCTGACAGGGCCTTGAGCTTAGGTAGGCGCTGGCTTGTCTTGTCTTCTGAAGCAGGCGGCTCCTGCTGCTGTCTATTTCTTTCAACACAGATCTAAAATACTTGATGAATGGAAAAAATCTAGCTGTATCCAAGTGGACATACCAGTGTCCAAGGTGCCGTATCTTTGTATTATTTTCAGGGACATATATTGTCCAGTGCCTCAGCTGCCTACGAAGTCACATCCTCATACTGCAACCTCAGGCTAATCTCTGTGCCTGGAAGACTTAGTCACAGATTAATAAAATCCAGCCTGGGAATCAGGTTAGGAATAACTGGTTGTTTGGGTCACACTGATCATTATGACCTGGCCTGACCTGCCTTCTCCAGCCTTAACTTGCCTCTAATATTTGGGAACCCTCAGCTTTTAGACAGTGAGGGAATGAGGCTGTTACATTTTCCCTTCTGTCTTCTCTGCCCTCATCTTATTTTCACTGGAGCATAGCTCCCTAAGTTGTATATTAAATGTAAATGAATCATATTTAATGCTAAGTGATACTACTATGTGGACAGATGCTCTGACCATTTTGTGATATTGGTAATCATTAAACTGCTTTGTAATCACATAGTTGAATTGCTTAGAGGAGGCTGTGCTTGGACTCTTAGATTTTTCCATCTCCTCACTGATGACAGAATATGACTCTAGACATCTGCTTTACAGAATTGGTCTCTAACATCTTGTCTAGGTTTTGTTTTATTTTATTTGTTTCGTAGCTGCTGGTGTTTTGGTTTCATCTAATCCACACTGGCCTTGAGGTGGCTTTGAACTGATCTTCCTGCCTCAGCCTTCCAAGTGCTGAGATTATAGGCATGTGCCACAATGCCTAGCCTTTCTGAAAAACAAAAACCAGAACACTAGCCAGGAATGATGGTATAAGCCTGCAGTCCCAACACCCAGAAAGCCAAAACAGAACCAAAGGAACTAAGAAGGAAAGGCAAGTCCACAGCACAGGGTCGGGAAGATAATGATTGTGCTAACTTGGCAGTCTAGAAGGAATTGTTAGAAATTCCCCCCACCCGCCCCCGCCCTTCCTTCTCCAAATAAAGAAGCCACCTGATCTGTCCCAAAGAGAAACTGGGTATCTCAGTTTCTAGACATTGTGGCATAGGACTGAGGCCCTGGGCCTCCCCACCTGAGCCAGGGGTATCCTCAGCACACTTTCTAAAGCAGCAGAAGCATGAGTAAGTTCTAATGTAAAGCAGGCAAAAAGCTGGTCCTGGGAGAGCACCCACCAGTAAACGGGTGGCCAGGCCTGCCCTGCTTGGCCCGAGTCCTTTCCTTTGAGTTTTTAGGGCAGTGCGAAAAGACTGGCTGAGTCACAATGTAAAAATGTTTTAAACGTTGGTTAGATTTATTTTATGTATATGAATGCTTTACCTACATGTATGTCTGCATACTACGTGTGTGTCTCGTGCCCANACAAGTCAGAAAAGATTCAGATCCCCTGGAACCCAAGTTACAGATGGTTGTGAGCCATTGTGTGGGTGCTGGAAATCAGACTCGGGTCCTCTGTGAGAGCAGCCAGTGTTCTTTACTACTAGGTCATTTCTCCAGCTCACACAATATAAGTTTTTACGTTAGCATATAAAGTAATGGGTTTCATTATGACGTTCATGCTGGGGGTAATTTTTGTTTTTATTTTTGTTTTTCGAGACAGGGTTTCTCTGTGTAGCTCTGGCTATCCTGGAACTCACTCTATAAACCAGGCTGGCNTCGAACTAAGAGATCCTCCTGCCTCTGCCTCCCACGTGCTGGGGTTAAAGGAGTGCACCACTATGCCTGACATTTCTTTTCAAGAGCACTGTGTAAGCTCTAGTGTGCTTCAAGGGGGTTGAGTATGTGTGTCTCACTACACTTCTGGAAGTTGATAGATTTTGGGAAGAAATTTTTTTCATACAATATATTTTGATCATGTTTCTTCCCCTCCCCCACTTGTCCCAGATCACTCCACCTCCCTGCACCCAACTTTATGTTGTTCTTCCTCTCACTTTCAGAAATAGGCGCCACAAAAATGAAAATCAAACAAGAAAAAAGTCCAATAAGACAAATAAATGCTGAAACAAAAATGAAAAGTTCACAAAAATAAAGCATGAAGTGTGTTCTGTGTTGGCCAGCTGCTCCTGGGCACAGGGCCTGCCCTAGAGTGCCGTGACATACCTAGTGACACTCCTTTGGGGAAAACATTTTCCTTTTCTCCTTTTATCAGGCAAATAGCTTCTTGGCTCAGGGTGTCCACTTCCCCCTCTCAGTGCTGACACTCCATCTGGCTTGAACCTGTGCAGGCCATGTGCATGCTTCCACAGACTGAATTCCTATGTGCACCAATCAGTCCTGCTGTGTCTAGAAGACACTGTTTGTTTCTTTGGACTCATCCATCACCTCCAGTTCTTACAGTCTTTCTGCCTACTCTTCCGAAGAGATCCCATAGCCTGGAGGGAAGGGCTCTGAGGAAGACATCTTATTTAGGACGGAATGCTCGGAAGTGTCTCAACTCTACACATTGTTCAGTTGTGAGAGTCTCTGTTAATTCCCATCTACTGCAGGAAGCCGTGTCTCTGATGATGATTAAGCACTGACCTCTGGGTGTAGCAGTGTTACTAGGAGTCATTTTCTTGCTATGTTCCTTCAACAGAATTGTAGGGTATGTTTTCCCCTAGGTCCATGACCTAGCTAGTCTCAGGTTCATGGCCACTTTAACAGTGGCCTCTCTCTAGACCAGTTTAGCTTGTTTCTCTGTGGATGGAGTCACCCCACACCTTGTCCCAGTTCCCCCCGCCCCCAAGATTAGCTCAGTCCATCTACCAGTCCTGTGATAAGTTGAGGGAGAGGCAAACAGTGAAGAGAATGCACATTCCCATTGGGATTCCCAGCCACCAACATCGAGGGGAACCCATGTGTCATGTGCTGAGNATGTTCTGATGGAGGTGCTGTGCCTCTTCCTACCTAGAGGTGATGGCCTCCCTCAGGTTAGTCTCTAGTCCTCTGCAGACCAAACACAGACAGCCCACGTGTCATTCTTCATCCCTTCATTCTTGATATGAACATTTCCTTTAAAACTGCCACCTGGAATTCTGGCAGGACCCAATGGGGTTCCCACATGATCTGGGGTCACTTGAAAGGTAGGGCTTAAATATATATTACAAGCATGCACCACTACGCCCAGTTTTATAAGTCCTGGGGATTGAACCCAGAACCTTGTGCAAGCTAAGGTAAGCATTCTGTCAACTGAGCTCAATCTCCAACTTGTACAAATACTAATTGAACATCTTGGAATTATGAGAACCTTTCTAAAACAGTCTTGGATAAGAGAACACTCATGGATCTTCCTGAATGGGTTATGTTATGGTTATGTTTTGTTNTGTTATGGCTACTGTTGCTATGGTGAAACACCATGACTAAAGCAACTTGGGGAGGAAAAGGTATATTTGGCTTACACTTCCATATCATTGAAGGAAGTTCATCACTGGAGGAAGTCAGGACAGGAACTCAGAGCAGGAACCTAGAGGCAGGAGCTGATGTAGAGTCCATGGAGTGGCCCTGTTTACTGCCTTGCTCCTCATGGCTTGCTCAGCCTGCCTTCTTATAGAACCCAGGACCACCAGTACAGGAATGGCACCACTCACAATGGGCTGGGTACTCCTCCATCGATCACTAATTAAGAAAATGCCCTACAGGCCTGCCTGCAGCCCGATCTTACAGAGACATTTTCTCACTTGAGGCTCACTGCTCTCTCATGACTCTAGCTTGTGTCAAGCTGATGTAGAACTAGCCAGCACAATTATTAGAAGCAATTTTCCTCAGAGAGGAGCAGACAGGTCTGGGATTGCTTCTTTCCAAAGACCNGAGCAAGCACATCATAAGGGAGGGGGCACTGGCTGGAGAGATGCTTGGCAGTTAAGAGCACCTGCTGCTCCTGCACAGGACCCAGGTTCAGTTCTCAGCATCCATGTTGGGTGGCTCACAACCACGTGTAACTCCAGCTTCAGGGAATCTGATATCCTCTTCTGGGCTCTGAAGGAACCTACATTCATACACATTTTCACACACAGGCACATATAAACATATTTTTTTTTAAAATTCAAAAGGACCAGAACATGATGAGGGTATGTTCCCTCTTCACAGACAGGAAAGCTGGATGCTT
The DNA here is from genome assembly GCA_001675575.1 of Neotoma lepida. Taxonomy (NCBI): domain Eukaryota; kingdom Metazoa; phylum Chordata; class Mammalia; order Rodentia; family Cricetidae; genus Neotoma; species Neotoma lepida. The sequence goes on from LZPO01044399.1 coordinate 591,257, forward strand.
GCTCCCTTCCCTCTGCACTGGGCCCAGGCTTCTGCTTATTGTGTAAGTATAGCTGTCAGAAAAGCTGCAGAGATGGTAAGTCCTAGTCACCCCTAACCAACTGCCCTCTCTCTCTCCCTCCCTCCTTTCTTTTCAAGACAGGGTTTCTCTGTTTAGCCCTGACTGTCGTAGAACTCGTTCTGTATATTAGGCTAGCTTCAAACTCAGAGATCTGCCTGTCTCTGCCTCCTGAGGTTTGGGATTAAAGGCGTGCACCACCACAGCCAGGCTGTGTTTTTCCTTGTGAGTATTGGGAAAGAAACCTGAGTGTCCTGGAAACCACAGCAAGTGTTCTTTCTACTGAGCCATCTCTCCAGCCCTTCACTTTTATTTTTCAGCATACTAGAAAGTCCAGAATCCAGGGCAAATCTAAGNTGATGTGGTGATACATGCCTTTAACCAACCTAGCACTCCAGGGGTGGAGACAGATAGATCTCTGTGAGTTGGAATCCAGCCTGATCTACATGGCAAGTTCCAGGCCAGCCAGGGTTCCATGAAAATGGAACAAAAAACTTGGGGCATAAAGAACTGTCCACGACTGTGGGTCTTCAATAAGTTTAGGTGGCTGTGCTAAAATGATAGAATTAGGGGCTGAGAATGTATGTTAGTGGGTAGAATGCTTGACTAGCATGTACAGAGCCCTGGGTTCCAGCCCCAGCACCACATAAACTTAGTATGGTGGTGCATAGCTGTAATCCCAGCCACTGTGGAGTCAAGGAAGGTGACTCAGGAGTTCAAGGTAATCCTCAACTATGTAGTAATTTTGAGGCTAGCCTGGAATATGAGACCTTGTCTCAAAAACAAAAAAATGACAAGAAAAAAACATCAACAAAAAAATCAGAACAAAACACCTCCCAAAACAAAACAAAACAAAACAAAACAGGATGAGTCTTCCAAAAGAGCCGAAGGTAGGCTATACATTTGTCTAAGCCTAGCCATATTTTATTCTGATTTCGTTTTCTGTTATCAAGAGTGATGCCATTCATCTCTATGCAATGCCTATGCTGTGTGGGATAAGAGAGAATTCCTTTTTCTCTGTCCCTTCCCCTGCTTCACCTGACCTCAGTTTAGCCTCAGGCCCCCCTTACAACAAGTGACCCCAGATCATGTGGGAACCCNATTGGGTCCTGCCAGAATTCCAGGTGGCAGTTTTAAAGGAAATGTTCATATCAAGAATGAAGGGATGAAGAATGACACGTGGGCTGTCTGTGTTTGGTCTGCAGAGGACTNGAGACTAACCTGAGGGAGGCCATCACCTCTAGGTAGGAAGAGGCACAGCACCTCCATCAGAACATNCTCAGCACATGACACATGGGTTCCCCTCGATGTTGGTGGCTGGGAATCCCAATGGGAATGTGCATTCTCTTCACTGTTTGCCTCTCCCTCAACTTATCACAGGACTGGTAGATGGACTNAGCTAATCTTGGGGGCNGNGGGAACTGGGACAAGGTGTGGGGTGACTCCATNCACAGAGAAACAAGCTAAACTGGTCTAGAGAGAGGCCACTGTTAAAGTGGCCATGAACCTGAGACTAGCTAGGTCATGGACCTAGGGGAAAACNTACCCTACAATTCTGTTGAAGGAACATAGCAAGAAAATGANTCCTAGTAACACTGCTACACCCAGAGGTCAGTGCCTTGCTTAATCATCATCAGAGACGCGTCTTCCTGCAGTAGATGGGAATCTCAGTGACTATAAAACCACAAAAAAATACCTTGCTATAAAAAGGTGCAAAAGGAAAAAAAAGGGATCAAAACCAATGTAGTTTGCTAACAGAACCAGACTCTCAAATATAGTGAGACAAAAATAATTTCTGTGAACTGAAATAAAGCAGTATAAACAATTCCTAAAGCAGTTTGCCAAGGTTGGTGTGATTTCTCAAACACGTAATATGGAAATTTCAATTTTAGAGAAAAATTGCTAAGAATTTAAATTTATTAGTTATGTTTGTTTTGTCTGCATGTATGTATGTATATCATATGCATGGAGGTCAGAAGAGGTCATCNGGTCCCCTAGAATTGGATTCATGGGTGAGCTGCCATGTGGGTGCTGAGACTGAACCCACGTCCTCATNAAGTGCCCTGAAACACTGAGCCATCTCTCTAGCCTGGCTGAGGAGAATTTGAATGGTTATGTATCTGTCCATGGCAAGTCAATTCAGATGCNCTGACTTCTGCCATGTTTTGCTTGAAGCATGGGCTCTACATTTTCTGAAGTTGCCCAGCACAGGAAAGAAGAGAGAGGGATCAGTTTTAAATTCGGTTCCAATCAGCATACTGGAGATGCAGTCATACATCCCCATTTCACCTGGAGCGTGGGAAAGCAGCAGACCACCAGACAGCAGAGCTCACATGGATGCAAGCAGCAACAGCAGCAGCAAGAAGACGCCAAGCTGAGAACAAGGTTTCACTTGCACATGCCAGACTCAAACACTCACTATTCCAGACCCAACAGGTCTTTGCCCATGTGGAGCAAAGGACTTTGAGGAGATAACAAGTCACCATAGATACATATTTTTTCAACTTCCCTTTCATTTTAGATATACTCCATGAACTATGACTATCATTTTATCAAAATTGTTTTTGTTATTGCCATTGTCCTTTAGTGGCCTCTGTCCTGTGATATTAACTTGTTTCAAAGAACTGAAGTTTAATAGAGGTCTATTAGAGGCCATCTGCTTATCATAGGCTGGCCTGTGAAATCTGTAAATTTTGAACCAAGTTACAAATGTTTTTGTTACTTAGTAACATAGTGTATTTTTTTCCTAAGTCTTTTGAAAGAACAAGGAGCCTTGCTGATGTGCTTCAAGCAATNTCTTTGTTCATTTACCCAGTTTGGGCCTTACTCCTTCCAAAAACTCCTTTTTCAATGTAGTCCATGTTATTAACTGCTTGAGAACCAAGAGCCTGAGACCCCTCTCCATTTGTTCCATAGCACACGTCTCTTGATGTGTGAACTAAAGCATCAGTGTGTCTACTGCTAAATACAGCCCCAGCAACAGAAAGGGCCCTCTGAGCACCAGACAACCGAGTCACTCTTTGGTCCTAAGAATATCGTACTAGGCGGCATCTGGCTGAAGAAACTAGACGAAAATTCATGTCATGTAACCTGGATATTGAATTTGCAGGGGTCTATGTTGTCCTCTCCCAATGTCAAATCAATGACACTCGAACACAGCTACAACTGTGAGACAGAGAACACAACATCAGAGCACTTGACCCCAAAGTTACATATCCCTTCCTCCCGATCTCTTTAAAGGCCTTGNGCAAGCGAGTGTGGGAGGCACTGGTATAAATGTACCNGATGAAGCCTCAGGAGGCTGAAGCAGGATTACATATGTTGGAGACCAGCTTAAGATATATCGTACCAGGCCAGGGCTACATGGCAAGACCCTGGCTCAAAAACCAAGAACAAAACAAAAAGTACCTGATAGCTAGTATTTGGAGAATTTAGTAGGTTTATTTTCATGTGTCTATGTGTGGTCTGCATGTATGTTCACATGTGTGGGCACGTGTGTATGTGGGTATGTAGTTGGAAGTTNCTCTGGTCCTGCCTGGCTGAGCGTTTGGGACGAATCTCTCTCACTCACGTCCCTCAGCTGCTTGGTCCCAAGTAAATACACAGAGGCTTATATTACTTACAAACTGTATGGTCTATGGCAGGCCTCTTGCTAGCTGGCTCTTATATCTTAAGTTAACCCATTTCTATTAATCTATGTTTTGCCATGTGTTCCATGGCTTACTGGTCTGTTGGCATGTTGTTCCTTGGGCTGTAGGCTGGAGTCTCTCTAGACTCCACCTTTCTCTTTCCTGTCTGTCTCCTTGGATTTCCTGCCTGCCTCTAAGCTGCCTTGCCATAGGCCAAAGCAGCTTATTTATTAACCAATGGGAACAACCTATATTCACAGTATACAGAAAGATATCCCTNAGCATGGGTGAACAAGTTCATCTGGAGGCTGATAAGAGTCTTCCTAACTTCTCTCCACCTTATTCATGGAGGCAGGGGCTCTCAATTGAGCTCAGAGCTTGNTGATAAGGCTGTAGCCAGCGTGTTCTGGGCAGCCCCTCTTTACCTTTCTGCGATTACATACCTGTGGGCTGGCATGTCTACTCTGCCCACTTCAGTCCTCAAGTGTGTAATGCAAATGCTTTATTCACTAAGCTATCTTCCCAACTACAGTATTAGTAGGTTGGGATGAGCAGGTTTGCACAGCATTACCGTAAACACTGTAAATCGAGTTCGTAATCGAGTTCATAAAAAATTAAGTGAAAATGTAACCCCATCAATTTCGAGAGTGATTTTACAACTAGACCAGTACTGGCCATCTTCTCCAAATGAAAAATGTAATTTTGAACTTGGCTCAGTATCTTTCAAATAAGGTTACAAAAACTAGAATTTTCCCTTTATCGGAAGAGAAACAACAGTTTGCCTTTCCTGTAAATTGGTGATGAAGCAAAGAGCTATTGACTTGCTGTCTCTCGTTTAATTCTTAAGCTGTTCAGGAAGAAAAGGGAGCCCATCACACAAGGATCACATGTGTTGAGTGCACGAACTGGAGTGAATTACTAACAATAATACATTTTCCTAAAAAATTCCCAAGGATATCATGTCTATAACAAAATGCAAACTAGTAATTGTCTTTTAAAAAATATGTATTTATTTTTGAGACAGGGTCTTACTATGCAGCCCTGGCACTCCTGGAACTTGTTATGTAGACCAGTCTGGCCTCAAACTCACAGAGATCTGCCTGCCTCTGCCTCCTGAGTGCTAAGATTAAAGGCATGCGCCACCATGCCTGGCTATACTTTTATTTTTTTATTTATGAATGTGTGTACGTACCTGTGTTAGGGTGTCCTCCAAGTTCAGAAGAAGGCATCAAATCCCTTGAAGCTAGTTACAAGTGGTTGTGATATGTGTGCTGGGAATCAAACCTGGGTCCTTTGGAAGGACAGCAAGCTGTCTGAACCCCAGAGCCACCTCTTCATCCTTTGGGGTATGGTTTTATGGAAAACTATCATCTTTCCATGAAAGCAGCTGGGCACAACCATTCCACTATCATCTTCTGCAAACCCTGAGTTTGTAAGAAGTTAGGGCAACAGAATCACATCATGAGTATGTACAAAACTCACACCAGAAGGTAGAATTCTAGTTTCTCTTTAATCACCNAATTTGTGTTTACAACCTTAGAATTCAGGTGACTAAGGGTTTGTTGGGACAGTTCTTGCACATGAAGGACAATTACATGCTCCATTTTTTTTCTGTAACTATCAAAGAGACATTGCCACAGAAATAAAAACTTAAAGCCATAGATCGCTGCACAAAAAGCCACGAGCAGACATGCATTTCTCCTTCAGCTGAAGGGCTTAAATAGATGCTTGAGTTAAGGCAGTGACAATTCCAAAACATAACAGAAAATCTAAGTTAAGGCTTTATGTCTGTTCTGAAACTCACATTCACAGGCAACTGTGACCAAAACCACTCGGGTGCACTCACCTGCTGGGTGTGTTATTAGCCCACTACCGAGTCCTTTGCGGCAGGCAAATGGGACACAACAGCTGCAATATCACCAATGTACCTAATGAATCTTCAGTCCCCTTAGGTTTTATTCCAAGGATTCAGCTTTTGGCAGCACAAACATTTACCACAGAAAGCACAGGGCTTTCCAGAGTAGACTGGACNGTCCCCCAGGCTGCGCTCATTCTGGTTTGCCTGAGAGTTGGGCAACAATTATGAATCTACAATCTACTTAGCGCAGAGAGCCCACAAGGCATGTTTGACCACGTTCTNCCCTCAAAATGCAGAAACTATTCTTGATTATTGGAGCAAATGGTCTACAGCCTTTTGTCTTTAAAGAATGTATCACAACAGAATCTAGACTAGCATACTTTAGATGGATCTACTCTACAATTGCTAGTCTCAAGGTACACAGAATATGCTTGCCAGACCAAAGTGCTTCCCTCAAGGAAAAGGGGCGGGGTGGTGGTGGATGGAAGGAAAGACTTTGTAGGCATGCTCCTCTTANCAAGATTAGAAGTGTAAAGTACTGAAGGGGACTCAGCAGGGATGTCTTTTCTTCACCCTACTTTTCAATTCTTAGCAAGTCCGTGAGTATATTACGGGAAGCAGTTGGGTGGAGTGGGAAGGATGTTTGTGGGTGTGATGATATGAAGTATGCATTTGCATACAACACCCCAAACCCCAAAATATTTAGAAGAAATGTTTTGCTTTTGCTTGCTATGAGGTCCTTGGTAGCTGGTAGCCTCCAGGTAGCACTAGGATGGGGANAAGTCACAGGAGAGACCAAGGCATGGTTAATGATTGAAAGGTTGGGGTATTTTCAGTTTCATCCCTATCTCCCAACCCCGTGGGGAAGGGGGCACTCAAGGTTAAGTTGATCACTAATGGCAATGATTTAAGCAACACTACCCATAAAACAAAGCAGCCANTGACCCCAGAAGACTGGGTTTGGAGGGTTCTACAAGGCTAATATGTAGATTCTTGGTGGGTGCTGTGCCTAGAGAGGGTGTGGAAGCCCTGTGTCCCTTTCCCACTCATTCTACCCTTTGCAATATCTGTATCCCTGAGTTCTGTAAGCCTCTCTAACTGAGCCCAAAGAGTGGGGAGTCACAGGAACCCCAATTTATATAGTTAGAAGCTCTGGGGTCCTGGGCCCTAGACAGANGTGACNATCCTCTAGCTACTGTGTGCTCACAGCTGGCTGCCTGCTAGCATGTGGCAATCCNACAAATTTGGTCACCNAGNTCTTCTTGATCAACAATAGTGAGAAGAAAGCTTTTCCATGATGCAGGGTGAGCCCGAGATGAACAAAACAGCAGGATTCCACAATGCGGTCTCCACGGTTTGGATGCCTTCCTCTTACTAGAAGGACTGCTAGTTACACTGAGTGCTTGCTGTTCTCATGCTGGCCAGTAACTTCACACAGAGAAAAGGATGGCAAACAAAGCTGGCAGCGGTGACTATGTAAAAACTGTCATAAAACGTAAAGAGAGCTGTGGCTTCCCTTAGGGTTTCCAAGTCAGAAGGGACATGACAAGGCAAGGGGGTGGCAGCGAAAGAGTCAGCGGCCACACATCATTATCTAATGTTGGAGGTGCCGTTTAAATGCGCTATACTTGGGTTAAAGCAGTTGCAAAGCTTGCGCCTTGCTACCTGGTAAGCTTGGCTTCAGCTAAATGGTTGTAAGTTTTACAGTGTGAAATGCTTCTTNTTTTTTAACGATGGAAAGAACAGCTAGCTACACAGGAGCAAACGTAGGCAACATTGAAACTTTTTAGATTAACACCTTACACTTTATAATACACTCACATTTGTACACCAATCGTGTTCACAAGTACAAAACGCCAAGAACTGCAGAGAATCTAAAGAGCTGTCCCACCAATGACATCCCCAGTTGGTGCGGCTGTCCTGCCCCATGTCCTAAACCCACAAGGAGAGGGGAGCCTGGCTGCACCTTCAGAAGCTGGAGACAGCGTGCAGCTCCGAGCATGTTTGGGTTTCCACAGAGCTGAACTGGGACTCCATTGTGTTCCAGGCCAAATCGGCTAGAAGGAAGTCACCCATTGCTGTCTGAGTTTCGTTGCTGGTGAAGAACAAGTTCCCCAGGGGCTCGAAGCCAGAACTCATGGTCTGTGTTTCTGTGCTGTTCAGCTGAACCTTGCTCTCCAGAGTGGGTGTGTGTCGAGTCGGGGAGGCGCCTTCGGTTTGGGTCTCTGTGTCAGAAGAGTCAGTGCTCATGGAGAAGCTGGAGTGTTTCAGAATGCTGCCCAGGGGCAGGTGAGGACTACTGTCTAAGAAGAAATTTAAGTCTGTCTGTGTCTGTGTGTCAAACATCTCCAGGCCTAAGAAGCTCGAACTTCCCCTGAACCCATAGGGCTGTGCAGACGGGTCTGTGAGGAAGAAGTCAGTCTGGGTCTCNATGTCCAGGGANTCCAAGGCGGGCTCAGCGCTCATGCTGCTGAGTTCACTCTCTTCAGTCTGAGTCTGGATATTTGAGGCTGAGAGGAATTCTTCAATGTCGAAATCAATCCCAGAATTCTGGGCTGAGCCTGATGGGAGCTGGGCATCAGGCCCGGGGTTCGTGTCGGACAGAAGACTCCGGTTATCCAGTGCTTGACCAGGCAGATTGCTTGACAAGATGTTTTCTAAGTCACTCAGTAGATCTATGGTTTGGGTCTGATTATCTGTCATGTTCTGTGAGGGAAGCATGCTATTCTGGGCACTGAAGTGTAACAAGGGTGTAGACTTTTCAATGACTTGGCTTAATATCTTCGGGTCATTCTGAGGTAACAGACCATGAGTTACTGTCTCTGAAACTAAACTGCTACTCATGATGCTGTCTGTGGGAACACTATATGATGAATGGACACTTTCAAAAATGTCCCCACACAGGCCAGTATGGCCCACCTGCACAGGGTCATCTGTGGGGTCTCGCATCCTGCTGGTTTGGGTTTCTCTGGAGATCCCACCTGGCTGGAAGCAGGCATCTATAAATGCATCTGTCTGAGCAGCTATGGATGAAGTGACCTTTGAGCTGGGCACCAACGTCTGGGTGTGGACACTAACGGGAAGGGACACTTGAGAATCAAACGACAGGTCAGTCTGAGAACACGATGACACGGAGGAATCAGGGCCAAGCCACTGAGCAGAAGGTATCAAGTTGGGCGAGGCATAGGACAGATCCGTCTGCACATTGNTGGAGGAGATGCCATTCTTCTGACCTGCATTCCCTAGTTGATGTAAAGGACTACAAGGGTTTTTCCCTAAGTTCACCTGAACACCTGTACTGATTGGCTCAACAACAGGACTGATAATTTTTGAAAGAGGCAGGCTCTCCTTCAGAGAGCAGGCCTCTGAATCCAGGCTGAGGATCAGGGTTCCTACTGACAAGGGGACTAAATGCACAGCCCCTGCCGCAGAACCCTGATCCACACCTAACACCACAGGCTGGGCCGAGGCGTCAGCTGTAGGCACAAAGACAGGCACAGAGGAAAACTGCATGACTGGAAGTTTAACCAGAGCCACCTTGGGCTTTGGTAAAAGCAGTTTCTGGGGGCACCGGGGAGGTGCTGCGATGTTCTGCTTTTTGGCATGAGTGCTGCAAGAGTCTTCAAACGACGCCACTAGCTTTCCTTCCGATGCCTCCAGTTCATGAACAGCTTGGTGAGGGGCTGGTTGGTCACTCAATGGTTCAATGGTTTTACTAGACAACTTCTGGCTTTGCAGGTAGCTTTCCATTTTCCTTTTTTTACTAGGTGGGTCTCTGGAAACAGTGACAAAGCAAAAAGTAAAACCAATTTTAAAATGAAACTAAAAAAGATTTATTTAAAAAAATTTTATGTGCATGCATGTGTCTCTGTGTTAGTATGTGTACATGGCCACAGGGGTTGGAAATGGGTGTAGGATCCCTTGGAGCTGGAGTTATGGGTGCTTGTGGGATGCCTGGCATGTGTCCTGGGAACCAGAATCAGGTGTTCTGTAAGAGCTTCCGCTCTTAGGTCTCCTAACTGCTGAGCCATCTCTTCAGCCCCTAAAATGCAGCTTTTGTTGACTACAATACTGTTATCTTCATTACTCATTAATGCCGTTTCCCACAGGAAAGGTGGGATCCAGATAGTGGCGATGCATCCCTTCTGGCCTCTCTGAGAGTCAGGTTTGCACTCAGAAACATTCTCACTCCCTCTCTCCAGGGACTCAATATAGCTCTGGCTGGCCTTAACTTTTGGGACCTCTTCTGCTTCTGCCTCCTAAAGGACTACATATGTTACATATATTCCATCCTCAACCTGGGGTTTTAAAAATTCTTCTACCTTTTTATTACATTTATTTATTGTGTGTGAACACATGTGCCACAGCAGATGTACTGTGTAGAATTTAGGACAACTCTCCTACCATGTGAGTCCTGAGGATCAGACTCAGGTCATCAGGCTTGAAGGCAAGAGCCTTTTCCCACTGAGTCATCCCGCTGGTCCCTTAACTTAGATCTTTAAAATCAGATCAAGAAACGTGTAAGTACCATACCTACAGCAGAAAACCATTACACCAAATATAAATCTGATCTTTAAAAATGAAATTTAAAGCTGGGCCTATAATTATAATCCTAGCTACACAGGAGGCTGAGGCAGGAAGTTTAAGACCAGCCTTAGCTACAGAGTGAGTTCAGGGCAAGTGTCAAAAGAGAAGCAAAATGAGGACAGGATGTGACTTGGGGCTGAGCACTCACCCAGCATGCATGAGGCCCCGAGTTGAATCCTCAGTACCACAGAATGTCAGTAAACAGACAAAATGAAACTGAGTTACGATANAACTTTTAGCGCTCAGCAATCCATTTCTCTAGAGAGAAGACTCTGAAAGCTGAGATTTTCAAATGGGAATAGGAAGAGAGCCTCAGGAACNGTGTGCTGGAGAGCTAGCTCAGCAGTTAAGGACACTTGCTGCTTCTCCAGAGGACCTGAATTTGGTTTCAGCACCTTCCCGGGCAGGTCACAACCACCTGTAACTCCAGCTCCAGGGCGTCCAATGTCCTCTTTTGGCCTCTTCAGGAACCTGCATGCATGTGCCATTTACACACACACTGACATACACACANACATATAAGTAAAAATAAAAATCTTTAGGAGAAAAAANACAAAGCAAGTGGGTCAGCATCCCAGGCTCAGTGCTGGGCACTGGTGTACACATCTGTAACTCCAGTACCCAGGAGGCTGCAGCAGGAGGATCATAGGCCCAGCCTCACACACAAAAATAAAAAGAAATCCTTGGCCAGGGGGCTCTTCTGTTATTACTGCTGCTATTCCAAAAGAACCCNTTTCAAAGCCGCAGGTTCTTTCCTGTTTCTTTCATTTCCCTATGTGGCTGGCTCCCCAGGAAGCCCTCTTTCCAACCCCTCACAGCTACTCAACACCATTTCTTTACCTGTGTTCTGCTGGGATCTCGTGGCCAGTTCGGTAGATGTGAGACTGCAGTGCAGTTCTGCTGGCGTAGGGACAGCCACACGTACACTGGAAGGTCTTGCCACAGTCCTCTTCATGTCGTTTCAGGTCCCACTCAGTGCCGTAGGAATTACTGCANTTACTGCATTTGTGCTTCTTTTCTGCATGCATTTTCATAAAGTGCTGCAAAAAACAGAGTTGGGATTAAGACAAGAGATAGCATCCCATTAAGATCCACCCACACACCCAACTTCCCAGCGATCACCAGGTACAGCATTTCCAAGNAGACAAACTTCAGTTTAACATATGTTTCTCCTTATGCAGAGTGGGCAGGCTGCCTTGGAACCAATCGGTGTATTCAGACTCTCAACTACACATTAAGTGCTGTGGGCCAAGAATATACAGTGTGTTGGCTAGGTTTACGTCAACTTGACACAAGCTAGAGTTATCCTAAAGGAAGGAGCCTCAGTTGAAAAAATGCCTCCATAAGCTCTGGCTGTGGGGCATTTTCTTAATTAGTGATTGATAGANGAGGGCCCAGCCCATGGTGGGTGGTGCCATCCCTGGGCTGGTGGTCCTGGGTTCTATAAGACCTGGGAACAGGCTGAGCANATCACGATGAGCAAGCCAATAAGCAGCACCCCTCCATGGTCTCTGTATCAGCTCCTGCCTCCAGGCTCCCACCCTGTTTTGAGTTTCTGATCTGGCTTCCTTCAATGATGGACTATGATGTGGAAGTGTAAGCCAATAAACTGTTCCCTCCCCAACTTGCTTTTTTGGACATGGTGTTTCATACAGTGATAGTAACCTGAACTAAGACAGACAGTCTCTGCAACGCCCTTCTCAAGACCTTCCAGCAGAACTTTAGGAATCATTTTACTTTTGTTTTTCAAATTTTATTTTTATGTATGTGTGTCTGTGCATGCATGTGAACATGAGTATAGTGTCTGTGGGGCCAGAAGAGAGATCAGATTTCCATGGAGTTAGAGATGGCTTTGAGCCACTTGACATGGGTGCTGGGAATAAAACTTAGGTCCTCCCNGAGTCTTATGTGCTTTTAGCCACTGGACCTTCTCTCCAGCCCTCAGGATCAATCTCTTCAGTCTCGAACCTCTCTCGTCTCCAGTAGCAGGATCCCTCCCTCCTCACAAGACAGTCTGGTTAAGTCTGTTCAGTAGGTAGAGCATGAACGAGTTTACGCCATCTGTATGCCACTGTGCTACTCTGAATGAGAATGGCTGCATAGGCTCAGATGTTTGAATACTTGATCCCCAGCTGACGAGTGGCACTGTTTGGGGAGGTTTAGGAGGTANAGTCTTGTTGGAGGAAGTATGGCACTGGGGATGGACGGGCTTTGACGTTTCAAAGCCACATGCCTTCCTAGTTTGTTCCCTCTGCATCCTGTTTGCAGTTTAAGATGCGAACACTCAGCTTTTGCTGTGTGGCTACCATGCCTGCCTGCTGCCCCACCTCCCTGCCATGATGGACTCTCATCCCTCTGGAACTGTAAGCCAAATAAACACTTCCTTCTATAAGGTGCCTTAGTCATGTTGTTTTTATTTATTTATTTTTAAAAAATATTTTATTTTATGTGCATGTGTGTTTATGTGCCACACGTGTGCAGTTCCTACAGAGGTCAGAGAGTGTTGGGTTTTCTGGAACTGCAGCTACAGACATTTTTAAGTGGCCATGTGGCTGCTGGAAACTGAACCTGGAAGAGCATCCAATGCTCTTAACCACTGGGCCATCTCTCCGACCTGGCCACGGTGTTTATTGCATCAATAGNAAAGTCACCTTGAAAAAGGTGTAGTAAGTGACATACCTGTTTAACCAGAGAGAACTGAGAAAATGGTCTGTCAGGGCCGCGAGGACATCCTTTGATAGGACAACAGTAGAATTTCGGGACAGTTTTCAAATCTTTTCTTATTGTTGGATTTACTATGCCATCCTGCAAAAGTAAAATCCAGCAATTATCATCATTCATTGATTCATTCATTGATTCATTCATTGATTCATTCATTCATTNGAGACAGGGTCTCTCTATGTAATCCTGTCTAGCCTGGAACTCACTATGTAGATAGATCAGGCTGGCCTCAAAATCAGAGATCTGCCCATCTCTGCCTCTAGAGTGCTGAAATTAAGGGGTGCACCACACCTGGCTCAGCAATGGTGGTAGAAATATAGGAAAGAGGCATCCATCTGCCCTCCCAGCCTGTGTGCCTGCAAGTAGAACTGCTCCCCAGCTCCCAGGCTGTCCTTTCTCCTGCTTCTCACCCTCACCCACATTCTTAGTTTGAGCCCCTGAGAAAACCTCCGGTGAATAGGACCTGGGNCTCACTNGGAGCACTATGGCTTTCCATTTTTCAGGGTGGATGTCTGAGTCCTCACACATGGAGGTGCTCATGCATCCCGTGCGGGTGTATAGAGGTCAGAGGTCAACACTAGGTAGCTTCTAGATCATTCTCCATTTTATTTACTTTTAGAAATTACGTTTATTTACTTAGTGTGTGCATGCAGGTGCCACAGCACACATGTAGAGGTCAGAGGACAACATTTTTAGCCTCCAGATTAATTCTTTTGTTTATTTCTTTTCGAGACAGGGTTTCTCTGTGTAGCCCTGGCTGTCCTGGAACTCACTCTGTAGCCCAGGCTGGCCTCAAATCCATAGACCCACCTGCCTCTGCCTCCCAAGTGCTGGAATTGAAGGCGTGCGCCACCACTGCCCGGCTCAGATTAATATTTTTAAGACTCACCTTCAACCATACCATCACCTTGTTCAGGTCATTTTCAACAGCTTCCCAGCACAGCCCATGTCCAGACTTCACCAGCCTGGATGCTCAAAGTCCCCACCCTTCCTTGAATTATTGTTACTGTTAGAATTCCTAGCCACTCCCCCAGCGACATGACCACACATGCACTGTCCAGTAGCCAGGCAAGATGCTTAGTCATCCCAGGGCCTTACGTCCTACGTAATCTGTGTGCTGNGTGATCACNTAATCTATGCGTGGCGTAGCTACGTAAGNTCATATGTGCATGTGTTGGGGGTGCTATAAAAGTGGGTTCCAACTATTCCTTCCCTCTCTTCCTGCACGGTCATTCCATAGGCCTATGCACACCCTTTCTACTCCTTTCCCTTAATAAACTCCTATAGTGGGTTTGTTGTGCCTCATGGCTTCTCTTGTACTGTAAACAGCGCCCCTTAATAAATAACAGTTACATCTAATGGAACTCAGACTGAAATATCCTTTACAAAGTGTTTGGGACCAGAACTGACTCCGAGACTCAAATCTTTGCATAGACTTTCCTTGCTGAGTGTCCCTAGCTAAAAACCCCCAAATGCTCCCAAATCTGAAGGTTTCGAGCTTCATGTTGGTGCTCCAAGGGTTCTCGATTTGGAGGCATTTTAGATGATCAGCCTGTAATTTTAATTTCCCAACCTCTTCANTTGTATTATCTGGTGGCTTCGGGAGTATTCTGAACCAGTAAATGTTCAATACGAGCTTGTGTATTGTTCACCTGGCCTGCCCGAGCCAGAACTACATTGTTATGTGGAGTTGAGACCTCAACACTTGTGTAAGTGGATGCTAAAACCCCTGTGCCACAGTAACCACCCACTCTCACACATATTCCCACTTTCGGGGGCCAACTCCTTCATCACAGATCATTATAGATAGTCATAGGCAGGGCTTTGGGATTTCTTTCTACTTGCATCCTCAGACAGTGAGTTCAAAGGTCAGCTAGGGAGAGGAGATACAATGGCACACTATAACAGGAATCACAGCAGGAAAGCAGTTACCTGCAGTCCTCTACACAGTCACAAACACTTGTCTGTTTGGGGACTATGTCTTGTGTGTATAATTAATTACCGTTACATTTTTACTCTCCTCCCATTGCTGCTGACTTCCTTGTTCTACTTTCTTCTTGGAAGGTGCTCTACTCCAACCAAACACTTCTTTCTCAGATGGAAATGTGGGAATATTTTATTTAAGTAATATTAATATTGAACAAATAAAAAATTAAATTTAATAAATAGTTAAACTTAAATAATAATAATATTCACATATTCTAAGGATTTACAAAAGAAAAAGACAGTCCCTAGGGCTGGAGAGGTGGCTCAGAGGTTAAGAGCACTGACTGTTCTTCCAGAGGTCCTGAGTTCAATTCCCAGCAACCACATGGTGGCTCACAACCATCTGTAATGAGATCTGGTGCCCTCTTCTGTATACATAATAAATAAATCTTAAAAAAAAAAAAAAAGAAAAAGACAGTCCCAAAGAGGATGGTGAGGGCCAAGGGTATAGCTAGCTCAGTGAAAAGCCTTGCCATCAGGAGTGAAGCCCCAGGTTCCATCTTCAGCACTACAGAACAAAAGCCCCCAAAAAACAAGACTGGAAAAAAAATACACAAACAAAAGGAAGAGGGGCTGGAGAGATGGCTCAGTGGTTAAGAGCACTGGCTGCTTTTGCAGTTCTGTTCCCAGCACCCACATGGCAACTGACAGCTCACACACATGGCAAGTGGCAGCTCATAACCATCTGTAACAACCACATGGGTTCCCCTCCAGCTCCAGGTTCTGGCCTCTATAAGCACCCACACTTTTGCCACACACACACACACCACACACAAATACTTTAAAGAACAGAAAAAGGAGGGTAAGGAGGGACGTGGTTGAAGGGGAGAGGCAAGGAGACCATAAAGATGGCGGCAGAAACTGCCCAGCACCTCACCTCCCTTACAGAAAGCACCCATGGAGCCCAGTGCACTTTTTTACCTATTCTAAACTGAAAGTCAGTAAATCTTCACACACTATGGTTCACAGAGCAACCTGCCATGGCCTTTCTTTCTTCTCTAAATTAATTTCCCAGGAAATCGCTGAAAACATATCCTGAATGGAACAGAATGCAGAACCCGCTAAGCTAGGCTTTAAAACACAAATGCTGCTTGATAACAGGCTCTGTAAGTGCCCACCTGCCCTTCCCCGATTCCACACACATCTCCAGCAGTCAGGCGGAGCCTGCTTCCTCCCACTCTTCCTCTGGATCATTTCAGCTCTCACTCCAAAGCATCATTGCTCCCTTTCTCTGCCGAGCCCACTCCAGGCACAGCTGGCTGATGACATGTCCAGATTTTCTTTCAGGGCGTGGAATATAGACATTTATTTTGAGAACCCACGTAAAACCAAAGGTGGCTTACAGCTCCTCCATCTCACTCGGCTTCCTTCAGAAGCTGAGGTCTTCAGCTGGGGGTAGACGAGACTAAAATAACCATACAACTAATGAGGAGGGAATAAAGACTATCACGCCTGGAGAAATAGAATAACAAGGAAAGAAATTAGAACCACACAAGTAGCTGTAGCCAAGACAGTGAAAATTTCCACTGAGTTTAAGACAGTCAACCAATATGGGGGCTGGAGAAAAGGCAAAAAGTGGCTGAGATTGTGTACTGTTCTTGTAGGGGACTCAAATTCAGTCCCTAGCACTCACATCAGCCAAGGTGGCTCACAACCACCTCTAACTGTAGCTCCAGGGGATTCAATGCCCTCTCTGGACTCCAAGGGCACCTATACTTGTGTGGGTATATCAACACAGACATATAATTAAAAAAAAAAAGTCAGCCAATCAGGCAGTCTCAGAGTAGCTTTAGAGCAGGAAGGGGGTACACACACCTGACTGATCAATCATGCTCCCCCAAACACACAGGGCCTNTTGGGGACAAAACACATTTGTTCCCATGCCACACTCTTCTCTTCCCTAATAATACTTTGAGAATAACACATGTTAAGAACTGAATTGAAGAGCCTCNGGGTAATAGCCAGCCTGAGGGTACACATAGTTGCTACCTGAGGCCTTACCACATAGGTATAGCTACATCACACAGGCCCCTTCATTGGAAAAACAAGGACTCCCTTTCCATCAGACAACAGACGCCTAGGGGCTGTGGGTCCTGAGGTTACCAAGGCAGAGGTTACGGAAAGTGAGCTGCCTGCAGAGAAACAGTAGACACAGTTCTGAGGCAGTTTAAATACTGCTAAACAGTCCATCTTTCTGTTGCTCAATATCTGGGTTCTGGAAGGGACCGGCCTGTTTATCTCTTATCTCCAGATAAGAGAATCTGAAAAATGAATGACGATTCTGGAAAGCATGACTTCACAAGGCTCTAGGCAAAAGAGGACACCAGCACTCTGACATGCTCAGATCTGAGGAAGGATCTGACTGTTGACATCCATACTTGCTACAGCAGGGCATGGCGGTGCATGCTGTGGTCCAGCACTTGGTGAGTAGAAGCATGGACATTCCCAGCAAGCGTAAGGTTACCCTGGTCTACACAGTGAGTTCAGCCCAGCCAGGGCTACACATAGTAAGACCCTGCCTCAGAACCAAACCAAATGAAACCAAACCTGTACTGGCTCAGACATGTCCCTCTGGTCACGTTGTGTGTATTCCCGAGCTTTGGGCACTTAAAAAACATAATCAGAAGGAATCTACTGTACACCATTAAACTAGTTCGTCACAGTCAGGGCATCTTAGTGCTTCCATGGCATAACAAAGTTTTGAGGGGTACAGAGCTCCTAACAGCGCTCCAGAGAAAAGAACAAGCGACTTGCTAAGAAATGTTGGCTAGAGTCANAGCAGTGAAGACTGAGGAAGCCTTTGGTCAGACTGGTGGCTTCTGATGAGAAACATACCACCTGGGGCTGGGGATGTAGCTCAGGAGAGTGCTTGCCGAGCATTCANGAAATCCTGGGTTTGATCCCCGCATTGAATAAAACTGGGCAGGACGGTCCATGCCTGCAATCTCAGCATTTGAGAGGTGAAGGCAGGAGGATTAAAAGTTCAAGGTTATCCTCAGCTACATAGTGAGTCTGAGGATAGCCTGGACCACACAAGACATGAACGAACCTATCAGCAAGGGAACAATACTGAAGGCAGGTTATAGTTGTTGAATGCAAGTTACAAGGAATGGGGGACTAGGTTGTAGAATTCTTACACACTCACTTTCGCCTAAACAGTGGTAGGAAAAAGGAGGGTTTCATTAACATTTAGGATGAAAGAGAAAACTGCAGATCGAAGCCTTGTACTTTTGTGCTGGAAGGAGGCCCAAAGGTTTGCACAGAACTTCCTCAGCATGCTCCTGCTGACATTTCCTGACTGACCTTTCTATGAGATCACTGTGGCCTCTTGTGTGCAGCTGCTAAGGCGGGTCACCCCTCAAGTACACTTATTTGCCCTACTACCGACTAAAACTCAAGAGTTGCAGCTGAGTTCTCATGGGAAGTGCCCAAGGTGGATTTACCTGAAGGTCAGAGGGAGCCTGCAACCCTCTGACACCTCAAATCCGACCAGGGTAACATGCACAAATCTGCTTTTAGTGACAGATGTCTTCCAGTTACAGAACTGCTGGCATAGAGATCGCATGGCGGAAGGNAGCTTCCTTTTGTAAAAGCTGTTGTGACTGTACAGGTCTGAGGTGGGGTCTCAGCATCGGATTTTTACCAAGCTTCCAGAATATACCATAGGTTTGAAAGTCACTGTCTCCTTTTACGTAACACGAGGAGGTCTTGCTCAGACGACTGTCGTGTTACCTATCGGTGGATCTCCTCCTAACGATCCACAGAGAAGCCTCCCCTCCCCTCTCATTCCTGCGCAGAGTCGATCTTAGCAACCCTGTGAAACTTGTAGCTCAAGTGCCGAGAGCCCAACCCGCAGCCGCTTTGGAAAGACCGGGTAGGACCCACCCGCGGCTTCGTGGGAGGGAAGGAAAACGCGTGGGGTTGCTCTCGGGTACCTTGGTGGCATCACCTGTCGCTCATCCAAGGAACCCAGGTAACCGGCAGCTCGCGGAGGTGTTGTGGGCACGCCACCGGGCAGCGACTGGCCCGGTGCGTGTGCGCGCCCCGCGCTCTCGCGCTCCCTCCGCGCACGGTCGAGCGCAGGTGGCCGGGCACCGCGCACACCGCGCACACCCCGCGCCTCCGCCGCGGCCCGCTCACCTGCAGTCGGTGACTCTTGACTAAGTGCATGTTGAGCGCAGGACTGTTAGGCAGGATTTTGCCGCAGCCACTCACAGTGCACAGAATATTGGTGCGTACAGCCCGGGACAGCTCGCTCACAGACGGCTGGATCAGCTCCCGCGCCGGTGGCACCGGGGCCGCGGCCCGAGCCCTGGCCGGTCGCGGCCGGCTGCCTTGAAGCCGAGACTCCAACGGCCTCCACGGGCCTGAGGCGGCGGCGGCTCCCCGCGTGCTCGCCGGCGTGGCCGGAACACCCGGGGCCGGAGCCGCGGACCCAGCCGCCGCCGCCTCTGTGGCCGCCATGGTTCCCGCACAGCCGCCAGGCCCCTCGCTCAGTGCCCGCCCCTGCCGCAGCCACTTCCGGCAGGGGGCGGGGCCGCCGGGCTCATTAGCATCCGGCCGGGCNGCCGCTGCAGCGCCCCCAGCTGGCCGCGGCGAGCGCGTATCGGAGGCGCATCTAGCAGCGAAGCCAACTGCTGGGAGAACAGGTGAACTGGATGGGTTCCAGGGACCCAGCCATTCTTCTTCCTGGGGACCTGAGCTCAGGTACTAGCTGGACAGAAGAAAAAGGGATGCTTTTAGTTTTAATTTTTGGTTGTTGCTTTATTATTATTAGGAGTTAGTTTTATATTGTAGACCATTTGCCTAGCATGCTAAGGACTTGAGTTTGATTGGCAGCACTTAAAAGAAAAAAAAAGGACACAGCACAAATTTATTTTGTTTTTGAGACAGAATCTCAAACTCTCCCATATAGTCAGAGTCCTTGAATTCCTGATTCTCTTACCTCTACCTCCCTAGTGCTGGTTTGTGGTGTTGAAGATCGAATTGAGGGCCTTGTACACGATAGGCAAAAATACTCTGCCAGCTGAGCTACACCTCCAGCTCCCAAAGACTAATTATCTTCTCTCTCTGAGGAGGGCAGAAGTCTGAAGTGGATTTACTCAGCTGAAATCAAGGTGTCAGCAGAGCTGGCTCTTACTCGAGGCTCCAGGGACCTTGCTTTTTCCAGCTTCTAGAGGTCACGTGCATTTCTTTGCCAATGGCCCCCTTCACCAAAGTCAGTAATGGTTAGTTGACTCTGTCACTCCATAACTGACACCTTTAGTCATCCCATCTCCCATCACATTGTACCTATCTGGGTACCACAGAGACTTTCGCTCAACTGAAGGATCCCTTTGCCTTGGGAACATAATCAGATTGCAGGGATTATGATTCAGACATCTTTGAGAATGGTTCAGCATGACATTAGGCTATGATGACTGACTGCTGGGTGGATATTCATGTCAGTAAAATAAGGTTAGTAATGCTGCTGGAGATGGTGGCTCACCTGTTACCACAGAACTCAGGAAGCAGGGGCAGGATTGCCACAGGCTCAAGGCAGCTAAGTTACAAGGTAAAACTGTCCTAAACATTGCTCGCTCCCACAAAGGTCAGAATGCACCTGCTTCTAAGAGCTTGGAAATGAGCTAATGCATATGAGAGAGAGAACTACCACAATGCTGGCCACATATGAAGTGTTCAATAAACAGCTATTATTTTGGGAACTGGTGATTTAAATGAGAATGGCTGCCATAGGCTCATGTTTGAAAGCTTGGTTCTCAGTTGGTGGAAGTGTTTAGGAAGGACTAGGAGGTGTGGCCTTAGTGGAGGAGGTGTGTCACTGAGGGTGGGCTCAGGTTTCAAAAGCCCATGTCATTCTCAGTTTCCTCTCACTGCCTGTTTGCGGAGAAGAGAAAAGCTCTCAGCTACTGCTCCGGTATCATGCATTCCTGCCTGTTGCCATGCTCCCTCGAATGATGGGCGTGGATTCTAATCCTCTAACTGTGAGCCCCCAATTAAATGTTTTGTTTTTGTTGTTGTTGTTGTTTGTTCTTTTTTCAAGACAGGATTTCTCTGTGTAACAGCCCTGGATGTACTGTAACTCAATTTGTAGACCAGGATGGCCTTGAATTCAGAGATCTGCCTCCTTCTACCTCCTGTAGAGTGTTGGGATTAAAGGTGTGTGCCACTACGCCCTTTTATAAATTGCTTTGGTCACAGTGTTTTGTTGAAATAGGAAAGTAACTAAGAGGGATTCTGAGTCAGTTCTTCTCACTGTGAAGGTCTTTGGCTTTGCAATTCCTGCAGTAGCCATCCCCAGGCATTTGCAGATGGCCATCAAATATCTAATAGGTAAGTTTGAGAAGCCCCAAATCTAGACTTTTCTTAAGCAGGAGCCTCACTCTGGGAGGTCCACAGGATGCAGTNGATGACACTACTCAAGCAGCATATGATGGGTCTTGTTCAGATTCCAATCTTTATCTCTCCCATTATACCAGGGAGAGCTATTAAGTAATAGAATACCCCAAGGCACTCAAGGACTTCCTTGTTGCCCCAGGACACTCAAGGACTTCCACAATACCCTAGGATGCTCTAGGACTTCTGCAATGCCCCAGGATACTCAAGGACTTCTGCAATACCCCAGGATGCTCAAGGACTTCTGCAGTTCCCATTTGACCATTCAGGCACCTTGTGGGCAGAATGCCTTAGTATGTGACCGATCATGACAATAGTCAAAGGGAGTTAGTGGGGCTGGAGGGATGGCTCAGTGGTAGAGAGCCCTTACTGTTCTTAGGAAGGANAGGTTTGATTCCCAGTACCAACATGGTGGCTTACAACCATCCATACCTCCAGTTCCAGGGGATCCAATGTTCTCTTCTTATCTCTGAGGGCACCAGGCATGAATGTGGTACACATACACAGATGCAAGCAAAATACATATACATAAAATAAAATCCTAAAATCNCCCCCCCCCCCGCCCCCAGAGTTTCTATGTACCCTAGCAGTCCTGGAACTCACTTTATGGACCAGGCTGGCCTGAACTCAAAGAGATCTGCCTGTCTCTGCCTTCCAAGTGCTGGGATTAAAGGCATGTGCCACCACTGACCACCAAATCCTAAAATCTTAATACAGGGGAAAAAAAGGCATGCATAGGGGGAGCTAGCATTTTTAAGCCTGTCTTAGTTAGGGTTTCTATTGCTGTGATGAAACACCATGACTAAAACAGCAAGTTGGGGAGGAAAGGGTTTATCTGGCTTACACTACTGTTTCATCATTGAAGGAAGTCAGGACAGGTACTCAAACAGGGGCAGGAACCTGAAATCAGGAGATGATGCAGAGGCCATGGAGGGGTGCTGCTTACTGGCTTGCTCCTCGTGGCTTGCTCAGTCTGCTTTCTTAAAGAACTCAGGACCACCAGCCCAGGGGTGTCCCCACTCACAGTGGGCTGGGCCCTCCCCTATCAATCACTAATTAAGAAAAAGCCCTACAGCCAGATTTTATGGAGGTATTTTTCTCAACTGAGGTTCCCTCTCCAGATAATTCCAGCTCATCACATTGCCATAGAACTAGCCAGCACAAAGCCCAATATATTTTTACCACTAAGGGACAAGGGAAGTGCCTGACGCATCTGATCACATTACGTGTAAAAACATAGTTTTTCATACTGGATGATGTAGAGGGGTCCAAAAACAGCTTGACCACACAGCTGCCATGACAGGCTTAGAGGCCCAGACACAGCTTCTGTGACAGGCTTACTGGCAGGCAACACCCAGACCCAGGAAAAGCCATAAGCTGACCCCACCCAGGGAGGGCCTACATCTAAGCGGAAGTATCTGATATCCCAAACATTCCAACCATTAGATAAGGTGGCCAGATGTCCCTGAGTCTAGCACACACCTATTTTTGTTTTACAGATACTCCTAGACAAATGTCAGCCAATCAGGGTCCTGAACCCTGGAAGTCCTCTCACCCCAACCTCTGCTATGACAAAAACCCTACCCCGCCTGAGCTCAGGGCTGTCTGCTCTCACAGCTTCCTTCGTCGGACAGAGAGACCAAGCCCTGGAGCTTGAAAATAAAGGGTCTTTCCTTTTAATACGGGATTCGGTCTCGTCTCCATGGTGGTCATTTGGGGGTCCCTGCAATCTGGGCATAACAGATGACCCAGTCTGTACACATCACAATATAAAGCATTACTTAGTCCTTTCATGCTGTATTTATGCATTTTACTCTGCCTGTTTGATTCTTATCCAAAGCAACTGATATGCCAGTTTTCCAGTATCTTTATTCACAAATCAGTGTAACAGTGATGCTCAGTTAGAATGTTCCATGTATGTACAATAGAACAGCTATTTTATAGAAACAAGGCATCAGACAGCAGCCTGTGTAGTAGCTTAATGCACCCAGCTCTCCCTCTAATTCTCCAACAAGTTTTGGGTTGAGTAGTTTCCGAAATCCCACAGAAACCAGCGACTGAGACTAGACTTCCGAGGATGAGAAGGAGCAGGATAAAGGACAGTAGGTATGATGCCAGCAGGATCAGCCACTGTGAAGTCATATGCTTGACTTCTGAGCGTCCCAGTGTTGGGGTCAACCCGCAGCCCTCGTGTGTGTGTGTGTGTGTGTGTGTGTGTGTGTGTGTGTGTGTATGTGATATCACTTCTCAAGTGTCCACAGCTGCTGTCCTTAGTAGAAGAGAGATGTGAAATCACATTGGGAGGACACAGTCCTAATAGTTACATTAAAAACATTGAATTTCCAATGCCAAGGATTGATTTCTAAAACACAAGACTATACATAGGAGCCAGCCAGCCATAGCTGGAATTGCATGTGCAATACAAGCAAAGCCACATGTACCTCATTTATCTCTAATTCTAAAATAATTCATTTTCTTGCTTGGTATGCAGGTGAGCAGTGGAGAAAGTGGGGCGTCTGCTATACCTGAAAAAAGAAAAACAACCATCAGCATAATCACAGGGACAATCAGTTTAAAAAATGGTCAAGATCAGAAGCAAATTATGGCACCTTCTCCTACCCCTACTAAGCGCAGAAGCAAAACAGGGCTTGATGGGCAGCAACTGGAGAGGCAGGAACACTCAGAGGTAACCAGCTAGTCAGCTACTGAGAATCAAAAGCAGTGGTCTGGCTGGTAAGACATGCTGACCACTCACCGGCTGGTGCTAAGGATTTCAATGCTTCCAAAAGGTTTGGGCTTGAGAACTTTATAAGGCACCTCAGAGGTTCTTTCCTGTCAGCCAAGATGCCCCCATTTTTGTCACTCTTGAATTTGGTCTCCAGCTGTCAAAAAAAATATTTATGAATGATGGTTAAATACCAGGATCAGCTAGGACGGTGAGAGATAATAAACAATTTATATATTCCATTAATTCCTGCCTTCAAGAAACACATGGATTAATACAGGCAGAGCCCATTGAACTTGCTCACTGGAAGAGAAAGCATCTGGTATAGGAAAGACATCCAACAGAAAGTACCAGCATGGTACTGACCCACAGGTAAGGCTGAGTGTCAGCACTGCCCTCAGGATAGCCCCTGACCTGCAGAAGAAGCCAAAAGTCTGTGCTGTCCTCTTGTGCCCATTACATTTTGCGTTCAACATAAAAGCAATAAATCAGGGCTGGAGAGATGTCTCAGTGGTTAAGAGTACTTGCTGCTCTTGCAGAGGACCTGGGTTAGGTTCCTAATACTCATATGGTGGCTTACAACCATCTGTCCATAACTCCAGTTCCAAGGGATTCTACATTGCCTTTCNGCCTCTGCAAACTTTAGGCACACATCTGGTGCATTACACACATTCAGGCAAAACACTTATACACATAGAAAAAAATCTTAGATTTTTATTAAGAAAGACTCAGAACATATCTAGAAGCTGAATGTAGTAGCACATGCTTATAATCCTAGCTCCAGGAAGCTGAGTCAAGGAGCCCAAGTTTGAGGCCAGACACCATTTCAAAATCCAGCTGTCCCCAAGAGCCCCTCCCAACCCAACCATATCACACAAAAGAAGCACACTGTGAGTCCCACGTGCATATCATCCATCTGAACCAGTTACCAACAGCTCTAGATTCATCTGTTAATGTTCCCCTACCCCTAGACTGGGGTAAATCTAAAACAACATAGTATTTGACCTGTAAATATTTCAGTATGTAACTAAAAGAGACCCAAAAGGAATCTCTATGCCATTGCCATACATCATGTTATTGATTTTTTTTCGAGACAGGGTCTTAGTATGTAGACCGGGTCTTGAACTTGCTCTTTAACCTCAGTCTCCAGTGTGCAGATTACAGTGAATGTTTTAGTATGCTTATTTTTAATTTTTCAGGTGCTGGGCTTATATATAACACTTGTGATGTTTTGAATAAGAATGGCCTCCATAGGCTCATATATTTGAATGCTTAGTCACTAGGGAGTGGTAACTATTTGAAAGGACTAGAAAGATTAAGAGGTATGGCCTTGTTGAAGGAAGTATGTCACTGGGGGTAAGGTTTGAGGTTTCAAAACTCCATGCCAAGCCCAGAGTCTTTCTCTTTGCTTACAGATTAGGTTGTAGCTCTCAGCTACTGCTTCAGCATCTCCCTGCCTGTCACCATGCTCCCCATTATGAAGATAATGGATTAAACTTCTGAAACTATAAGCAAGCCTCCAATTAAATGATTTTCTTTTATAAGTTTCCTTGGTCATGGTGTCTCTTCAGAGCAACAGAATAGTGACTAGGACAGCACTCTACTTCCGAGCTATAGCCCCAGCCCTAGAACACTAATAATTCTTCAACATCATCAAATACCTAAGTATCATAGCATATGACCCTAGGTTTTCTTTTTCTTTTTGGAAACAGTGCTTCACTGTGGCCTGACTGGCCTGGAACCCTGGGTAGAACAGCTGCTTGAACCTGGAGTGATCCTTCTGCCTGTGCCTCCTATATGCTCACGTTTAAAAACAAAAACAAAACCAAAGATGTGAGTGATTCTTAAAACTTTGAGGCACTATGCTGAAATATCTATGAGATACTTAATGTCTGCAATGAATTCAAATTATCTTACAATAAAGAGAAAGAAAGAGGACATGGCAAAATGTAGCCACTGGCTAGTAAAACTGGACAAGTGACATTCAGTATAATCTGCCCATTTCCTGAGGTTGGAGAAAATCAGGGGTGAATGAGTGCANACCTAGACTATCAGAACACAACCACTCTAAGATGTTGAACAAGCAAACTATCTCCTGAACTCAGTTGCTTTCCAGCTTTAGTGTGTAGCCCAGAGCAGCCAGACAGCATGCAGAAACAGTTGACTGGACACCCCGACCCCAAGAGGAACAGGGCGGAGCTAAGATCTATGCTCCCTCCTCATTCCCACGTGACTGGTTCTACAGTTCAGAAACCACACCCTGAGAGCTACTGTCCTGGATTAGGAGCTCTTTAAAGCTCAGTTCATACAATACAGCTAAGTGTGGTGGCCACACCTGTGACAGGGAGGAAGTAGGAGGGTCAGAAGTTCAGAGCCAGCCTTGGCTACATAGTGAATTTGAGGCTGTCCTAGGCTTGTCCAAATTCAGACAAGACCTTGTCTGAAAAATAAACAAGCAGACTGTTAAGATGGCTCAGTGGGTAAAGTGCTTGGTGCCGGAGCACTAGGACCCGAGTTTGGGTCCCCAGCACCCATGTAAAAGCTAGGTGTGGTGGCATATATGTACAACCCCAGCACTTGGGAGGAAGGCAGAGACAGGAGGAAGCTGGGGCTCCCTGCAGCCAGTCCAGCCAAAAAGGAGNGCTAGGCTCAGTGACAGACTCTGTCTCAAAGAACAAGGCCAAAAGATATCGACACTGACCTTTGGCATCCCTAACTGGGAGCGTAAGTGAGCAAAGCTGTGTGTGCACACACATTAACAAACATAAAACCTCTAAAAAACAACATGAAAACTGCCAATGTCTTCCTTTAAAAACAAATCAAACCAAACACACTTTGGGCCCAAGTGAGCAGATCCACTGACGGCAGATCTTTAGTGTGTCCTGTAGCTGTAAGAAGATTCATCGGAATCAATTTTATTGGGGGTTAGGGAAGGAAGGTATGAAGAGAAGGAGGGTGGGCTCATGTTAGGATGACTATGACATATACTGGAGTTCTTCTAATGGTGGCCATGGGCTTGTACTCCTGTATTCCCACTCCGGCATGTGGTGGGCAGTAGCACCCCTTTGGAATAAGTTTAATTTATAGTATATTTGCACTACTGATTGTTCTCCATCTGATACCAGTGGGGCTAGGTAGTATATGTGCTTTCTCTCTTCTTGTTTCTGTACTTCTGGGTCAGGCAGGCAGGTCTGCCACCAACTTGCTAAGTAGCCCAGGCTGGCCTTGAACTTGAGATCTTCCTGCCTCCACTTCCTGAGTGCTGGGATTACAGGTGTGTGCCACCATACCCATCTCATTCAAGTATTTATGAGCACTTACTATATGCCAAATACTGTTCTAGATGTGCACAGGCTAGTAAGGTATAGCCCTTCCCACTCCCCTCAGCTAGCAATATACAACTGAATTACTACAAAGACAAAATGCAAAAGCAAATCCAAAATTTCAGGATGTCTCCTTTGCTAACCAGAGAACTTAAAATACAATAAAAAGATCTATGTAATTTACAAATGTGTTACATAAAGCTGAAGTGATAAATGGAAAAGGAATAGTTTTTGGACATGTTTTACAGTTAAGGTTTTTGTACCTTAAAAACAAAATGGTACTAACTTGCAGGTNCTGTTCACTGCGCCATCCTACCTTATACTGTGCAAATTCCAGCTGTGGCTGGGGATAGGCTCCAAATGTCTCTTGAGTGACTCTTTGGATTCTCTCTTTTTCTTCTGTGTTTTCATGAATGATGTTTGAATCCACTGTGGATGAGAGTTCGGATTGAGACTGCCATTAGGAATACACTTCATCTCATACAGTGTTCTTCCCATCCTATACTTGCAGATGATTTGTGTAGCTNAGATCTGTTTCCTGTCCCTTCTTTTCATTGAAATAGTCATTACATGGAACAGCCGTAAAGCACAGGCTGACAAAAGGGAGTAAGAAATATCTATAGTGCCATCACACTGTCTAGGTTCTAACACACTTTCTGTGTAGTTACCACNAGTAATTCTGTAACAAGTTTCATTACCTCACATGGGACCACAGCAGGTCTTAGGCCTCTGTTCCTGACATGGGCTGTTTTCTCCCACTGTTAATCTGAGTTTAACTTTTCTAGGGAGTCTCAGGTTTTCTGTGAGTGAGTGGCAACACAACCACCATATATTTTTCTAGAACCAGCGTACCCACTCACTAAGAGCATGGGCTCCACCTTGGACAGACCTAACTCTGTGACCCTGTTCAGAGAGGGTCACAAGCCTTCTTGAAACCCAGTTTCTCAGTTGATAGTGTTTCTTCACAGGATGGCTGTCAAAACTGAAGTGACAATCACATGCAAATATTCTGGTATGCCGCTGGGCATGAAAGACACTCTCTATGACTGTCAGCCATTCTGGTGAACTCTGAAGAACACCTGTGGTAGCTTGGCTTTCTTCCCCAAATACTTAGTTCTTGATTTTTCTAAAGTATGAACCAGCTCTGCAATGAGATCCTAGCACAAGTGCTTTACTGTGTAGCAGCCACCTGAAAGGCAAAGATGCCTTCCCAACCCCACAACTGTCTCAAAGCACACATACAATTCATGTCTAGTCCAAGGCTTTCTTCTTGTAGAGGCATTGTAGAGTTGTGACTTTCAAAGGTCTAAGAGGAGAAAGAAAAAGTGAACATGTTAGGATATATAGATATTAATTGGTTCTAAGATGTAAATGTGTTAAATCATTATTTTTGTTCTCTTGAGACAAGGTTTCTTTGTGTAGCCCTGGCTGTCCTAGAACTTGCTTTGTAGACACAGCCAGAACTACTTCACAGAGAAACCCTGTCTTGAAAAAACAAAAACAAAAACAAAAACAAACAAACAAAAAAGAGATCTGCCTGCCTCTGCCTCTCAAGTGCTAGGATTAAAGGTGTGTGTCCCCACTGCCTGGAAAATCTTATTTTTTTAAAAAAGAGGTCTTAAATTGTATATTCTTACTAAGTAGAAAGAAGCAATGGTTCTGCCACAGGCTAGCTAAACTGAGCATAGCTCTTAGGACAGCAAGCCGTGCAGCATGGTTGTTTTAGGAACTGACATAAGAATGCATCTTGTGCCGAGGATACAGCTCAGTGCTAGAGAATCTGCCTAGCGTATGTGAGACTTTGGGTTCATCCCCAGCACCATATGAAACAAAACCACCTCAAGGTGCAGGGGCTAGAGGAATGAAAGACACCCCGACATCTCGGAGTCAGAAGTGTGTCATTATACCTGAAAAATCTCTCAGGGGCCTTTTAGGAAAAATAACTTTGTTACCATGAGTCCACATTTCTTGCACCTTTTCTATTGCATCTCCCTTGAGTGACTGACCATTTCTCCAATGGTGGCTAACAACGTGAACTCTCTTAATGCTGGAGTTGAACTGCAGGACAGCAGTGAATGTCTACTTGGCAAGAGGGTGGAGGGCTGACAAAGAAGGGGCAGTCAGGGAGAAAGCCATCTACCTTCTAAAGAGGCCAACATCCTGNAATCCCAGCACTTGGGAGGTAGAGGCCTCAGCTAAGTAATGAGTTTAAGGCCAGCCTGGGGTACATGAGATGCCATCTTAAAACCCTCAACAACAAGGAAAGTAAAAATCATTTTCTTTCTTAAAAGAAGCAGCATTTATTTTGGCTCACAGTTAGATGTTCCTATCTANAGTGGCTAGCAGGACCCTGAGGCAAAGACACCTTCAAGTCTCTATCCCNCTCCTTAAAGAGTGACTTGCAGATGGCCATCATTTCTCCCTACCTAGAACATAACACACAGCATAACCTCTTTAAGGAATCTCATCCACCTAAAGAATCTGAACATGTGCAAACATTTGCCATGTACAGAAGAAACCTTAAGACCACAGGGGCAGACCTGTCCTTGTCAGGAAATGGAAACACCACAGCTAAATATTTTATCATTTTATCCTGGATAGGGGAGCGCTCATGAGGCCCCACCCCTTTCTGAGGAGCTCTAGGCAGTTGATGGTTGTTGGGGGAAAGAAGTTGAATTGCTCAGTGGTGTAGCCGACGTGGAGCACTCTTGCTCTAGGAAATAACTCCACATCCACACTCAGGCAAGCAGCCGTAATTAAATGCAGTGGGCTCAGAAGAACCCCTAGCAGCCCTGTGACGGTAGGAAGGGGACTTGTTGGGAAGAAGGGGCTGGTGGGATGGGGAAGAGGATAAGAGGACGATGGAGGACAATATGATCAAAGTGCATTATATATGTATGCAACTGTGGAAGAATAAAACACACAAACAAACAGGAACAAAGTGAAATGATTGAAAGTTTCAACTCCTCACCGCCAGGGACGTGCTGGGGACGGCCCTCCACCTGTTCAGTGTGCATAACAGTAAAGGGAAACAACTTTAAAGACTCACCTGATTATACTCTCTAAAAACAATAGCCTTGAGCGAGTCCAGGTGCCGGCTTCTCAGATCCATCTGCAGGATCTGATGGTGTTTGCTAGCAACTTTCAGNGCCTTGGAGGGAAAGGAGCAGGACTGTTAGGGTGCACCCAGGTCTGCACATCTTGCTAAGTAAAGTGCAGGCATTACAACTAAGATGGAAAGAACACTGGGTGGAGGCTCAGTGCACACCTGGAACCCCAGCCCTGGGGAGGCTGAGGCAAGGGTGAGCCCCGTCTCCAAACAAAGGTGACTCCCCCCACCCCTCACAAGTGGAAAGAAACTGAAGAAATTTATTCCTATCTATTGCCTGTTACTCAGTTTTGGGACCCTGAGGCTTGCTGCTGACAATGGAGTGTGTGGTGCCTTAGCAGATNGGTGTGGGAACCATGCAGTCAACTACAGAGCTGCTCACCTGCATCCAGCTCAAGCTGGAGCTCTGAAAGAACAAAAGATGCTAACAGTGGGAGTAGTAATGACTAGGCCAAATTTGGGACNAATTTTTTTTTTTTTAAGGAAAGAAGCCAGGGTACCTGTAATACCAAAGTATGGTTTGAATAAGAAGGGCTCCCATAGGCTCAAATATTTGAATGCTTAGACCAGGGAGTGAAATGCGTGAAAGGATTAGGTGTGGCCTCATTGCAGTAGGTGTAGGAAGTGTGTCACTGGGGGTGGGCGTGAGGTTTTAAAAGCCCATGTCCCAGTTCCCTTCTTCTTCCCCCCTCACCCCCTCTGCCTGTAGATCAGGATNTAGCTCTCTCAGCTACTACAGCGTCATGTGTGCTGCCATGCTCCCCAGCATGATGATAATGCACTCCATCTCTGAAACTGTAAGCAAACCTTCAATTAAACACTTTCTTTTATAAGAGTTGCCTTGGTCATGGTGTCTCTCCACAACAGAACACTGACTAAGACACAAAGGCAGACCCCCTACAAAAGAGAGAGGCTACCTCTGAAACAGGTAGTATTTTTGTGTACACTGTGTGTGGAAAGTCGTCACAACAGCCAATTGCTATCAATAGGCAGGTTATAGAAATACAAAAAGCGCCTTTAATCCCAGCACTTGGGAGGCAGAGGCAGGCGGATCTCTGTGAGCTCCAGGCCAGG
>LZPO01044399.1:687466-700360 GCA_001675575.1 Neotoma lepida
GTAAAGCCACAGAATACGTGGCAAAACATAGATTAATAGAAATGGGCTGAATTTAAGTATAAGAGCTAGTCAGTAATATGCCTGAGCTAATGGCCAAGCAGTTGTAATTAATATAAGCTTTTGAGTTATTAATTTATAAGTGGCTGCAGGACCGCCAGGCGTCTCGGCAGCAGCTCGGGCCCAGTTGACACCATGGCCATGGGTGGCAGTGCAGGCCACTCAGATCGGCATGGCCTCAGCAGTGGCATGTCCCTCAAACTCCAACATGGCCGCAGGTGACAGCCCAGAAGCCGGGTATACTTGTGGCCTTTGGTGGCAATGAGGGCCGTGAATATCCACACAATGCACATATATNCACGCAGGCAAACTCCCATATACATACGAATAAAATCTTTAACATCCAAGATTTGTGAAGTCAAGAAGCAACTTTATCTAGAAATATAGCTTGTCAGAAATGTGTACTTTTCTGAGGAAAAAAAGATTTAAACTAACATTTTTTCCTTTCTTAAATGCTTAAAATTTATTTTGGCCTTTTTGTCTCTGAAGAGTTCTGGGGTATTTTACTAAAGACAAAGCCTTTCAAAAACAGTACCCCCTAAACAAAACCTATGGAAATGCCAGATATGAAAAAGGATAGGGTCAAATATGAATGTGTATTCCCACACAGAAAACTTAACCCAAACTACTTGGAAGACTTTTTTATTCTTACCAGGGCTCTGTTTCTTTTCTTTTTCTTTTTTTCTTTTTCTTTTTTTAATGAATCTAAATTTCTTTTTTTCCCCAGATGTTCTTTTTTTTAAAAAAAATCTTATATTGTGTGTGTGTGTGAGAGAGAGAGAGAGAGAGAGAACCACACATGACCATACTCTGTCACATGCCTTCTATCTTCCTTTTAAATCCATCCCAGCTGAGATGCATGACCGTCTCAGTGTGAGGACTCGCGCCTCTGGAGTGAATTTGTGCAAACTGACTACTCAGATGTGTGGTTCCAAGTATTTGTATCATCTCCCTTCAGACTCGATTGGTCTTCCCTCAGGGAAGAGAGAGAAGAGAAAACCAGGGACCTTTCCATTGGTCAAAGCAAGCACTGCCAGATGTGTGCTCAAGGCTGGGATGTCTGCAGTGTGAAGGGAAGCCGCTGGTGTGAGACACCATGCCTGTACGGTGTGTTAGTTTCCTGTGACTACTGTAACATTACCACAATTGTGGTTGGCCTTCAAACAACAGTTTCATTTTTGGCTCTGAAGTGGATGTTAATGGCTGAAGTCTCTCGNGAAACTGTGCTCCCTGGAGGCTCTGGGGAAAAATCCACCCTGGCCTCCTTCCTGTTCTGGTGGTAGCTGGTGCTGCTTGACTTATCGGACATCCATCTGTTACTACGTAACAGGTTCATTTTTTTCCACCAATTAAATCTCTGGGGAAAAAAAATGTCAGACAGGTAGCAATGGGTAAGAAACTTTGTTACAGGCAGAGAAGTGCTTGTGCAGGCACACACACACATTCAGAACAAAGCACACACAGAGAGGGGACAGAAATCCAAATCTCCTGGAAGGGCCCAGATCTTTAAAGTGTTTTTGGTGACATAGGACAGATCCTCCTCCCCTGATTTTGGGTTGGTCATCTAAACAAAGAAAGAGGAGCTTCAGGTAAACATGTTTGGGTCTAGCCTAGAACATATCCAACTAGCCTGGTCTAGTTTCTGGAAGGAGGGGCCATGATGGCTGGAGAAAAAGCCCTCCCACCCTTGGGGGTGAGGAAGAAGTCAGAAGTTTTCCATCTTCATTACGAGTGTGCCCCTCTTCCTATCTGTCTGCCTGTGGACTCTGTCTAGCTCCTGGTGCCTCCATGTCTTGTGCCCTTTTCCTTACCCAAGTTTGACCTCTCTTCCTCTGCTTCTCTCCTAAGAAGCCCCTCCCTGTGATGGCTTTTAGGCCCTTGCAGACAACCACGGTCTCAGCATGACCTGACACCTTCAGAGATCCTTTTTCTATTTAAAGCAACATATACGGAGGGGTTCTAGAGATCTCTGACGGCTCCTACCCAGCCTGCCACACTTAGTAATAGTACTTCTCAGAAGTGGGCTGCTAGTGATGGCTTGTGTGGAGCTTGCTGTCTGCCTGCCAAGGAAAGAATTTTCTCGGCCTTCTGAATGGATACCTGAATTTAATCAGAGAGAGGCGGGAGGGGATATCAGTTGCTCTCTNCCCTGGTCCTACTGTTAATTATCTTGATTTGTTTAATGTCAGATCATTCTTACGAAAAGGTCAACTCATGGGTAAGCTCCCGTGCACACTGCACTGACAGTTGACTCTCCCCCAGCCTCCAACCTGTGTGGGAGGGGCCTGAGGTTGAGGGAGAATAATCTGAACAACACTGCATTGGAACCAGACAGGAGCACCTTTGCTCCCTTAGCTGAACACCGGGTGTTTCTTAAGCAGTGTACTCATGCATTTGAGCATCTAAAGGGTCTGCCTGACACAGCCTGTAGCTCCGATGTGGAATGCCAGGCTTTACTGTCTTCCCTTCATCAAATGTAAGAGCAATGGTCGGGAAGTGGGATTTGTAAATACTGCTCCAAAGCATTCACATTGCAACAGGAAACAGATGTCAAGCATCCCCATTAGTGTGGATGTTCAGAGTCATTGGAATAAAACACAAACCCACTCACTGGTAAATAAGCACGATGCCCACAAAAGGCCCGGGAGAGGGGAGGGCAGCGGGGTGGGAAGTGACAATCTGTGAAGTCTGCATGTAGAGTTAGCTATCTGGAAGACCTTCATTTTGGCAAAAGAGGCTCAAAAAGGAAATATTTATCACCAGGGGGATATNAAAACACAATTATAATGGAAAGTGTGAGTCACAAGACTCTCGTTCAACCAGGCAACAAAGTGACTTAGAGGTAGAATAAAATGATTTCATTTGTGTCTCTTAAGAACACGATGTTCTCAGTCTGCTTGTGTCCTTGGGGTAAAAGGTGAAGTGTGTGTTCTGTTCTGAGGTGTTCACAGACCTTATGACTGTCGTCTTTCTGTCTGTCTGTCTGAGGCTCCTGTTCAATGTACTAGTGATGCAAATAATGTTCACTAAGGGCCAAGCACCATGCATTTTACTCTCTTTGACTTGGTTCGGCCTCTTGTTATTTATTTATTTATTTTTGGTTTTCGAGACAGGGTTTCTCTGTGTAGCTTTGTAGCTTTGGCNCCTTTCCTGGAACTCACTTGGTAGCCCAGGCTGGCCTCGAACTCACAGAGATCCGCCTGCCTCTGCCTCCGGAGTGCTGGGATTAAAGGCATGTGCCACCACTGCCCGGCATCCTCTTGTTACTCTTGAGGGAAGTGACATCGTCTCCGTTTTATAGATGAGGAAGCTGAAGCTTATGGAAGCTCGGCTGCCTACCTAAAGTCAGTCTCAGCCTCTAGATGTCGGAGCTAAGCCGTGACCAAAAACCCAGCTGTTAGTCACTTGCCTTGTGGTCTTGNAGGATGAGATTCACCCCCTTCTCCTCCCCACCCCTCTTACTAACTGCTCTGGCAAATTCTGTCTGGCTGTGCCAGTGGTCGTCAGCCTCAGTAGAAAGGACCCACACGCAGAGCTGAGCTGCCTTGTGGCATCTGGGTGTTTGCATTTCTAACCACCCGTCTGTCTTCAGCCCCCTCAGNTTTCTAAGTAGGCCTCAGGACAGCATCCAATAGCTTCCTAGGAAAAGAGAGCAAGAGGATTTTCCCCACATGTAAAGAGAATTCCAGATTTTTTTTTCCTAACAAGATGTGTTTTTTCCCCTCAGGTTTGCCTTAACACCTCCATTACACAGTACGTGCTGCAGGTGCCTGCGTTTCTAGAACACATAAACTCTGTGTTCACTTTTGCTTTCTTCCATCAAGAATTTATGGAACCCCTTTCTGCCAGGGTCCAGTCCAGGGCCAGAACCATACCAATGAAGACATCAGGCTATGTCCTTGGCCTTCCACTGTTGACAGAGTTCAGGAAAGGTATTGTCTACTTTTTAGACCAGCGGGTTCCTTACCCTCTATTTTGTTCCCTGCAGGCTATTCCATGTCTGAGCTGAAATTCCCCCATCCCCACCTCATTGCAAGNTCCCAAGCAGAAGACCATTACAAATGTCACCACAAATCTCCATGTCCTCCAGGGGGCACTACTGCCCCCTCACTGAAAACCACAACAGGAAGTTGGGTTTTAACAGGTTATGTGTGGGTGGGTCACCTTCAGTTCTGTCTTGGGTGGAGTGGGTGTTTTTCTTTACTCTAGGAATTTGGCCTATGCTTANGACAGTGTAAGAATGTGTTTGAAAAGAATTGGGGAGATGGCTTGGTGGGAAAGTGTTGCTTTAGAAGCATGAAGACACAAGTTTAGATCTCCAGCCCTCATGTAAAAAGCTAGGTGTGGGGGCTGGAGAGATGCCTCAGCAGTTTACAGTATTTGTTGCTCTTGCAGAGGACCTAGGCTGAATTCCCAGCATCCATTAGGTGGNGCATAACCATCCATAACTCCAGTTCCAGAGCATCTAACGCCCTCTTTGACTTCCCTGGCAAGTGAATATCCCCCAGGCTGCCCTTGTTTCCAGAGTTGTCAGATCAGAGCCTGAGTGGCTGCAGTCCTAACAACCTGGGCGTGGCCACCTGCAGTCAACGGGCCAATTAAACAGATTAGCAAGAGTGAGAGAGCAGAAGAAGATGTAGTCAACANATGCACATAAGGAAAAGAAACAAAGAGGTCCCGTGACCTTCCAAGTCACAGCGGCAGAAACAAAANCTGAACAACCACCCATCAATCTCNCCAGCGATCCGACTNGNNNTCCTTNCTCATCTTGCTAGATCTACAAAGAAAGANCNTGCAGCTCTGCTCCCNCAAGGNGACAGACTTAGGAAGNAAANGACAGGACCTGTAAGTGGCANAGCAAGGAGTCNAACCTNTGCTGTTNNNATCATCCTGNCTCNGAAGCCCACCCCACTTTTGCCTTTCTAGAGGGGGAGCCAGGAGATGCTCTTGCGACTGAAGCTGCTTCAGCTTGGATTTCCATTGTCCAGCAGCTGGGAGCATCCAGCTTCACCACATAGGCTGCCATGGAAGCATGTATATACAATTATTTACAAATCAGGAAAACAAAAAGCTTCTTTTAATTCATCCAGTTTTTAATTATCCCTATTTTTACTTCAATGTTTGTCTCTGTATTAGTCTGCTTTCTGTTTCTATAACAGAATACTCGAGGCTAGGGGCGTTACAAAATAAAGAAGTTTGTTTAACTTTTAGAGTTGTTAGAGTTTAACTTTTAGAGTTCCAAAAGCCCCAAATTAGGCAGCCCCATCTGTTTGGTTTCTGGTGAGGGCTTCTTTGGTGGCATCTCAAAATGGCAAGTGGTATCAGNATGAGAATGGGTGTGAGGAGATATCCTGGCAAGACAAAGCCAGAGAGGTACTCAGAGCNCAAGCTTNTTCATTTATTTTCTACATTTGNGTGTNTGTGTGTGTGTGTGTGTGTGTGTGTGTNTCTGNGTTTACAACATGCTCNTATCTAGGTNAGATTACANNTTGTAGGAGTCAGTTCGCTTCTTCCATAGTGTGGGTTCTGGGGATCGAACTCAGATCATCAGGCTTAGCTGCAGGTGCCTTTACTTGCTGAGCCATCTCACTGTCCCCAAACTTACTCTTTTGTAACAACTGGTTCTCTCTCCTGCCTCTAGCAGACCAGCATTAACCCTTACTAAGAACAATGCCCCACGACCTACCACTTTCCACCAAGCCTCACCTCTCAATACCATCACCTAGTGGTCCATGCTGCCAGCATGTGACTTTGGGGGACAGACCACTCCTAAGTAGTAGNGTGCTCTGATGGCTGGTTGCAACTACTAGCAAGAGTTAGCCACTGACTAGACTCACAAACACAAGGAAACCAGACCCTATGAGAGACCTGTGTGGCTGTNAGTTNCTTGTTTTCTGAGAACAGGTGTGAGTTTCCTTTCTGTTCACTTGTGTCTGCTGCAACAAATGATCACAAAGNGGGTGGCTTTGCTCAGTANACTTTATTCTCTCATCGTTTTGGAGACTCGGAGTCTAACAAAAGACTAACAAGCCCATTCCNTCTGAAGGCGCTGGAGAGAGCCCGTTCTTGGACGTCTCCAGCTTCTGGTAGCTGTNGGTATCACCCCACTCTCTGCCCCTGGCTTNCCANGGTCTCTTTGTCACTCTCTCTTCCCTCTTCTGTGTGATGTCATGACTATAGAGCCACCTGGGCAATCCANGATGAGCTCATAAGGTCCTTACTTTGCTTCTGGTTTTCAAGCACTGATCTCCAAACACACCCAAGTTTGCTCACAGCTTCCNGAGATACAGGCTCGGATGCATCTTATCTGCANATCAGCAGTCAATCAACCACATGGTCATTCTCTGTNGTGNTTTTAATAGTGACCATGGATANTANGGTTCTGTTTTCACCCTAGCAGGTGGCTCCTGGGGCATTAATTACTTTCCTNATCCCTGTGACCAAATACATGACNAACAAGGGAGAAAGAAGNGGCTCACAGTTTGAGAAGGTGAAGTCCATCACAGTGGGGAAGGCTTAGCTGAGTTTATGGCAGTAGGAGTTGAGTAGATTGCCTTGCTCACATCTTGATGTTCCAAGAAACAGAGCAGGGGCTAAAGAGGGGTGCAGGCGATAATCTACAAGCCTGGCCTGTACAGAGAGAATTCCTCTAGCTNGAATCCTNACCTCTTACAGGTTTCATGGCGTCCCAANAGGATAACAAGTACATGAGCCTGTGGGGGGCATTTTCTAGTCAGACCACAACACTAGTTGATTAAATAAGAGCNTTGGGATCAGGTTAGTGCTGCTTCCTGGACTGTGTTAAGTCTCCTCTTACTCAGGTGGGATAACTGCTCATCCAACACATGANAGAAGGGTTTTNAAAANGTATCTTTATTGTTATTATGTGTGCGTCTGTGTGAGTGAATGNCACANGTGTGTNGGGCCAGAAGAGGGTGTTGGATCGTCTGGAGCTTGATTTACTAGTGNTTGTNAGCTTCCNCATGTGCTGGGAATCCATCTTGGGTCCTCTGGAAAAANCTGCAAGCNCTTTTAACTGCTCAGCTATTTCTCTAGGCCCTGAGAAATTTATNTATTTTTGAGGCAGGAACTTACTATGTAGCCCTGGTTAGCCTGAAAGTCTCTGTGTAGATAGAACAGTGTTTCTCAACCTCCCAATGCTGTGACCCCTTCATACAGTTCCTCATGTTGTGGTGACCCCCAGCCATAAAATTATTTCATTGTTACTTCATAACTGTAATGTTGCTACTGTTATGAATCATAATGTAAATATCTGATATGCAACNGAAGGGCCTGAGACCCACAGGTTGAGAAACACAGATACAGACACACATTTTGGCCTCAAACTCACAGAGATTGGCCTGTATCTGTCTTCCAAGAGCTGAGATTTAAGGCGTGCATCATCACCTGGCCCCTGAGAGAAGATTTTTAATAAAGATTTTAACAGAGGCAATAAGGATGTANGATATAAATGTTGAATAATGTGTTTTTGAAGATATAAATTCCTGGCTTCCTGNCCTCATTTGAGACATTTAATGTTTACCTCCAGATAAATTCCAGAGCAATCATGGACAAAGAATCCTTGCACCAGACACAGGGGTGCCAGAAAATCTACAAAAACAAGTGAATAAGGTTAGANGGGGTAGGGCTGCAAATGTGGCTCANTTGATAGACTGCTTGCTTAGCATGGATGAAGCCCTGGGTTCAATNCCCATTATCTCATAAAGCAGGTGTAGTGACACCTATTTGNAATCCCAGCACTCTGGAAGCAAGGGCTGGAGGATCAGAAGTTCAAGGGCATGCTCAGGTACATAGAGAGTTGGAAGCNAGCCTGGGCTACATAAGACTCAGTCTCAAAAAAGGGTACTAAGATAGAAATGCNAGGTGTTTCTTTGGTTGGCAAGATGGGTCAGTGANTAAAGGTGCTTGCTGCCAAGCCTGAAGGCCTGAGTTTGATGCCTGGGACCCACACGGTGGAANGAGAGATCTAACTCCTGAGCTCCCAACACACGCCATAGCCGAACACATAGNTTAAACACAGAGACAGGGTCTCACTGTATAGCTCTTGCTATCATGGAACTCACTACGCAGAACAGGCTGGTTTGGAACTTACAGAACTCACCTGCCTCTGCCTCTTGAGGGCTGGGTTTAAAGGTGTTCACTACCACAACCAGCAAATAAATATAATCTGAAAAGTTAAAGTTTTGAGTTTTTTGTTTGTTTTGCTTTGCTTTTTGAGACAAGGTCTTACTGTGTAGCCCTAAATAGTCCAGAGCTTGCTATGTATTGGCTAAGCTGACCTTGATTTCACAGAGATCCACTTGCCTCTGCCTCCCAAGTTAAGGGAGGATTAAAGGATGATATTAAAATTAAAAAACAAGACAAATAAGCAACGGAGAGGGTGAGCTGNTAANCCAAGAGGACATTCAGGGACCACTGTTTTGAGAATGTGTCGTTAGAGACCTGAAGGATGAGAAGAAGTTATGGGAAGGTTGGAGNCAGGAGGATTCTAGGCAGGNGGTATCTGTAGGAGTGAGCAGAGTGAAGGTAGCAAGCTGGCATTTGATCTAATAGCAAGCTGCTCTGGTGTGGAGAACTGGAGGCCGCTCTCCAGGCCCTGCAGGGGAACTTCTTTTCTTTTCCTCCATTGTTTCTGACAGCACTTCCAGCGAGCAGGAAGGATTCGCCACTTTCTCCTCTGTTGCAAGTTTTCCAGGTACTGAAGTCTTTCCTCTTTGTGCATTAGTCTGTAACCGTCACGCTGAAGCTTATTTACATTTCTAGGATGAATCTATNGGCACAATGTAGATCAATCTAAGGACCACATCAAAGCAGCAGCAACAACATAACCCAAACCAAAAATAGTTCTGAGCTTCATACTTGGTCTCCTAAAAGTACTCAAGGGAGTCAAACACACAATCTACAACCATGCTCTCTAGATCCCTAAGATGACGTTAAATGATGTCCATCTGTTCACCCATTATGTCTGCTCCCACAAAGATGAAGGATATTTTTCTTCTCCTTCAGTGTGGAGTGAGTGGACTTAATGACTCTCATCTCCCCACCACAAAAAATTATATTTATGTGTGTGCGTGCATGCTCATGTGTGCATGCACATGTATATGGGTGCCCACACCGACCAGCAGAGGGCGTTAGATCCCCAGGAGCTGGAGCACCAAGCACTGTGAGTCGCTTGATGTAGGTGCTGGGAACCAAACTCTAGTTCTCTGTAGGAGCACAGGAGAGCTCTTAACCACTGAGCCACCTTTCGAGCCCCTACTAATGATTCTGTTCTAACCCTCACACACCCCTGTGGAGAGCCCTTGTGAGAAATTAGGCC
Organism: Neotoma lepida; assembly: GCA_001675575.1. Taxonomy (NCBI): domain Eukaryota; kingdom Metazoa; phylum Chordata; class Mammalia; order Rodentia; family Cricetidae; genus Neotoma; species Neotoma lepida. Next base: position 696,864 of record LZPO01044399.1, read on the forward strand.
TCCTGCTAGTAGCCCTGGGTAAGCCACCTTCGGAGATGATCTGTCAGTCAGTCAAGCTATCAGTTGCCTTCAGCTCTGCCTGGAGGCAGCCTAACTAGAGACTTAGAAGATACCTTGAGCCACAGCTACCCAGCTAAGCTTCTCCTAAACTCCAGATCTAGAGAAGCAGGGGGATAATTCTCATTGTTTTAGTCTCGGGGTAGCTTGTTTTGCAGCAGTAGATGGCTGACTTGGACTTGTTTCCTGATTTAGCACCACTTCCCTCGCACTGTGGAACAGTCTAGGGCAGCTTCCTCACACTGTGGAACAGGCCTCAGTCCAGCAGCTTGTTTCCTGCTCTCTGCTCTTCTCAAACCTTCCACAAACACACCCTCACTTCCTCTGTGTTCTACACCCCCCCTGTGCCCCCCACAAGCTCTTTTTCTTTTCACTTTGTTTAACTTATTCTATTGAAATCCTAATTCTTATTTCTCTGGTTCTTCCATTGATTGTCCAATTTCTCCAATAAGACCCCGAGAGAGAAAAATGTGGGAGCAAGTAAGTGTAATGGATGCCAGCTTTTTTAAAAGGGTGGTGGGGAGGGGGCGGGGAACACCACAAATACACATAGATTGATCAATTTTGTCCCTATTAGGACTTAGAATCAAAAATTTCTATTTCTTCAATATATGTCTATATTTTATTCTAAAAACATATCTCAGTGTGGTAGACACTAGAGTTTCTCTCTCTCCTTCCCTCTCTCCTCTTCCTTCCACCCCCCTTTCTCTTGCTGATGTTCAGGACTGAACCTAGGGCCTCATGCCTCCTAGGCAGGCATTCTACCACTGAGCTATATCCTCAGTCCTATTGTCCCATTTTCAAGGGAGAAAATGGAGGCTCAAAAAGTTAAATCATTTGCCCAAAGTTGCAGAGCTGTGAAACACAAGATCAAAAGTGTCAAAGGCCTNCGTAACTAAAAGCCCAGGGCTCAGGTCTCTGTTCATCTGGTCACTTAACCTGACTCCAGCTGATGTTTAACTGTTATAAAGCCACANGGCTGGCTTGTCACAGGTTCTCTGCCAGCCAGGACACTTCTCAGTCTCTGTTACCTAATCTGTCTTGGGCCAGGAAGAGATTCAGGATGTCCTGGACAGTGAACTCATGGTGGCCTTTCTCTTCCTTCAACCTCAGACAAAATCTGAAAGTGGAAAATTCCAGGAATGTTTTGATTTAGGAAGTGAAGTCTAATGTGTTAACCAAAAAAACACCACCACAAAACCAAACCAAATGAAACAAAGCAAGCAAGCAAACAAAAATAGCCAAGGAGGTTACCCTATTATTGATTTTCCATTTGTCAGGTATGATGAGCAGGACCATTTGGGATTGAAATGGGTAATTCATTTTGTCATCTGAAGGGAAGCCTTCCCAGTCCAGAGGGCTGGAGGGAAAAGCAGCCGCCTCTACTGGCTGGCTCCTGTTGTTTGGGTCTTCTGGAAGGGCACGTGGCTTAAAAACAACAACGAAAAACCCCACAGTTTGTTTGTTTGTTCGTTTTTAAGATAATTATGAAAGTAGCACAATAATGCACAGGGGGAAATTACTCATTAACAGTGCCCGAGACAATGGGTATTCTGACAGTCATGGTCTACCTGCTCAGATCATTGTGTTCTGATGTTTTGTTAGCTCCCCAACTGGGCCCCAGTTGTTGAAATCTCTAGTGTTCAAGACCTTGTTTTGCCAGTAGAACCCACCCTGTGCAAAGCCAGGACTCTGTTCTGGGATCTGGGAGTTTCCTCTATTCTCTTTCCACCAGCCATGCCAGCGAGACTTTCCGATGATANGTAGACTTCTCCCAAGTCCATTGTGCTGTTTGTGGCTTGGTATAACTGGCGCTGCTATTGTTTGCTATTCTCTTCTCTCTCCTTTTATCCCTCTCTCATTTTGCTGTGTGGCTTCCAGGAGCCGTTCCAGTCAGCAAAACACTCCAGTAAGCAGAAAGGATTTCTTTCAGGAGTGGTTCCAGTAGGTGGAGTACATCTGTAGGCTCAGCCACTGGAATGTGAGCAGACGTGATTTATTCTGAGCATGGATGAACAGAAGCGTCTGCGAGATTGCAGAGCTGGGTTCTCTGGTTCTTACTTTTCCATCTCCTGCCATAAGATCTATAAGTACCACAGTGTGACTATCCCTTCTACCTGAGTCCCGGAGTGAGAGGCACGTGGAACCAAGCTGAACAGAGATGTACCTCAGCAGCTAACTTGAGTGCAAGAAATAAGCTTAAAAAAACAAAAAACAAACCAACAAAACCCCCCTAGGGGCTGGAGAGATGGCTCATTGGTTAAGTGCACTTGCTGTCNTTGCAGAGGACCCAGGTTGGATTTCCAGCCACACAACTGTCATCAGTTCCAGGGCATCTGACGCCCTCTTCTGGCCACCGTGGGCACTGAACAGTGTGGTGCACATGTTTAAGAAGACACCCATACACATAAAACACAAATAATAAACAATTAAAGTTATATTTATTTATTTTGTGTATGTATGTGTCTCTCTCTCTGTGTGTATGTCAGAAGATAACTTGTGGGAGCTGGTTTTTTTTTTTTTCCTCCCACCATTTGGGCCCGTGGGGTGGAACTCAGGTCATTTAGGCTTGGCAATAAGTGCCTTCATTCANTGGCCCTTACTTCAGAACTCCACGTGGGCCTGGAGATTCTGCTGCTCGCCTCTCACCTCTTCTGGCTTTTGTGATTCTATTCTCTGGTGAGCCTTCCCCCAGGCTCAAGAGGCAGAGGTCCTCCTATGCTGTCGTCCTTTGCAATGATCAATGAAGACCTTGGAGGTCTGACTTGGATTGTACTTCTATCCCTAACCTCTCTGTCCAGAGAGGTATGCCAGGAAATTGGTCCTGTGTTCACTTGACATGGGCAGAAGTGGAGACGTGCCATGGGAGAAGTGCCAGAATCAGAGTGCAAGTGCATGGGGGAGGGAGGAGGGGGTATTCCTGTAATACCTCTCACCTCTATTCTCTAGTTGGCCCAATAAGCTTGTTGGTTCTCCAGAGTGCACTTAGGTGGAACAGTACCTCAGTTTGTTGTTGGGACCTTAGAAGGATGGGGTGAGTTTTGTTTACNACTTCCCCAGGGAAAGAACTTTAACAACAGAGGGAAATTATGTCAGACCATCCCCAGCTTCCAAAATCCTCTTGTTACTCTTCAGCTAATTTCAGTGGCTGTTTACTTCATGTCGAGGGCACCTGCTCATACCTGCAGGCCAGGCTTTGCACGATGGACAGCTGGTCTCCAGTGATCTATGTCATTCTAGTCACGGAGTCCCAAGGAACCGCCTCCTTTNAGGGGCATGCCTTATGAGATCCACTGCCTGAAGATCTACGNNGCTGCTGGGAGCTCTCCTGCTTTCATCATAGTAACTGCTTTCTTAAATATTGATGGCTTAATTTTTAAAATTTAATCTTTCTTTCTTTCTTTCTTTCTTTCTTTCTTTCTTTCTTTCTTTCTTTCTTT
>LZPO01044399.1:710574-730942 GCA_001675575.1 Neotoma lepida
TGGGGCCAGCTATTTTGCTGCAGCCTCCAGTGAGGGGCAGGGCCAGCTATCCCAGGGGCAGCAATGGGCAGTGCCAGCTCAGCATGGCCCTCTGATTCCATCACCCATGGTTCCCATGGCCACAGACATCAACACAGACCCCAGATGCAGCAGGATCATGGTCCCAGACAAGGCCCTCAGCAGTAGCTTGGGCCCAGATGACATCCTGGCTCTGGGTGCAAGCATAGGCCACTTAAATCAGGATGGCTCTGGTGGTGGTACAGCTCCTGGACACCAACAAGGCCACAGGTTGTGGCCCTGACCCCTGGCTTCTGTGTAACTTTTGATGGCAACACACACCCTGGCTGTGGTGGGACCATGGACCCAGACATGGTCCTCAGTGGCAGCCAGGTCTGGATGTCACCATTGCCCCAGGTGGTAGTGTAGGCCACTGGTATCGGCCTGGCCCCAGAAGCAGTGTGGCCCTCAGATACTAACATAGCCCCAGATCTCAGGCATCCATGTGACCTTCAATGGTAACAGGAACCTCAGACATCAACATAGATCCTGGCTGCAGTAGGGCCACAGACCCAGACATGGCCCTCGGCTGCAGCTCTTGCAGGGACATCATCATGTCATCAGGTAGCAGTGTAGTCCACTCAGATCTTCATGGCCCCTGCTGCTTGGCCACCAACATGGACTCTGGTGGCCGACACGACCCTGGGCATCCACACAGCCCTCAGGGGCAATGTGGACCACAGACTTCAACACAGACTCCAGCTGTAGCAGGACCATGGACCCAGACATGGTCATTGCAGCAGCCCATGTCCAGATGTCACCATGGCTCCCAGGTGGTGGTGCAGGCCACCCAGACCAGCCTGGCCCCAGCAGCAGCACGGTCTTCAGACACCTGCTTACTGATTTTACCCCTTTGCTTAGAATAGTGGTTGGCATATAGTTGGCACTTGTAAATATTTATTGGATGAGTAAATAATTGAACACAAGTTGCAGTTTTAGCTCCAAATAGCAAGGCATCACTTTCAATATGGAGATCCATGGTACCTGGCTTTTCCAAATCAGAGCTCGTTTCTAGTTAGGGAAAGGGGACTGCTGAGATCACCAGAGACATGCCCAAACAACACTGAAGCTTTTGTGTGAACTCAGAGCCCTCATGGTTCTCTGCTTCGAGACTGGGTGAGATAGCTGGTGACCAGAGAAAAATGGAAAACTTGGGCTTTCTCCCCTTGAGCCCATTGCAACTCTGTCTGGAAGTTTCTTTCTAACAGCATGCGGCTTATGAGATCCTTCATCCTTAAATGGTTAATCTTGAGAAAACTTAGACCTCGGGGAGCAGATGCTCTGGGTTCTCTTGATCCAGCACAGATTCACTCACAGGGGAAAGGNAGTGTTGACCAGCCTCACCTGGTACCATGGTTCGGATGTGAAATGTCTCTCACAGGCTCTTGGGTTTGAATACTTTAACCCCAGGGGAGGTGCTGTTTCGTGAGTGTGGTAGTTTGGACGTAATTGGCCTCCACAATCCCATAGGGAGTGGGACTATTAGGAGATGTGGCCTTGTTGAGGTGAGTATGGCCTTGTTGGAGGAAGTGTGTCACTATGGGGGCCGGCTTTGAGGTTTCCTATACTCCGAATACCAGCCAGTGTTTCAGTCTCCTTCTTGTTGCCTGCAAGATGTAGGACTCTCAGCTACTACTCCAGCACCATGTCTGCCTATTTGCCACCATGCTCCTGCCATGATGATAATGGACTGAACCTCTGAAACTCTAAGCAAGCCACCCAATTAAATGTTTTCCTTTATAAGAGTTGCCATGGTCATGGTGTCTCTTTACAGTAATAGAAATGCTAACTAAGATGTGGTGATTATATTACGTCCCCCAAAATATTGTGTACCCTAATAAAACTTATTTGGGGTCAGAGAACAGAACAGCCACTAGATTAAACATAGAGGTTAGGCAGTGGTAGCACANGCCTTTAATCCTAGCATTCCCGAGGCAGAGATCCATCCAGATCTCTGTGAGTTCAAGGCCACACTGGAAACAGCCAGGCATGGTGGCACACACCTTTAATTCCAGTGGCACACACCTTTAATTCCAGCACCTGAGATCTCATGTCTTTGCTTGAGAAAGACACATGCCTTTAATCCCAGAAAGTAGTGACAGGAAGCAGAAAGGTATATAAGGTGTGGAAACGAGAAGCTAGGAGGCCTCTTAAGCTTTCAGGCTTTGAGCAGAGTTGAGCTGAGATTCATTCGGGAGAGGACTCAGAAGCCTGCAGTCTGAGGAAACAAGATCAGCTGAGGAGTTGGCAAGGTGAGGTTGGCTGTGGCTTGTTCTGTCTCTCTGATTGTTCAGAATTTACCTCAATACCTGGCCTGGTGTTTTCAATTAATAAGACCGTTTAAGATTCGCTCCTACACTAAGACAGTGAGGTTGTAGAATCTTTGCGGGAGCTGTGGCCTAGTTGGAGGACGAGAGTCACTGAGGCCCAGCCTTGAGGTGTTCAGCCTGGCCTTGCTCCCAGCCTTCTCTCTTTGCTCCTGACCCTCCCAGATGTGAACAAGTGGCTGCTAACACAACCAAGAGCCACTCTCACTGTCCAATCTGTTCTGCTCCTGTGTATTCCTTTCTACCATGCCTTCCCTACGGTGATGTACTGTGTCCTCAAAACACAGCCTAACAAACCCACCCTCCCTTAACTTCTGTATTTGATCACAGTGATGAGATGGAAGCTACTCCACCTGGAAACTTCTTCAGAGGGATGAGACTGTCCCCAGAGGAAGAAGTCTGTAATGCCTCATTACTTGCCATCAAGACTGGAAACGTTCTCGCTTGATTTGGCTTACATTCAGCTGCGGAACTTTGGCCTCCCTCTGTGGCGGGTTGTCCGGGATGGAAGACTAGTTCCAAAGGGGGTTTTAGCCTTCTTCAGTCAAGCATTTCTTCAGCAAATCTTTCCCCAGCCCCTCTTCTAGATTGCATCTCTTCTTCTCCCTGGAGCATTTCCTTGTATCTGAGAACCCTATCTCAGTTTACAATCACTTACTCATTTTGATCAATTCCCACTGCTACCATTAGCCACTAGCCTCCATGGAGTCAGTCAGCACTGCCTCCACCAGGCAAGAGCAGCTGTAGACGACAGCTGACCCATGAGGAATTCAGGCCATCTCTCTCAAGCGGACATGCACATGTGTTTCATGATGTCACGTCAAACAGGAACTCCCCTGCTTCAGGATTCCAGTGGCGTTCCATTACACATTAGGAGTAAATCCCAAAGCCATGCCATATGGTCTGGCTCTCTTCCCTGTCACCACTGAGCAGCCTCCTGGCTTCCTCCCTGGGCCTGTAACACATCTAGGTCCTGCTCCACTCATGCCCTCCACACAGGTCCTTTTCATCTTGGCAAGGCTGGGTCCTTCTCCTCAAATCTTAACATTATAGAGTTGCCTTTCCTTCATCAGAGGCTTCCCTTCCTCACCCTGCATGGCTTGAGTGTTTATTTCCATTGTTGCTTTATCCCGCTTTGAGTTTATCTGCCAATTTTGTTGTTAATAGTACCAAAGACTCAGGTATTGAAGATTTGGTTCCTGGTTCACAAGTGGGGGATGTGACTGAATCATGAGGACTCTGAAGTGACCCACAGGCNGATTCATGGTTGAAGGGGCTCTGGGGAAATGGAATCTGACTGGAAGAGGTAGGTTGATAGGGCGTGTGTTTGAAGGGTATATCTTGTCTCTGTCCTCTATCCCCATCGTTCTCAGCTTCCCAGGCACCACACAGTGGGCAGCTTTGTTCTTCCGTGTGTTCTCCATAATGTCTTGCCNTGCTGTAAACCAAGAGCAGTGATGCTCACTAGCCATGGGCAGAAGGCTCTAAACCCATAAGCCAAGAGGAATCCTTCCTTTATTAAGTTGTTTTTCTCAGAGGAGTGGCTAGCAAGAAGAGCTGTTTCCAGTTTGTTCAAAGGATANCCTTGTTGCCTAGCATGTGACATCCACCCTGGAGGGGTGCATTAGATGAACAAATAAAGAAGTATCCCCAGTGCCCACCTCAGAAAAGGGGGCTGAGAATGGAGCCCAGGCAGCCATAGGTCATTGAGCTCAGTTTGCTTCTGCTCTTTCCCTGTACCTGACAGCTTGTTCCTGTCCTCCATCTCCACCCAACTGTGCTCAGGGACTTGTAGGACAGAGAGAAGGTGCTCCTCCTCAAGGCCAGGAAGGCATTAAGTGTGAAGTAACATTCTCTTGTGGGCAGCATGCTGGTGACTGTGACAGGTTCCAGAAAGAAAACACATGCAGAGACAGAGTTCAGAAGTTTGTCTGCCCTTCTGTCTGTGGAGAGTCNTGGAGATTTGTTCTCATTTCTCTCTCTGAGAGTCTGGGTTTGACTGGTATTAGTGAAGATTGCTCTTTTTTTTTTTAAATTACAATTGGCANTAGAGGAACAGACTACACAACTATGTTTGCCAAGATGTAAAAATGTTGCAAATATTAAGATTGTGACTTGGTCACTGTTCCCAGACAAATTGACTTACACACGGTTGGTGGTTTAAATGAGAAATGTCCCTCACTGACTCAGGTACTTGAACACTGGGTCATCAGTTGGTGGCACTTTTTGAGAGGCATGNCCTTGCTGGAGGAAGTACATCATTAGGGGTGGCTTTGGGGGTGTCATAGCCTCGACTCACTTCCAGTTCTGTTCCTCTGCTTTGTGCTTGTGGTTGAGATTGGGAGCTCCCAGCTTCCTGTTCCTGCCTGTGTCTGCCATTGCTGCAATATCTCNTCATCATGATGGACTCTTATCCCTCTGGAACCCNTCCNCCCTCCCCCAATAAACTCTTCCTTCTATAAGCTGTTTCTGGATATGGTGTTTACCACAGGAACAGAAAAATAACTAATNTAGCATTTGTGCCTTGTCTTTGGCTTCTGACTTCCAGGAATAAAAACCACNTAATCATGCTCTAACTTCACTGTNAATTGCCTTTCCTTCACCAGGTCCTGTGACTGNTATGCCAGGCTTCAAAGGCCCTCACTCCAGGACCTTTGCATGTATTGTCGCTGTCGCCCCAAGGACACTTGCTCTGAGTCTTCACAGTTCACTTCCTCATCTTCTAATCTTTACTCATCTCTGTGAGTCCTGCTCTGANCCTCCTATTTAAAAGTTCATCCTCCCCTCCAGGACAAGCCTGTGCCCCTCCAGAACCTTAGTTCCCTTTGACTAATGTCATAGTAATTATTATTTTTGGCTAATTGTCTGACTGTGTGAGCATGCACAAGGAGGNCTGTGGTTGAAGCATGGAATCATCCTCAATCACTCTTCCATCTACTCCATTGAGGCAGGGGCTCTCAACCAAACCCAAACCAAATGTCAGAAGGTTAACTCAGGGGCTGAAGAGATATCTTAGGAGTTAAGAGCACTGGCTGCCCTTGCAGAGGACCCAAGTTCAGTTCCCAGCATCGTGGTGGCTCACAACTATCTTTAATTCTAGTTCCAGGGCATCTGATGTCCCTTTCTGATCCCCACAGGCACTAGGCATGGGCATAGTACATGTATATGTGTTTAGGCAAAACACTTACATACAATAAAAACATCTGGAAAAAATTTTAAAAGAAAGTTAATTCATAGTAGCTTAAGGAAAAGTTCAACCCTTATGGGTTCAAGGGATTTCTGGAAGGCTTGTTCAGACTGGCTGCCTCTAACGCCTCTCATCGGCTCTTCCATCCTTATCCCATCCTTGTCAGGCTTTCGTGCCCCACGCCTCTGCAAGTGCTCTTGCCCGGGTTCTAGTGACTTCCTTGTGGCTAAACCCTGTCGATAGTATTTGACACAGTCAGTCACTTTCTCTTCTTTGCTTCTGGGATAGCCTCTTCTCTCAGTCCTCCTTCCATTTCTGGGTGGTCAGTCTTGTTGAACTCTTTCACTCTTTAGTGCTGAAGTGCTGGCGACCCTCCTTGCTCAGGCCGTGGGTCTCTTTTCTATATATACTTCTTCTTGGGTGATCTTTATTTTTTTATTTTTGGGTTTTTTGAGACAGNGTTTCACTGTGTAGCCTTGGCTNTCCTGGANTCACTCTGTAGATCAGACTGGCCTNGAACTCATAGAGNTCCGCCTGTGTCTGCCTCCTGAGTGATGGGATTAAAGGCNTGTGCCACCACCACCNGGCTTTCTTAGGTGATCTTATCCAGCCANCCCCCATGCTGTACNCTGCCTTGTAGGTCTTCTTTAAACTCTACTCTGGAATCTTANACTCTGGAATCTTCTACTCTGGAATCTACAGCTGTGTCAGCAGCACCTTCNCCAGATGCCTGTTTTACAGAAACATCGTCCTGAACAGAGCTGATAAGCCCATTGTGATGACTGGTTTTATCCATCATCTATTTCTCTGGAGAACCTTGACTTTTACAATATAAAANGCTCAGTATTAGGCTGAGTGTTAGGAGCCCTGGCNTTGCCTCTGTCCCTTGCTGGAGATGCTTTGGAAGACCCCATACAATACTGAAATTCTAAAACTGACCTTTCTTGGTTTGTGCCAGGGAGAAATGGAGGAGTCATCATGAGAAAAGTGATTGGTTTCACCAGGGTAGCAGGCCTTCCTTGAGCGAGTAGCAATTCCTACCTGTTACTAGTGAGGTGGGTTAGACTTCATCAGAGCAGTGACTTTTACCCATTGCAAGCAAAGGGCAAACAAAATGACATGGAAGCTGACTGGGAGCACAGTGCTGCCCAGGCTTTGTTGAGGAGACAATCCAGCTTCCTCTTGAATTCTTTTTGGGTATGGTCTCAACTAGGGTAGGGAGGTGCAGGCTCCCAGAAACATGCATGTAAGCTGATTTTACTCAGTCCCACCAGCCAGTTCCCAAATCATAACCCAGAGCCTTATTATTAATTATGAAAGCTAGGCTGATAGCTTAGGCTTGTTTTTAGCTGGCTCTTATAACTTAAATTTACCCATNTCTATTAATCTATGTGCTGCCCCAAGTTTTCTTTATCTTATCTGTGTACTGTCTGTTCTGCTTTCCTGCTTCCTCTGTATTTCCATGTGACTCCACCTTTCTTCTTTCCAGCATCCTCTCTGCCCCTCAAATCCTGCCTAGCTATTGGTCATTCAGCCTTTTATTAAACCAGTCTGAGTGACACATCTTCACAGTGTACAAAAGGGTTATTCCACAACACATGCAGATCTATGTGCTCTTGCCTTGGTGCACGTTACAGCTTAGACACAGAACTCAAGCCCAACAGTGCTTCCAGGCCAAGAGGGCCCTTGGGTCATATAGGTAGACAGTGCCTTGATGGTCCAGAGCCTTGGAGGCAGGAGCAGTGACTTTTGTACTAACCAGCTTGGGACAGTGGTATCAGCAGCCATTCTGAGGGGCATGGGTTGAGTAGATTTCAAAACAGAGGCTGTAGGTAAAGTTGCCTTAAGAGTCTGCTTTATCCTTTGTCTTTCCGAAGGAAGAATAATTATGGAAATTGGGAAGAAAAGTGGAATATTCCTTTTGAGAGGCTGAAAGCAGGTACCAAAGTCCACTTGAGTTATTTTTAGAGAGAACAGTGAGTGCTTAAAAACGGGTGATGGAGTGTCAGTACCAAGATGTTGCAAGCAAGCCTGAGNACACTCTTCAAGCTTTGAGTGGCTCATGAGGGGGAATTACATCTGGTAAATCATGGGAAAACAAAAACAAAAGTAGGCTAAAAGCATTGAAAGCCACAAAAGTCTAATTAGAGAGGTGGCTGACTAACTTGTTCATATATCTTGACATCTTGGCCTCAATTCCCTTCATCTTAGNATGTGCTACAGTTGTTTGTCCTGATAAAAAAACAAGTAGTTTAGTATTCTATATTATGAATTCTTCCTGTTCCTTATTTCTCTTCTCTCCTCCCCTGCCCTGCAGTGTATCTCTTTCTCTCTCTCTCTCTTTTTTTTCTGTAGTCTTGAAGTTGCTCTTGTCACCCAGAGAGTTAGTCAGGAATGCCACAGTAGCTTACATAAGGTCTCGTTTTCTGTTGTTGAAGCTCTGCCTTAGAGTTAGAAGCTGTGGGGCAAGAGGTGCTTTCAGTGCGAGAGTGGCATGACTGTTTTAGGGGTAACCAATCACTTTCNGGCTGGATATGGGATCTGTTCCATTGGAGAGAAAGCTCATCTTCCACCATAAACCTGGTCAAAAGTCGGCAGCTGGGGAGGTCATGGGCTCTCGAAGTGAAGCGACTGTTATTCTTCTGCTAAATTTACATGCTATGCCTATCAAATTGCCTTCAAAATATTTATATTTATGACCAAAGATTAGTGATGCTGTCAACTTTAGAGAAGCAGCTTTTTGCATTAGGTGGTGGTATTGCAGAGACTTCTACCCAGGCGAGGTGATGAGACAGTGACTGTTGAATGCTCANCTATAAACAGAACATCTGTGTCACTTCCACCAAGGCTCAGGGACCATCATGGGAGGAAGGGTAGGAAGAATGTCAGAGCCATAGGAATGGGAACAGTGTTAGAAAACACTGTCTTCTGGGTGTGATTAAACTACACAATATCTAGTAGTCAACATTCCATTATGGAGCAGAGAGGCCCCACTTTTCCCTCCAGATCTGTGGTCAGTTAATGGTTGCTGGTGAAGAGAGAGAGAGATTTTCTTCAGCGATGTATCTCCTGGTACATTGCCTATATTGCTTTAAGCAAACCTAATTAAAGTCATTGGGTCACCAAAAAATAAAACAAAACACAACCCCAAGCAAAATCTGTGGAAGTAGAAGGGGGATTGGTTGAGAGGAGGAAGGGAATCCACAGTAGAGAGAGGAAGACAAAAGGGGGTGATGGTGGTGAATATGATCAAAGTACATTATGTATACATATGAGAAGGTCCTAGAAACCCATGATTTGTACCATTACTACTAAAACTTAAAAAAAACCCCATACTTCAAAAATCAGAAACATCAGAAGCTGCTTTGCTTTAATAATTTGTTTTTCTGTATTTGACAGACTAGACAATTTAGTGGAAAAGTATACCCACACCATCTCTGTGGGTCACAGGTTTCCCAGAGANTCACATACCCATCATTTAGAAGTTTGATTAAACAATACAAATGCTTAGGTTTACTGGAGTAGTAGTTTACTGGAGAGTCTACTTAGCAGTGCCTGGGTGAGGCCTAGTAATTTTTAGTACTCTTGGTCAATTTGGCCTCTTAGGCTTGGGAATGACATGTGTGCCCATGGTCCAGGCACCATCAGGTCAGTGTACACCCATAGAGCAGGCAGAGAAGGCAAGAGGGAAGCCATGGCATCCTGGACATTGGCATCTTGGAACAATACCCATGAGATGTCATGAGTGTCCCAGATGAAAGCTGGCAACACGGAAAGGGGAATGGGGCAGTGGTGGACAGAAATTCTGTTGTGTAACTGGACTAAAGGTACCAGGGAGCTTTACAGTAACAGAATTTCTGGGGTATTTGTGAGGGTCGTTCCAGGAAATATTAGAATAAAATACCCAATTTTTAATTGATGACCNACACTCATCAATTCAGGCAGGCATCATCCACTCTGTGGAGAACTGAATGAAACAGAAAGGCAGGGGAAGGACAAGTTATATGTTCTTGAGCTGGGGCATCCGTCTTTCCCCACCTTGGATGTGAGAAGCCCTGGTTCTCAGGTCTTTGATTTCACAACTCAAACTTGTGTTTGATTCTCAGGCCTTTAGCTTCAGATTTAATTATATCACTGCTTTTCCTGGCTCTCCAGCTTCAGAAAGCAAGCTGTGGGACTTCTTGGCCTCCATAATCCTGAGATTATTACTTCTGTTTAGGTGGGGGTCCTGCCTAGCGCAGGTTCCAGGTGGGAGGTGTGGGTTGTCCAAGTGAAGAGCCTTCTGGGTCCTGTCCAGGAGGAGAGAGGCATCTAGAGATTCAGGGGGTCTGGAACTAGCAGATGGTAAGATGCAATGAGGTGGAAGGCAGAACAGGATCATCTANTACNGGCCTCAAGTGTATAAGGAACAGACAGAGACACAGGCCATATGCAGGTGAAATTCTTTATTTCAGACTCAGGAAGTAGAGGAGAAGTCATAGAGAGACAGAGACCTGGGGAGTATGGAGCAGGACGTCCTGAGTGACCTTCAGAGGGGGAGCTGCCAGAGCTGTCCGGGAGAAGAAAGCAATCCAAAGAGGCAAGCACCTGGAAGGCTGTTCCACCTGCAGCCTGAGCACTTATTTAATGAAGAAGAAGGACATGCGATGGACCCTGAGGCTGAAAGGTTTCTTTGGGTTTGGGGAAAGTTGAGCCAGGTTCTAGTCAGAAGGGAGGAAAACATAGGATGGGTGTCGGAACAGCATTCTAAAGGTTTCACTTAGACTCCTGCAGGGAACATCCACTTTAGGTGGGTTGAAGCATTTTAATTAGGGGAATAATCTTAGAGGTAAGGCTAGGGTTAAAAAGACCAACAAGGGCTCTTGAGAATCCTAGAGAGAAACAACAGCTGGAATCTGTTGCCGTCCATGGGTTTGAAAGGACAAGAGGAAGGAGTGGGTGCTGGAACACAGGAAGGAGCTGTGGCCGCAGAGGAAGCGCACTCAGACACTGGGTCAGCTTGAGAGTCCTGGGGAACTGTGCATTGGGCAGCTTCATGGGAAAGTGATGGCCAGACTGAAAGGCCGGGGATGAAAGGGAGGGGTGCCTTGAACGAGAGCAGTCAACATATGGAGGCCAGGGAAAGATTTCTCCAGAAAGCCACATTCAAAAACAGTCAAGGAGCTATGGATGGAGGAGGTACTGCCATGTGAAATTACCATTACAGGATATAGTTGATTTTGGCATGGTCCNAGGACATGGGGCCAGAGCTGGAGTGAAGCTGAAAAGGAGGGGCCAAGGTGAGGCTGTGTGAGGGGCCCCATGCCTGTCTCAGATGGGAGTCTCCACATCATTCCTTTGCAGTAGTCTCTGGGTTTTGTTACAGCCCCATCCCTGTCTCCCATGCTCAGGTTTTGGCTAGAGCCTCATCTCTCCCTCCCTCCACTCAGGCTGTGAGATCCAAACCAGTCAGCACCATTCTCTCCTTCTGGCCAAATGATTGTTTGGAGAATCAACATGTGGGGCTGGAACAATAGCTGTTTGGTTTCAAGCGCTGGCTTGAGTTTGGTACCCCAGGACCCATGTTAAAGACATGCAGGTGTGTTAATTTGATTTCTGTCACTGTGATAAAATACCCTGGTAAAGCAGCTTGAGGGATAAAGGGTTTACTTTGGCACACAGTTCCAGAGGAAAAGAGTCCACTGTGGTGGTGTGGAAGGCATAGGGCAGGAGCATGAAGCCAGCTCAGTCACATGACGTTAGCTGTCAGGGGGAGAGAGAGTGGGAAATGGGGCCAGGCTATGAAACCTCAAAAGCCACTTTAGTGACATACTTCCCCCAGCAGGCCTCTGCCTTCTAAAGGTTCCATAATCTCCCCAAATGTCACCACCATCTGGGGACCAACTGTTCAAACATGAGTCTACAGGGACACATTTTACATTCAAACCACAACATGGAGTACAATGGGGCAAACACAGGGTCAGTGATGGGGATATAGAGGCAGGTGGATCCATGGAACTTGCTAGTCAGCCAGCCTAGCCTACCTGGTAAGTTCCAGGCCAGTGGCAGACTCTGTCCCAAAGAACCAGGGAAAGTGGACAGTACTTGAGCAATGGTACCTTGGCTTCCATGTGCACACATGTNCACACATAGGCTCACACACCCAGATAGACAGGTGCACACTTCCCCTCCCCAAGAATGAAAATGTGACTCAAGTTGATCTAATCACAGGAGACTCAGGACTTACCCAGGAGCTACTAAAAAGGAAATTTCTCTTTTTGGGTTGGACTTGAACCTGGGGGCATTTGAAGGGGAAGATGGAAGGCTTGGTGACACAGGGACCTGGGAGGTGGAGGCAGCTGTTGGCGTTGTTTAGGTCCCAGGGTTCATCATCTCTCAGTCTGCTGCCGACTCGGAGCTTTACTGTTCCATATTAAAGAGTTCCTTTTCTTTTTCCGCTAAAATGATTTAAGGTCTTTGCTGAAGACCAACCCAACCCCTTGCTTGATCTCGTTGACACCATTGTGCCTTGAACATTTGCTTGCCTGTGGCTTTCACACCTGTGTAATTTATCAAAGAGGACTTTAGACACAGGTGACAGATCACTGACAACAGGTTTTTCTGAGCTGTGCCCAAAATAGCACACTTTGTGTTTTCCATTTGAAATCCTTCATTGTCAAGCCACAATGAGAGGCTTTGGCCCCTGAGTTTGTAGGAGCATGGTATTGAAACAAAGAGCTGTGANACCATTTTCCGTTTTTTTNGGGATGAGCAATTATAAAACCAGTCATTTCCAGAATCCCATGTGCTGGATAAATATGCCTGTGAGACAGTGACTTCACTTAGGTTTATACTAAACTAATGAGCATTTCAGAATCCCTACCCTTTGCAAACTGGGTGGGATTTACGGCTTTATAGTCTGGCCCCACCTCCTGTTCTCGGTTTCTTTTCCTGATTGCTGATATAATGTGACTAGCTGGCCTTACNATCCCCACCTCCTTTTAACCATGGTGGACCTTATCCCTCCACAACTGGGAGCCAGAAGAAACTCTCTCTCAAGCAGTTTTTGTCAAAGTATATTTTTTTTTCACAGAAACAGAAATGAAATTGACACATCTGGCTGTTTATTTTAATTTTTTTNACATGGATTCTGGGAATCAAAGTCAAGCAAGCACTTTACACCAAATCACCTCAACCCTACACATTCATTCTCCAAGTGACCATTTAGCCTAAAAGGCGTAGTGATGTTCTCTGGTTTGGCTCTCAAGGCCTGTGAGTGGAGGGAGAGAGCTGGGGCTCTAGCCAAACAGCATGAGCATGGAAGAGACATGAGGTTTTCCCACAGATCATCTGATTGGATTAGCCCAGGTTAGGTCCACCACAAGAAGTGGGTGTCACCCTTGTTCTACGGAGCTGGCAATGGATATGTGANTGGAAATGGATCACACCAGAGCTGGTGAGTTTCTGTGACTGAAAACCCGCTGAAGCGTGATGGAAGAGTGAGAATGTTCGTAGTAGNGTTAGGTAGACTTTGGCTCAGAGTCCAATCTATATACTACCAAGGTCACCCCTGTGACACCTGTGGGCCCCTAAGTAAGATCCATAGTCAAACCAGAGTCCCCTTAATGCCAGGTGATGCTAAGAGTTAAAGGCTACCACTTTCTCTCCCTTATGGCTCATCAACCCTTTTTGATTCCACATCTCTCCCTCCAGGTTTGCCTATTCTGTTTATCTCCAAACTCTCATCCTTGTTTTCATGAACCATAANCGGCATCTCCGCTCAGGTCTCTCTGCGGCCACTCTTGTCAATGGCAATCCATTCTTTCATTATTTATTCAGGGAGGAGGGAACCAGGTCTCATGTAGCTCAGGGGAGCCTTGAACTCACTAAGGAGCTAAAGATCCTTCTGCCTCCCTCTATGCGTGCTGGGATTATAGCTGTGAGCTATCACCCCTGGCTCATGCAGTGCTGAGGCCAGAACCCAGGGCTTTGTGCACATCAGGCAAGCACCATAGCTACTAGTCCCACAACCTCAGTTCCTCCAACATTCTTCCCAGTGTGTGGGAGCAAAGTAACCATAAACTGGATCTTGTCCTTTATCTAACACCCTCTTCCTCCTCCTGTCTTCTCTTCCTCCTTTCTTATTTCTATCTCCCACTCCCCTCTTCCTTTTTGGCAATACTATAATACATATCAAACCTAGGTCCTGTTCATGTTGGGCAAATGTTCTGCCATTGAGCCATACTCCCATTCTCACTCAGAAACTTCCAATAATCCCATCCTCTTTTGGAACAAAAAGCAAATACCTTACAAAGCTTTGTGTACCACACACAACTTGCCTCTCTGCTCTCTCCTCTCTGTAGCCCTAGAACTCATGTCTTCCTTACTTACCGTTGACTTCTAGCTGCATTGGTCCCTTTTCAACTTTTCCCATGTCACTATCCCTTTGGTTCCAGAGCCTATTCNCCTGCCTGGGATGTGCTAACCATACCTCTCCTCTGTCCCCAACCTACAACCTCTTTCACCTAATTTATCATGCCCACGCTTTCAAAGGATGCTTCTGTATGTGTCAGGAGTTCCCTAGTTATCTGTGTCAGTATCACTGTTATTCCTTCCCTGTGTGGGACATAGTAGCTTGCAATGATATGCTTCTGTAGTCTCGGACCTGCCTCTCTCCATTTCCATGAGGGCGAAGATGCATGTGTTGGCTGCTTCTAGTGGATGCTGGTTACCTGAGTCCCCATTTTTTTCACTCCTTTCCTTCCTAAAAGCAGCCAGGTTTTCCTTTGTGAGATCAATTCTACCCTGTTGTGTCACCAGCGGGAGATTGGAGAAATGCTGCATGGTCATCTTGTCCTTGCTATAGTGACTGGCACTGTGTGGAACATAGTACAGTGTGGTTGTGGTGCTGTTTGACAGGCTATACTTGGTTGGTCTCTTTTTTTTTTGAGATTTAATTTTTTTAAAATTTTATGTGTATAGCTGTTTGCCTGCATGTATGGTCTGTGCACCATGTGTGCAGTGCCCTTGAAGGCCAGAGTGGGTGACAGATATCCTGAAACTGGAGTTACAGAAGGTTGTGAGCTTCCTTTTGGGTGCTGGGAATTGAACCTGGCTCTTCCAGAAGAGTAGTTGGTGCTCTTAATTGAGGGGGCATCTTTCCAGCCCCTGGGTTGGTCTTTCCAGAAGGCAATGTTAAATCTTTATTGGATGGTAGAGGGGGTGTCTTCTGATCTGCCTTCTGCCATCTTTTTGCCATGAAGATAGCAAGAGGACAGAGTTGATGTTCANAAGAAGTTATCACAGTGAGTACTGTGGAGAAACCAAGGCAGAGGAAGTCTTACCACTTCATGAGGTTATGTTCAAGCTAACATCCTNACTCAAGTGTTGTGTAATATTTTGATTGTATTCTGACAAATAAAGCTTGCTTGGAGTCAGAGGGCAGAGCTAGCCACTAGCTGACCATAGAGGTTTGGAGGANTGTAGACAGAGAGGAGACAGGAAGTGGTAAGGCAGGGCTGAGAGAGGATCTCAGCCATTTTGGATGAACGAATGGTAGGAAGTGACTGGTATCTGCTCTCTGTTTTCTGATCTTTCAGGTTCTTACCACAATATTTGACTCCTGATTTTTTATTAATAGAGATTGATTAGATTAATGCTTCTTCACTCAAGTCTTCAGAGTCAGAGGGAGGCAAAGTTTCCCATCAGTGGAGGGTTGAATCACTCTTGTTCTTTCTCTTTGTTGATTTTTCCTCATGGATACTTGTCTTCATTGCTAGTCCCCTAGTGAGAAAAACCTTCATTTTCTTCCATCCCCATGATCTTTGCAAGACCTCATTATAGGTGTAGGAGTTTTAATCTAACCCTTGAGCAAATGATTTCTTTTGGGCAATGATATATGTTGGATCTCACACATTTCTATTTTTTCTCTCTTCTGCTGTCATCAGGAATGGAACATTCCCAGGANAGCCAAGGGGTCCAAAGAGAAGGATGGGAGATGTGTGGAGCAAAGTTGCCTCAGAAGAGCTCAGGCTAGATCAGCCAAACCCAGGCTGAGGTGTAGACATATGAACAATGATGAATCATAGTGTTCTAAGCCAGTGAGTTTGAGGCAATTTGTTACACAGCAGTAGCTAACTGGCACAATTGTCAATAAAGATGATTCCCACATGGCAGAGCTGGTTCTGTAGCCAGTGATAAGGATGACTATCTTCTTCCCTGTCACTTTTGGTCATGTAGAACTTCTCACACTCCTCATACTGTCTCTCTAGAATTCACTTTTTTCAACTTTTGGTCATTATTCCATCTCCCATATAACTTGCACACTGTCTTCTACTGCTGGTCAAGGAGACAGTTACCATGGCAACCCTCCATCTGCCTGCTTTCTCTGCTCTTCAAACTCTAAATCCCACCATTCTGTTTTCAACAACAACAAAAATAAAAATAACAGGAAGATCAAAGCCTGCTTACATTGTTAACATATAAACTGAAAACAAACAGCAGAGCCTCAGCATCAACAGCCTTTCTGATTTATTGAACAGTTGGGCTGTCTGGGTCAGGTCAGGACTCCAGGAAGCAGGCACTCAGATAGGATCAGAGATGGAAATAATGTTAGGAGACTTGACCTTGGAAATCAGGCACAGGGGGACAAAGAAAGAAGAGAAGTGGGCGAGACTGTTCCTCAGAGACAAGTCTGATGCCTGTTGAAGGAGAGTGGGAAATGGGGGGATGGCGCAAGGAAAAACCTCAGCGTACACCATGCTGTGTGAGGAGTCTGCAAACCAAAGTCACTCTGTAGAAGTGCAGAGACCTGTGGGAAGGGGCTGCTGGCTCTCTGCCCTGCCTGTGCTCAACCACTGGGTGGGGCATCTGAGAGAAGTGAGTGCAGCTTCACTGAATGTCAGTTAGCTGTTCTCACACAGGAGAACTGAGCAGGGCTGTGCTGTGGTCACCAAATTCTCAGCCCCTGAACGGTCTTTGCCCCNAGCTGGGTAAGGAAATGTGTTTCCATAAAGTGTTGGAAGAATGGGTGCTGGGGCTGGAGAGATGGTTCAGTTAGTAAAGTGCTTGCAAGCGGAGCTTTATCATTAGAACCCACACAAAAATTTNTCTGGAGATGCAGAGACACCAGGGTTTTGTGACCAGGCAGCCTACTCAGTGAGCTACTAGGCAGTGGAAGACAGGCTCCAGAAACAAGGTAGGTAGCTCCTGAAGAACACCAGAGTTTAGCCTGCTCTCCACATGCACNTGTGCATGCATGCAACTGTGCCTNCCCAAATCACATGTATCCCCACCCTTAAGGAATAGGCAGTGGGAAAGGGTGAGAATTCTGATCTCTCAGGAGAGAGTCTGGCCATTTTAGGAGGTATTCGTACGGAGCAGACATATGGAGTACCTGCTTTAGCGACAGGTACCTAAGGCAAGGTGTCTTTCTCTGTCTAAATTTGGAAATCTCGCCAGATGGCTTTGGAGCAGGCCATAGGGCTTATGGGTTTTTTCTTCTTCTTCTTTCTTTCATTAAAATGATGTAAACTGTCAAAGACTGCATAATTCCCAAATAGGAGTCGGCAAGTCATTTCTGTACATTCCTCTTGATAGCAGAAGAAAGTGTGCAGAATATGCAATAACCAGGCGTGGGAGAGTTGAATCAGCCTATGATGAGTATTCTTTAATTCGTTCATTCACTCATTCATCCAGCAAGTACTGGTNATGCTGTTGCATGCACCGGGGGAGAAGCTTCCACTCATCTTGTCCCAACTTCTCATGAAAGATAATCTATCTGGACATGGCCTTGTTCTAGCTCCTTAAGTCCTAAGATTTGAGGCTTATTACAGTTCTTTATAATTCACGTTTGACAGCTTCAACAAATCTTTCCGAGGCTGCCTCNTCTTCCCTCTCTGCTCTGAGGAAGGAGACTTTGGGCTGGGGTACNGTCAAAGGCTGTGAAGTTTCAGTTATGTAGGAAGGGTCAGCTTAGGAGCTCGAATGACATCATGGCAAATTGTTACCATTAATTAAGAGTTAATAATACTTTATTGTGCACTTGAAATTGAAAATAAACATTTTGTTTTAAAGAAGTGCTCTGTAGCCCAGGCTGGCTTCCAATTCATGATCCTCCTACCTCAGTCCTCCCTTCCGTTTAGGGATTGAGACTACAGGTGTGGCCTGCAGGCCTNGGAAGAGTAGACCATTGAAGTTAATGCAACATGCTAGAGAGNTGGCTCTGTGGTTAAGAGCACTTGCTGCTCTTGCAGAGGACCTGAGTTCAGTTCCCAGCACTCACATCTGCTAATGTTGCTTATGGTCAGAAACACCCAAGGTGAGCCAAGCGAAGACTCTCCAGGTTTAAAATGCTAAGCAAAGGAGCAAAGGCTGAGATGTTGTCTCCTGCTGTACTCCCGTTCCTCTGGCTTTTGNATTAACACTCTGAGACCCACTTGTCAGTGGTCTGAATGGCTCAGAGGCAGAAGAGTCTAATGTATAGAGGGCTGCTTACCAAAGCTTCCCAGGTGCCAGGGCACACAGACAGAAAGTGCTTGGCAAGGCATGTGGCATTTCAATTTATTGCATCCATTATCTGAGTTAGGGGTGATGTGAAAGTTATGACTGAGACAGACAGGAAGATGTGAGTGTTTACACTTCCCTGCTCCTTCCTGTCGGTGTTGGGAGCATTGCGAGAACCTTTTCTATCTTTCTCCATAGCTTAGAACCATTTAATTAAATTTAATTTGTTCTCTGGACCCTGGAAAAGACAGAAGGGAGCCAGCATTTACTATGTGCCAGGCATTTCATTAAACATTTTCNTGCTGGAAGCTATACACAGCACTTCACTTTCTCATTTTATCTTCCCAGCAGCCCTGTGCAGAAGGGGTTGTTCTCCACACTTTATGAGTGTGGCTGTGCTGGAGCTTTGCAAGCTTGGGTAACCCAACTGTAGTCCCTTGGGTGTTGCCTCTGCTGTCCACCTATACATCTGTTCACCTATCAGATTATCTGTCCACCTCCACCACACACCTGGCAATTGCTTACTGATCACATGTCATGGGCTTTAGGCTGGGTAGTGGGNCATTAACAGCCTGCCCTCAAGGAGCTCATACTGTGCTAGGGTGGGTGCTCACACCTTCCTGGACCCCTTGGGTGGGATGTCTCAATGACTTATATATAGTTTCACTTAAGGGTTCTCTTCAAAGCCTCCATCTAGACCTGAGAACCCAAGGGACTTTGGGACTTTGTAGTGGGATATGAACTACTCAGAGTCTGCCAAAGGGAAGGAGTGGTTTAGGGTGAGCATGTTTCAGGGGTCTGAGACTGAGAAGTTGTAAACTTTTAGTTCAAGCATCAGATAGAATGGTTGGTCTCCACAGGTCAGTGGTTCACAACATGGGGGTGATTTTGCATATATCTACTCCCCAGGGAACAGTGGCAATATCTGTAGATGTGTTTGATTGACATGAGTGGAGTGGAAGGGCTTCTTCTGACACCTAGTAGGGAAGCCAAGAATGCTGCTAAATATTTTCTCTCCTCTCTTCTCCTCTCCTTTCCACTTCTCATTTGAGACAGAGCTTCACATATCCCAGGCTAGTCTAAACACTGTGTAGCTGAAGATGACCTTGAAGTTCTGATCATCCCACCTTTACCTCTACCTCCGAATGCTGGGATTACAGGCATGTGCTATCATGTCCTTTTTAGCAGCCCTGGGTATTGAACCCACAGCCTCTTGCATGCTAAGTGAGCACTCCACCAACTGAGCTACATATGTCTCCATCCATTCACCTTCCATTACTTTTCTCATTGCTGTGGCCAAATACCCGACAAGAAGCAATCTAAGGAGAAAGAGTTTATTTAAAAAATTAAACTATCAGCCAAATGGTGGTGGTGCACACCCTGAATCCTAGCACTCGAGAGGCAGAGAGAGGCAGATCTCCGAGTTTGAGGCCAGCCTGGTCTACAAAGTGAGTTCCAGAACAGCCAGGGCTACTCAGAGAAACCCTGTCTCAAAAAACAAACCATCTCATTAAATTATCTATTTATGTGCATGTGTATGACTGTGTGNGTGTATAAGCACATGTGTGCAGGTACCTGAGGAGGCCAGAAGAGAGTGNTGGATTCTCTGGAGCCNGAGTAATAGATAGGTGGTTGTGAGCCACCCAACATAAGTGCTGGGAACTGAACTCTGGTTCTCTACAAGAGCAGCACATGCTCTTAACTGTGGAGCTATCTCTTTGGCCTGAGAAAGGACTTATTTTTAACTTATAGTTCAATAGATTATATCCAACTGTGGCCGGGAGGACATGGTGACAGGAACATTAGGTGGCTGGACCAGTGTCCAAAGTTTAGAAGTAGGGCTGGTCTTTAAAACCAACTGTCCACTCGGTGACCCCCTTCTTCCAATGAGTCTCCATGAGGTTCCACCTTCCAACACAGCCCTGCCAGCTGAGGACCAAGTATTCAAAGACAGGAGCCTGTTGGGCATTTCACATCCAAACCCCAGTGGTATCTCATAGTGTTCAGGGCAGCCCCAGCCCCAAGGACACACATGTCTAAGCTGTCAGACTGTGAGAAACCCTGCCTATGTTGATAGGAATGGCAGATGGGTGAGCTGTGTGNATAAACTGGCAGATGAATTGATCTAGACCAGATAGGAACTGAACACTGTATGCAGCTGTTGGGAGGGCTTAGATGTCTCCATGCTTATCCCACGGTTGTGCTGTGTCATGTTCCTTAGCTTTGCTTGGTTAGGAGATTGCCTGGAGCGTTTGTTACTAGGGCCCAAACTGGTGCAGCTGTCTCACAATGGCCAGGAGATGAGACTGGGATT
>LZPO01044399.1:739323-754398 GCA_001675575.1 Neotoma lepida
TTTGTTCAGATGTTGATGCTGAGGGGGCTGGGGAGGATGCTGACATTTGGTTGCTGTGGAGATCTGCTCTGTTACAGACACCATCCCAAATGGTATGGTCACTGCTGCCCATGACCAGTATGAAGGGATGAAAGACGGATCCTTTCTGAGAAAGCCATCACTTTGTGCCACCAAACTGAAGCAAAGAATGGTAACTCTTAATTTGTCATTTTCTCCCAAGCTTGATTAAGGGCTTAGAGAAGTTACTTTCTTCTTTTCAATTTCCTNTGGAGGAATATATTGCCCAGGTTTGTCCAAATGTGTTCTGTGACAGAAAAACCTAACTTGCCCCATCAGATAATACACTACAGTTGTAAAAGCTATCTAGACTCCTGCTTTTTAAGTGACCTTGGAGCATTTTCATTCTTTCCATGTGAATAGAGTTCAGGTTGGAGTGACCAAATTGATTGATGATGCTTCAAGNCCCTTAACCAACTTCATCTCAGAGGTCAGTCAATAAGGAAATCAAAGTACCACAGAGGAGAAGTGCCTTGGATTGTGGTTGCCCTAAGGCTGTGAGGAGGCATCTAAGAGCTCTGGCTTCTCAACTCAGAAATTCATTACCAGGTTGTCCCTGAAGCAGATATCTTGGTTCTGATCAGAGGACCTTGTGATGGGCTGAGTTATGTCTCCCAAATTCCTGCATGGAAGTCTTTATTTCCTGGACCTGAGGATGTGACTGTATTTGGAGATGGGGCCTTTCAAAGGGGACTAAATTAAAATGAGGTCGTTAGGTGAGTCCTAATCCCACAGGACCGCTGTATTGATAAGAATAGATTTGAACACATGTGGCACATAACATGGATGGGGTGTGTGTAGTGCGTTAGACACAGGGAAAATTGTCATCTGTGAGTTGAAGAGAGAGGCCTCTGAGGAAACCACCTCAACACAACCAAGCCCTTAATCAAGCCTGGGAGAAGCATAACAAATTAAGAGTTATCAATCATTGCTTCATTTTGGTCACACAAAGTGATGGCTTTCACAGAAAAGATCTGTCTTTCATCCCTTCATACTGGTCATGTGCAGCAGTGAGCCCAGAGCACAATTGTGATGGTGTCTGACCTTGGACATTTGACTCTAGAACTCTGAGGTTATAAACTTCTGTTGTTGAAGCTCCTGGTCTATGGTACTTTATTATGGAAGCCCCAGCAAGCCAATGCAGCCCTAGTTCTGGAGATTTATGTAGGTGCAGTTTTCCTGTCCCGACTGCCAGCTCCAAAATAACCACATAGAGGCTTAATATTAATTACAAATGCTCNGCTGATAGCTCAGGCTTGTTACTAACTAGCTCTTACAACTTAAGCCATTTCTATTCATCTATGTGCTGCCCTGAGGCTTGTGGCTTTTACCTCTACCCAATTTTGTGTATCCAACTCATTCTGCATCTGGCTGGCGACTCCTCTGACTCCTCCCTTTCTCATCCCAGCATTCTGTCTATCTCAGGCTGTCTCACCCAATCTCTTCCTGCCCAGCTATTGGCCAATCAGCTTTTTATTAACAATGAGAGCAATAAATATTTACAGTGTACAAAAGGATTATTCCACAGNAGATTTATTTTATTTTAAATTGTGTGTGTGTAATAAATATTTACAGTGTACAAAAGGATTATTCCACAGCAGATTTATTTTATTTTAAATTGTGTGTGTGTGTCTGTGTCTGTGTGTGTGTATGCTCTAGAGTACAGTGTCATTGGAAGCCAGAAGAGGGTATTGGATTCCCTGGAGTTATAGAGGGGGAGTTGAAATGGTTCCAGTTTCCCAGGTCAGGCATCAAGATGGGTGATGGTAAGGGATGGGGCATGGAGGGAGGAGCAAGTGTGGGGAGACAGTGATGAGTGGTGACCCTCAGCAGCTAAAAAGTGAGTGTATGTCTTCGTCACTGTTCTATTGCTGTGAAGAGACACTAGGACCAAGGAAGTTGAAAGAAAGAAAGCATTTAACTGGGGGCTGGCTTACAGTTTCAGAGGTATAGTCCATTATCATCATGGCGGGGAGCATGGTGGTGTGCAGGCAGGCAATGGAGCAGTAGTGGAGAGCTATACCCTGATCTGTAGGCAGAGAGAGAATATCTAGGCCTGGCATGGGATTTTGAAAGCACAAAACTCACCCCTGGTGACACACTTCCTCCAACAAGGCTGAACTTCCTAATCCTTCTAATCCTTTCAAAGAGTTCCATCCCTGGTGACTAAGTATTCAAATACATGAGCCTATGGGGGCCATCTTTTATTAACTTTCTTTTTATTTATTCTTTGTGTCTTTCACATCATGCACCTTGATCCCGTTCATCTCCCCAACCCTTTGTATCCACCATCTGCCCTTGCACTCTCCCTCACAAAATAAAATAAAATAAAGTTTCAGAGAAAATAAAAAAAGAAAAGAAAAATCTTGTCATAGAAGTTGTAGTGTGACACAGTGAGTCACACAGTATATCCTTTTGTCCACATATCTATCTTTACTTGNAAGTGCTCCTTGCAAAGAGTCGTTGGTCTGGTTAGAGGCCTCTGGTTTCTGCTGTACCATTGATCCTGGGTCTCACTGGGACTCCTCTTGGATATCCTGNTGTTGCCCTGTGTCATGGAGATCCCGCAGCTTTGGGTCTGCAGGACTGGCCCCTTCACGTGCTCCAGCAGATCATAAATGGGGTAGATGTTGGGGTGGGCCAACTCATAACCCTGGTTCTGGGCCTGGGTAGTTGCAGGGCTGGTCAGCCCACTAGCAGCTAGTTCACTCAATGCAGCAATGAGCAAGGAGTGTGGCTGGTTCTCCTGCTTTTTTGCCCTCAGGGTTGGCTCACCACCAGGGCTAGCTCTACTGTGTTGCCCAGGGGAGGTACAGGGGCCACTCTCCTGAGTGCTGCAGCTGGTGAGGGACAGGGACAGCTCTCCTACTCCAATGATCTCAAGGCCAGCTCTCCCAACTACCACAGGCAGTAAGGGGTGTGGGGGTGTCTCTCCNTAGCCTACATCACCATATAGTAGTGAGAGGTGGGGCCAGATCTCACAAGCTCANATTCTCGGTCATTTCATCTGCACCCCCATCAACAGGATCAGCTCTACTGTGCTGNTCAGGTGAGGTGCAGGGCCCACTTTCCTGACTGCTGTAGCTTGGTAAGGTGGAAGGAGCAAGTGTGTGTGTCATTCTTATTCAAACCACCATAACGGGTAAGCATGATCTTAGGAGGGCCATCAGGCTTGGCATTAAACACCTTTACTCACNGAGTCGAGTTCTCTCTGACTCGAAGCTCACCTATTAGACTTCTGGCTGCCCAGAAGGCCTCAGAGATCTGCTTGCAATCCTTGGGACTTTCTTAAAGCCTAGGATTATAGTCTTGAGTCTGCCAGGATTACAAGGCATGCAGTCAAGCCAGGATTTTTTTTTTAACGTGGGTTTTGGGGATCAAACTTAGGTCTTTCCTCAGCTGATGGTATTGGCTTTCAAAAGAGAAATCAAGGAAGGGAAGGGAAGTGTGTGAGTACTTTGAGTAAGTGAACACCTCCAGCAGGTGACGGAATTTCTCAAGGTGCCTCGGTGTGCAAATGGATTTCCTTGGTGATGTTCCTCAGCTCCCAACTGGTTGTGAAGCCCCTTTCCCAGCAGCTGTATCCTCAGCAAACTAGGGTGCTAGCAAATGTTTCTTGATTGACTGATAGTCTCAAAACAGCTCAGTAAGATCCTGAATGACCCAGCTTCCAGTTGGGTCCAGTAGCCTGCTGCTCTGAAGGTAATGCGGAAACCTCCCACTGCCTCTTGGAGACCCCAGTACAGGAACTGGCTGCACTTAGAGTCACAAGACCGACTCTGCAACTTCCAAATCATTCTTTTACTCTTTGCCCAGCCGAGTTTCTGATCTGCTTGCAGCTTGCTCCTCNTGACCTAGAAGTGGCCAATGCCCCAGGGAAGAAGGCTGTCTAAACTTCCTCCTGTTTACTGGCCTCCCACTTCCTCCCATCCTTGCTCAGAGGCTGCCTCTTCCCTGGAGCTGTCCTGCACCCGGCTCCAGCAGGTCTCTGGGAAGAACCTCAGCGTATCAGATGCAGGGCCTGAGCTGGAGAACAGCCAATCGTGGCTATGAATGTTGGCATGCGGCTTAAATCCACACTGGGCTCCCTCCCACCCCCTGCAGCAGGCCTAACCTGGCCTTCCTGTTCCGACTCCTCTCTCTGCTCTGGCCACGGTGACCGTGGGAATGTGGAGTGTCGACTGCAATTCAGGTTTCCTTTTGCATATGGGTTTGTCTGCTCTATCATCCTGTGCACCCTGTTTAAGAAATCCCAGAGCCCCCGTCCCTCCTTTCCTTGTGTTTGAATGAAAGTTACTACTTGTTTGATTGCCCAGATTGGGGTGCAAGTTGGGTCAAGAGCTCCCTCTTAGGTACACACTGCAGTGACCACATGCTTCTGAAAAAGCCACTTAAAACTTTGACCCATCCTCTTTAATGCTGTCATTCATCTGTTACAAAAGTATGCGGACCTACTGTGTGCTAGGGACCTTAATAGATGTTAAGGGACTAATGCATCTGGCCCTGTTATCCTTGGGATCGCCCAGCGTCAGAAGTGAATAATATTCTATGATAGGGNAACAACTCAGCAGAGAAACTCTCCGTGCAGACCTGGGAGTCCAGGGGAAGTTTCAGAAAGACATGNTTGTAAACAGAGGCTGCAAAGTGTTGACCCAGGCAGGGAGGGCCAGGTGGTGCTGGCACTGACAGTCACCAGGAGCCACTGTGTGTATGTGTCATCCAGGCACAGGTCAGGATGCCATCATGACCTAATCTTGACCCATTGCATTGACATAATGACACCAGGTGCAAGGAACGAAGGAAAGACATTGCCCCACTGGCCTCTCCTCTTTCTGGTACGGCTCCTCTTTATCAGCAGACTCTCAAAATGGGATTCCAGGGATGGGCTGTACTAAGTTGGTTAAGCACTTGTCTAGAGTGCACAAAGCTCTGGATTTGATCCCTAGCACCCCATAAAAACAGGCAAAGTGGAGATAATGCCCTGTAGCCTCAGAATTTGGGAGGAGGAGGCAGGGGGATTAGAATCTCAACTATGTTCAAGAATCTCAGCTATGCAGGGAGTTTGATGCTAGCCTGGCATACACGAGACTCTAATGGGGGTGGGGAGTTCCAAGTAATTACATACATATCACTATGCTCTGCGTAAGAGCTTGTGCTTCGTAGAATCTAGGCTTCTGATTCTGTCGAGTCCAGACTTGTTCTGTGTCCTGGTGGACAGGATTATTACTCCCAAGGCTAAGCTCCAAATGGAACCCTCCAAGGTCAGCCTCATTCATAAACTGCAATTTCTAGGCACCAAAAATTAACTTCTTATAGGTCAAATGCCTGAGAAACCTGCAGCAATGGCCAGAGAGTTGACTGTGGTTAAGAGTGTTCGCTGCTCTTCCAGAGTCCCTAGTTCAGTTTCTGGTGTCCATGTTGGGCAGCTGACAACTTCCTGTAACTCTGCCTTCAGGGGACCAGATGCCCTCTTCTAGCCTCCTCGGTATCTTTACTCACATAGCATGAACAAACACACTCTCACAAACAAACATTTTTTAAAAATCTTAAAAGCATGTGCCAAGGGCAGGCAGAGAGGGAAAAGTCACCTCCTATTTTATGTACATGCAAACAGCAGCAAGAGACTTTGGAAAACGTAGTTATACGTGTGTTATTTCAGGTGAATTATGTAGGCAGTGTCTTCCTGTTGCATGCCAGATGCTAAGCGCTTACTGTATGACCTCATAGCCATGTGTTGGCATAGGAAATGCTTAAAGAACTTGTGTAGTGTCTGAAGATGAANAAGTAGGGGAAAGGTCACAGGATGCCTCACATTGGCCCTGGCTCCTAACTGTGTCTCTGTCCCCTGGAAGTCCTTGGTGCTCAGTGTCTTCTCACACTTGGAACTGAGCTACCCTTAAGGCCCTGGCTTGATTCTTCAGGGAGAGAGGAGGGCTGGGCTGAGGACCCAGAGCACAACAGACTGTGAGGGAAGGCTGTGGGAACTGGGGCTCCATGGCAGCCCTGTCTGGGGAAAGGCTGCCCAGCCATGTCCTTCAGGAATGGCTTTCAGGACTTTTGGACTTTTGTGGAAAGCAGGTCCAGGGAGAACTGGGGATTAGGGAGGAAGGAAGAAAAGGAGAAGGGTGATGGGAAGAAATAGTCTGGCTGTGGAGAGTACATTCCAAGTCTCTAACCAAAGCCTAAGGGAAAGGAGGGCATACATCTCATGCCAGATGTAATCCATGCCACTCTTGTTCTTTGCAGCTAACATGGCAATATCGGATGGGCAGGGCCAGTGGACTTGATGAATGTATACAAAATTCTGGATGGTAATTTCTCAAGCTTCTGTAAGAGATAGGAAATGACATGACATACACCTGCCTGGTGCAGCTTTGCCTCATCTGACCATAATAAGAGATACATTGACTTTTCTTTGTAAAAGATGCCATGTTNCCATGATGCAAGGGGTGGTGTCTGGGATTGTGTAGCTATCTGCATATGCCTCACTGGCACGCGAGTTGTATTTCCCCGAGTACACACACCTGGGTTCTCTGTAGCATCAGTAATGCATGTACATACACCTGGGTTCCCTGCAGTGTCAGTGAAACACAATGTCCTACTTGCTCTGGAAGCAGCCTTGCTGCCCCTGTCACAGCTGGGGATAAGGAGGTGTGGCAGCTGTGACCTGACCTTGTGGCTTTGATTCTCAAAGGATGGAACAACTCTTCTGCCTCCGGGTCCTTCAGTATGGACTGTGTCTCTGCAGACAGCATGTGGGAGAAGAGGCTGAGGGAAGGTCACCTTCAGGGAAGTTAAGAAAGTTTCGTTAGGAAATGCATCCATTGGCTTGAGGGAGTTGCTTTAGGAGTCTTATGTGTTCACCATCTGCCTCCCTTCGCTGGGGTCCTTTCCAGAGAAGGCATGTACCAGGACAAGATGGTGTCTCTCTCAACCTTCTAGGGAGAATCCTATATTGGTTTTGTTGGTCCCCAGACCTCACACATATTAATCTGCAAACACTCTACCATTGATTTGGAGCCCCAGCCTCTGAGTAGTTTACGTAATAGAATGCCAGCATCTCCAGTCTGTGTTGGGGTGCAGCATTAGTCACGAGTTCTCTTGAGGAACAGAATCGATAGAATATATATATATTAAATGGAGGGTTTATTAGATTGGCTGGCACAGTGCATTGTGGGTAGGTCAACAGTGCTGTCTCACACTGCAGAGGCCAAGAATATGCTTGTGGCTCAGTCCACGAGTCTGGATGTCTCCTCAGTCCCCATCTGGTACTGACAGCCTGGGGCATTCCTGGAGAGCTGCTGGGCTTCAGGTTAGAAGCCAGAAGAAGCTGCTTCTTATACTGATGAAGGAATGCAGCTGTAACAAGATGGATGAACTTGTCATGACAGTGAAGGGAAGGGACTGGAGAGATGGCTCAGTGGTTAAGAGAACTGACTGCCCTTGCAAGGGACCCAGGTTCGATTCCCATCACCTTCATGGAGGCTCATAACTGTCTGTAACTCCAGTTCCAAGGGGGTCCAGTCTTCTGGACTCTAAGGTCATGAGGGCACCAGACATATGTGGTGCAGGGACACACAGACAGGCAAAACACCCATGTATATAAAATAAAATAAATCTCAAAGTAATAATAATAATAATAATAATAATAATAATAATAATAATAATAAAGGTAAATAGGCAGAAAACAAAGTTTCCCACCACAGGAAGGTGCCACCCACATTAAGGTGAGTGTTCCCCTCTAATAATCTGATCAAGAAAATTCCCCACAGGAGTGCCTGGGCTTGCCTTTTGGTTAATTCCAGATGCAGTCACGTGGACAACCAATATTAATCATTACAAGCACACGGCTTTTTTTTCCTCTTTCTTTTTGTGATTCCTGCAGGGCAGATGAGACTGAACCACAGGCAACATTTGGCTAGAAACATGCCATGTGAGAACATGCGTAGTTCCAGTTATATGCTGTGTTCCAGCACATCTTCAGAGAAGGTTCTACTCATACCTTAACTGATGACATTCAATCATACAAGAAGCTCTTTGGGAGCTGTAGAGTTGGTGAGGTGATGGTCTCAAACCCTGGCTCACAGACCAACAGAGCTGTCCAGGTATTAAAGGACCTTTCATTGTTGGAGCCCCAAAGGAGACTGTTGGTGGAGAAACTCAGAGAAGGCCCACAATATCAAAAATCTCGTTTGGTCATCATCAGAGGAAGCCAGTAAGCATCACTCCTCCATGGCCTCTGCTTCAGTTTCTGCCTCCAGGTTCCTGTCCTGCTTGAGTTCCTGCCCTGACTTCTCTCAGTGATGGACTGTTACCTGGAAGTGAAGAGGTAAAGNGCGGAGCTGACTGGAGAAGCAACTGGGAACAGTAANGCTGCAGACCAAAGGAGTTCAGAGACAAGTAGGAATAGAGAACATCAATTTAAAAGGTGCACACGGGAACATGAGGAACTCTGAGCCTAATGGTGGTGGCATACGCCTTTAATCCCAGCACTGGGGGAAGGAGCCATTGCCGTGGGATGTGACCAGACCAGACCTGAGCACTCAGCCCGAGGCCCCGCCCGGGGTCCCGGGGTCCAGCTGNGGATCATGGGGAGCCCAACAACTTGGAGGCATTGGTGAGATTGCCCTACTGATCTACCTGTTCAGCTGAGATCCATTCGGGAGAGGTCTCAGAAGCCTGCAGTCGGAGGAAACAAGATTAGCTGAGGAGTTGGTGAGCGAGCAGAGCACATAAGAGAAGGAGCCATCCAGCTACCAAACCAGGTCACCGGAGTCATAAGCCCACCCTACACCCACTGAGAACAGGTAAGGCCCCATCTCCGGTCCGGCAGACTAGGTCTCTGGCCCTTAGGCCCCGGGGGCACGTTACATGCCCCTTCTCCTCCCAGTCATTGGAGCCCCAGGGGCTAGGCAGTTGCCTTTCCCTGCCCCCTCACCAAGAAAACCAGCCCCTACGACCCCAACGACCACCGTAGTCATAAGCCCACCCTGCANTGACTGGGAACAGCCATTGGAGCCCCAGGGACAGGACAGCAGCCTCTTTCCCTGTCCCCTCACCAAGAAAACCATCCCATGTGACACCGACAACCACTAGAGCTATAAGTCCACGATACACTGATAGGGAACAGCTGCTCCCTGAGACAGAACCCACTATCACCGATCCGACTAAGCTGCTCCCAGAGAAACAGAACCCNTCAGCACCGATTCGACCAAGAACTCCCAGTGGACCGAGACTATCAATCAGAACAAGAGAGGCACCCTCAGACACAGACACTGCCTGCACCAAGCAGAAGAAGAGATGAGTAGANGACAGTGCAAAAATACAGGCAACAACATAAAGACCTATATGACACCATCAGAACCTAGTGGTTCTACACCTGCAAGACCTGAACATACCAACGAAGAAACAAATCAATCCTAAAAATGACTTTAAAATGATAGAGGTCCTTAAAGAGGAAATAAAAAACTCCCTTAAAGAGTAAATGAAAAACTCCCTTATAGAGGAAATGAAAAATTCCCTTAAAGAAATGGAAGAAAAAACAAACAAAAAAATTGGAAGAAATCAAAGAAAACCAAGAAAAAGCAATCAAATAAATGAAGGAAACAGTTCAAGATTTGAAAATTGAAATCAAGACAATAAAGAAAACACAAACTGAGGGAATGCTGGAAATAGAAAATCTGACTAGATGAACAGGAACTACAGATGCAAGCATAACCAACAGAATACAAGAGATGGAACAGAGAATCTCTGACGCTGAAGACACAATAGAGAAAATAGAATCGTCAGTCAAAGAAAACACTGAAGCCAAAATAGTCATAACACAAAACATCCAGGAGTTTTGAGACACCATGAAAAGACCAAACCTAAGAATAATAGGGATAGAAGAAGGAGAAGAATACCAACTCAAAGACACAGAAAATATATTCAACAAAATCATAGAAGAAAACTTTCCCATCCTAAAGAAAGAAATACCTGTGAAGATACAGGAAGCTTACAGAACACCAAATAGGCTGGATCCAACTAAAAAAAGTCCCCTTGCCACATAGTAATCAAACCACTAAACATACAGAATAAAGAAACAATATTAAGAGCTGCAAAGGAAAAAGNCCAAGTAANATATAAAGGCAGACCCATCAGAATAACACCTGACTTCTCAATGGAGACTATGAAAGCTAGAAGGTCCTGGAGAGACATTATGCAGACACTAAGAGACTACGGATGCCAACCCAGACTAATATACCCAGCAAAATTCTCAATCACCATAGACGTAGTAAACAAAATATTCCAAGATAAAACCAGATTTAAACAATACTGATCCACAAATCCAACCCTACAGAAAGCACTAGAAGGAAAAATCCAACCTAAGAAAATTAGACACACCCGTGAAAACTCAGGCAATAGATAATCCCGCACCAACAAATACCAAGGAAGGGAAACACAATACTACCACCAAAAAAATAACAGGAATTNTCAATCATACAAGAAACCCAGGAGCTAGATAAGGAAGATCTGGGAAAGAAGCATCCAATCTGTGTTCTGGAAGAATCCACAGGAGGTGGAGAAGCTGTTGAATTATAGATATGGTTGCAATGAACTGTGGTTAGTTCTCAGAAGACAGAAATGCAGGGTATCTTGGTGGCCTGATGATGGGTGGAATCTAATCACTGGGTTGTGTGGCTCTCTCTGCTATAAACCGAAGTTCTCAGAAAAAAAGCTACATCTATATCAAAGGTGTGAATTCTACAAGGCTAACTGATGAGACCTTCCTCATTGTGGAGAGTGGGAATGTTGTATTTCCAGAGCTAGGTTGTCTTGAGCCATCTTTAGAATGACTGTAAAAGAGGAATCCATTTTAGCTTTTTAAAATTCTTTTTGACTGAGAATTTAATACACGTACATTATATGTTTTGATCAAGTCTACCTTTCATTCCCTCTCCCCCAACTCCTCCCTATCTTCATCACTATGATTACCTCCAAATTTCATGTGTTCTCTAATTATTTTTTTTTGTAAACCTATGGAGTCCACTTAGTGCTTTCAGTATGTGCATGAGTGTGGGGCCATCTCCTGGAGCATGGTAGCCTCTCCGAATCTGCAGCCCTGAAGAATATTGGCTCTTCCTGTTCAGGCAGCCATCAATTGCCGGTAGCTCCTCACCTAGGAGTGGGACTTCCTGATGTCCCCCTCCTCCATGCTGGGACTTTGTCTGGCTTGATCTTATGCAGGTCTGTGCATGCTGTCACAACTTCCATGAGTTCATGTGTACAACTGTTCCACTGTGCCCAGAAAATGCAGTTTCTCTGTAGTCATCCACCGCCTCTGGCTCTTACAGTCTTCCTGTTCCCTCTTCTGCAGTGACCCCTGAACCTTGGGAGGCACAATCTGGAGTCTCTCAGGCTCTGCTCATTGACCAGTTGTGGGTTTCTGTGTTAATCTCCCACTACTGAAGAAGAAACTTCTCTGATGAGGTTTGAGAGATGCACAAGACTATGGGAATGAGGATAAGCCTGGAAGAGCTGATTTCATACTGTACCTATTTAGCAGAATTTTAGCTTTAAATGCACATTGATTTGTTTTGTTTGGAAGAAATTGCTCAAGCAAAGTAGGAATGATAGCTAAGCATATGTTTTCTGTACTTCATAAATCCACAGACAGAGGGGCCTCACACCCCAGTCTTTACCTGACTCCTAAGCTATTTTCTCTGCATCATTGTCTTAGTTTGGGTTTCTATTGCTGTGATGGAACACCATGAACAAAAGGCAAGTTGGGGAGGGAAGGGTTTATTTGGTCTACACTTCCACATCACAGTTCATCTTCAAAGGAAGTTAGGACAGGAANTCAAACAAGGCAGTAACCTGGAGGCAGGAGCTGATGCAGAGGTTATAGAGGGTGCTGCTTACTCTTGCTCCCCATGGCTTGGTCAGCCAGCTTTCTTATAGAACCCAGGACCACCAGTGCAGAGGTGGCCCCACCCACAATAGGCTGGGTCCTCCCCCATCAATCACTAATTAAGAAAATGCCTCACAGCTGGATCTTATGGAGGCATTTTCCCAATTGAGGTTCCCTCTTTACAGATAACTCTGACTTGTGTCAAGTTGACACAGGACTAGCCAGTGCATCATCTCTATCTGTTGTCTCTTCTCTGTTGAATTCCTGTTCATCCATGAGGGACACATAGGGGCTCAGAGATGACTGATCTGTCAAGGTTTAGATAGCTTGTTTGAGTGGACGAGCATGTGCTTAACCCAGAGAGGTCGGCTTCAGAACCTGGCTTCTACTTTAAAATTACATCTATTTATTTGTTTATTGGTTTGCTTGTTTGTTTGTGTGCACATGTGTGCATGCATGCATGTGCATGTGTGTGTGTGTTCATATGTGTGTGAAGGTCAGAGGACTACTTGTGGGATTCTGTTTTCTCCTTCCACTATTTGAGTCCTGGAGATCCAACTTGATCATCAGGATTGGTGGCAAGCTCCCATTCTGCTGAGCCATCCCCTCTGGCTGAGAACCTGTTTCTTAACTGTTTTGCTGTATGAAGTTGGTGTCTATTAGGAGAGAAATTTACTGTTTCTTTTCTAGCGCGACTAGTTCCCTGCTTTTGGATTCCAGACACATAGCAGTTCCTTTAATAGCTAATATAAATTCTTCTCTAATGAAAATGTCTCTCTTGGAGAAAACTCTCCTCTAAAGAGATGGAGAGATGGCTCAGTGGTTGCTGCTTTTGCAGTTTAGTTCCTAGATTCCACATCAGACAGCTCACAGTGACCTGTGGTTCACAAGGGGATATGATGCCCTCTTCTGCCTTCTAAGGGCATTGCACATACATGGCACATATATACACAGATAGACATACATACCCATTAATAAAGATAAAAATAAATGTTCAAAATTTCCTCTGAAATTGACCATAATCTTTGAGGAGTTTCTTGTGCTTGAAGATGGTGTATATAGAATTAGGAGAACAAGCCATTCTTGAAGGGGCTTATTCATTAAACTAGGAACTAGCTTAAAGGAATTATTTCTTGTCTGTACTGTGCTTGGGAGTATATTTTACACAGTCATTTTGCAACTGGAAATAATTTGTTATAGGGAATAAGGAACTTTGTNCCCACCATGCAGCCCATAGGGAAGGAGAATAGACCAATGATGATGATTTTTATGCATACGGCAGTTATTTTAGGTCATGAAATTTGTCTCCTGGTGTTTCAATCTAGCTGGTACTCAGGAGCACTGAAGCATTTTTGATGTTATTTTCCAAAGCACTTTTAACTCCAAAAAGTGGCATATTTTTCACGGAAGTGGGAATTTAGACTCTCTCTCTTACACATGTTATTCTTAAAGATTTATTTTTAGTATTTTAAAAATTATGTGTATATGTACCTGTCTCTGTGTGTGCACCTGCATGTGAGTGCAGTGTTAGTGGCACACAGAAGAGGGCACTGGGAAGCTCACAACCACCTGTAACTCTAGCTCCAGAGCATCCAACACCCTCTTCTGACCTTTAAGGGCACCTGCACTCACACACTTCAAAAATGGAGTATGGTGGCTCTCAACTATAGTCCCAGGACTTGGGAGGTAGAGGCAGGATGATCAGGGGTTCAAGGTTATATCTTTGACTATATAATGAGCTTGAGGCCAGGATTTGGGCTACACAGTACCCTATTTTCTGGTGTTTGAAGTAATAGATACATCTTTAGTGACTATGTTAGTGGGTATCTGTTGCTGTAAAAAAAACATCAAGACCAAAAGTAACTTAGAGGATGTCCTAGTTAGAGTTACTATTGCTGAGATGAAACACCATGACCAAAAACAACTTGGGGAGGAAAGGGTTTATTTGGCTTACTCTTCCACATCACTGTTCGTCACTGAAGGAAGTCAGGACAGGAACTCAAACAGGGTAGGATCCCGGATGCAGGAGCTGATGCAGAGGACATGGAGGGGTGCTGCTTACTGGCTTACTGGAGCAGGAAGCTNAGAGATNGNATCTTNAACCTNAAACATGAAGCAGAGAGAGACCAGGAAGCCGGGTGAGGCTNTGAACTCTCACACCCTGCCCCACTGACCTACTTTCTCCAGCAAGGCTCCGCCTCCAAAGGGTTCTACGGCCTCTGCAGACAGCCTCACCAACAGGGGACCAACTGTTTAAATACACAAGTCTATGGGGGACATTACACATTTAAGCCACTGGTGCATGGGATTGCTGTCGGTCTAGAAGTTAACCTTTATGAAATTCAATTTTGAAAAATCACCTATAAACCGAGACTTAAGGTTAATCTGGTCTAATTATTGGAAGATCAATAGATACAGTCTCAGAACGTTTTGGAATGTTCCTGTTCCTTCCACACCCTGCCTCTCTGAGAAGGAACTGTAGACATTCTTTTTTCAGTGACAGAGAACTGCTTTCCTCCTGAGGCTGGGGCAGTTTACAACAGCGTGCNAACTTGATATCCTTCATCTGTGGTGGTTAATTAAAAATCTGTTTATTTTACCTTCTGTGTATANGTGTTTTGCCTGCATATATGTATATGAATCATATTCGTGTCTGGTGCCCCAGAGGCCAGAAGAGGGTGTCAAGTCCCCTTGAATTGGAGTTGTGAGTGGTTATGAGCCACCATGTGAGTGCTGGGGATTGAACCTNCGTCCTCTGCAAGATTAGTAAGTGCTTTTGAACTGCTGAACNATCTCTCTAGGCCCTAAGGNGGTTAATTTTGAATGTTAACTTCATTAGATTATGATAGGCCTAGGCCTTTAGTGTGTAACTATAAAGGTGTTTCCAGAGAAGATTAACTGAGGAGGAAAGCCCACCTAGAATGCAGTGGCTACTGTCCCCCATTCAGTGAAAAGGAGAAAGGTGAGAGCTGGCTTGGCTCTGGTTGTCCCCTTTCTCTGCCTCCTGCTCTGCCCTGCCCAGCTGTTGCACACTGCTGCCCATCACTGAGCCACTCACTGCCCTTTGCCCTCCTTCCCTACTGTGAGGGATGGTGTCTGTAGTTGGTTTACTTTCTTCTTTCTTTCTT
>LZPO01044399.1:773571-784034 GCA_001675575.1 Neotoma lepida
GAAGGAGGAGGACTTCAGGGGCCAGCCACCCAACCACCCAGCCACTCAGCCTCCCAGCCACTCAGCCACACAGCCACACAGCCACACAGCCACACAGCCACCCAGCCACCCAGCTACTCAGCCAGACACAAAGAGTGAAAGTAAGATATACAGAAGCAAGAAAAAGAAAAAACCCAGAGGCAAATGGTAGATGAGATAAAGTAAGTTAAGGAAAGCTGGCTAGAAATTAGCCAAGCTAAGGCCAGACATTTATAATTAAGAATAAGTCTCCGTGTATGATTTATTTGGGAGCTGGTTGGTGAGCCCCTCAAAAGANCAAAGGGCCCTCAAAGAGCAAAGAGTAAAGATCAAAAACAACCAACAACATTTTGACGTTCCAACATAGAGCTGTAGAAAGCCGAACAACATATGCCTCCACCTTATGATCTGGATTAAAGGCACACTGGATTGAAGATCTTCCTGCTTCAAGATCCAGATTAAAGGTGTACTGTCTTCCTGCCTTAAGATCCAAATCACAGGTGTGCCCTCCATTTATGGATTGTAGTTCATTTCAGTTACAGTCAAGTTGACAACCAAGAACAGCCATCACAGCCATGTAGTCTTTCTTCATTCCTTTAATATATTATATTAGTTCTTGTTTATTGGATTATCTTATATTCTTGGGATGAGCCTCATATGTTTATGGCACATAATGTTTTATTTTTTAGTTTAGTTTTTGGGTTTTCAAGACAAGGTTTCTCTGCATAGTCCTAGTTATCCTGGAACTTGCTCTGTAGAGCAGGCTGGGCTTGAACTCAGAGGTCCACCTGCTTCTGTCTCCCAAGTGCTGAGATTAAAGGTATGTGCCATCATACCTGGCCTTTATTTTTTAATTTTGAGACAGGACCTAACTGTGTTGTCCAGGTTGGCTTCTAATTCGAAATATTCCTGCTCCCACTTCTTGAGTTTGGGTAAGTTGATGTCACACAGTTCCTGCACCTCCCTGCTCTGCTCTAAACCACCTACCATAGGAAGGGCAGTACTTATCTGTCATCAGTCATTTACACTTCTATTCATTGCCCTTGGGCCCTGCCCAGCTTCAGAGCTCAGCATTCCTTATTTTCCACTGTACTTTTCTAACGTTCAGCTCTTTTCAAAATATTTGTTTACTACACGATCCTAATTGAATGATACTTGTGTTTTGGGTTAAGGTGACAGTGGTTGGGGAGAGAAATATATGGATGTGGAAAACAGCAGTGGGCCAAGGTCTTTCAGTGTGTCTTAGTTTGGGTTTCTATTGCTGTGAAGAGACACCATGACCACGGTAATGCTTATAAAGGAAAACATTTAATTGGGGTTGGCTTACAGTTTCAGAGGTTTAGTCAATCATGGCAGGGAGCATGGTGGTGTGCAGGCAGATGTGGTGCTGGAACTGAGAGTGCTACATCTTGACTCAGAGGCAACAGGAAGTCAACTGACTGTCACACTGAGGGAAGCTTGAGCAAAAGAGACCTCAAAGCCTACTCCCACAGTGGCACACTTCCTCCAACAAGCCCACACCTCCTAATAGTGCCACTCCCTTTGGGGGCCATTTTCTGCCACACCACTGTGCAGTGTATATACAAAAGTATTACAATATGTAATAAAAAATTACATATTTATGGTTTGAGCAACAAAATAGATANGGTGCCATTTATTGACTTAGATAAAAACAGTCCAGGAGTAAATTTGAGAGAGGAAANAGATGAGAAGGCCAAGTTTAGTTGTACTAGGGAAATGAAGCATAAATTCAGAGTTTAAGGGATAGCACTGAGCTGGAGGGTGTTGTCCATAGTTAGTGTCAGCTGTCAACTTGACTCTCTACAGTGACCTGGAAAGAGGGAATTATCTAGATCTGATTGGCCATGGCTGTGTCTGTGAGACATTTTCTTAATTGCTGTTTGATAGAGGAGGGCCCAGTCCACTGTGGGAGGTGCAAGCCCTAGGCAGGTGGGCCTGGGCGGAGCAGGTCTGAGCACAAGCCAGTAAGCAGTGTTCCTTCATGGTTTCTGCTTCAAGCTCTCGCTCTAAGTTCCAGCTGTGGCCTCACTCAGTGATGGACTGTAACCCNTAAGAGGAAATGAACCCCTCTCCTCCTCAAGTTGTTTTTGGTCCGGATGTTTATCTTAGAAACGTAGAGAATAAAGTGGAACAGGGGGTGTGGAGGCTCGGTAACAAGATGGAGCTGTCCAGAGAAACTCTATCCACGCAGCCATGAGGAGCCTGGGAGTCTGTCTAAACAGTGGAGAAAGAAATCCAAGAAAGGAGGGGCATGAGTAAAATCACCTGGAAAAAGTGGACGAGAAACCAGGAAATTAGACAGCCCTGCAGCTGGGGTCTTCACATCTGGGAGGAAGAGTAGTCCACAGCACGGAAAGGTGCAGGGAATCCAACAAGGCCAGGCTTACACTGTGATCTTTATAGTGGGCTGCAAGAGGATCTTAGTTTTCTTGGTGAGAGAAGTCTTAGTGGGAGAGGTGGATGTCACAGTGAATCATTTGACTATCCAGAAGAATAGATGTGAAGGTCACGAGAGCAGACAGGAGTCCTTTTACAAGGGAGTCTCATACCCTGACTTCTGGGCCGTCTACTCCCAAAGATCCTCTTCAGTTCATTCCTTCCCCCCTCCCTCTCTTTCCCTTCCTCCCTCCCTCCTGCGGTATTATATTCATGTGTGTATATGTGTACAGGTGCACACATCTGTGTTGGAAGCCGGGGAAGATGCCTAGTGTCCTTTATTGCATTCTGCTGTATTTCCTTGAGGCAGGGTCTCTCTCTCTCTCTCTCTCTCTCTCTCTCTCTCTCTCTCTCTCTCTCTCTCTGAACCTGGAGCTCAATGATTCAGCTAGACTGACTGGCCATGAAGCCCCTGGATCCACCTGTCTCCATGCCCCTAGTCCCTCATGGC
Organism: Neotoma lepida; assembly: GCA_001675575.1. NCBI lineage: Eukaryota > Metazoa > Chordata > Mammalia > Rodentia > Cricetidae > Neotoma > Neotoma lepida. The sequence continues at coordinate 776,498 of LZPO01044399.1, forward strand.
TGCCATGCCCAGCTTTCTGTGTGGGTGCTGGGATCTGAAATCACAGGCTCAGGCTTGCATCACAAGTGCTCTTACCCACTAAGCTCTTGTTATTTATTGTCCTTGGAATATTTGCCTGTCATCAGCGGGGGCAGCATGTTTACTTGTCTACTCTTCCCAGGGTACAGTTGGTTATTTCCTTCTCAAAATGTTTAGCTTTAATCCTTTCTTTTACTATGTTTTGGATCATTGCTTCCATCTATTTGCTTTCTTATTCTGTAGAAATATCCACTCATTAGTGGAATCTCTGTCATCTACTGCATCTGCCTGCCAACATCACTCATATTCTTGGTTTAATTTTCATTCAATATTGATTTAATAATGGACATTTAAAAATTCTGTCAGTGCATCTTAAATGAATCCTGTGCCTTTAGATAAGATTCGGGCAATGTTATGTCTTTGCCATCTAACTGTTCTTTCATAATGTATGTGTGTGCTTGTGTGTCTACAAGTGCACATATGTAGAGGCCAGAGGACATTCTCAGGTATCATACTCAGGAATGCCACCTGCTATGAGACAGGGTCTCTTGCTGGCCTGGAACTCACGAGTTGGCTAGATTGGATGGTCAGTGAGCCCAGGGATGCTCCAGTCTCTACCTCCTGCACTGTGGTTATAAGCACACACCACTGTGCATGGCAATTTTACATGGAATGTCAGAGTTGAAATCAGATTCTTATGCTTTTGAGGAAAGCACTTTACAAACTGAAATAATATCCCCAAAGCTATTTTTTTTGTTTTAATTTGTATATGGATTTATGTTTATGTTAGATTGTTTTCAACTCGTAGAGGATATGTTGCTTGTTGGCCATGAGAGGTAGATATTTTTCTTAACTATTCCATGTGCTTCTCTCTCTCTCTCTCTCTCTCTCTCTCTTTTATAGTATATCATACTGTATCCATGACTGGCCTGGAACTCACCATGTAGCCCAGGCTGACCCCAAACTCTTAGCAATTCTCCTGATTCAGCTTCCCAAGTGCTTTGATTACAGGCCTGGGGCATCATGCCCAACTTAATTAGCCTTAATATTATNAAATATAATTGAAGATCCCTTATTCAGGATGTAAGAGTGTATGACACAAGGCTGGGGGAAGTGGAGACACCAGGCTCCCTGGGACTTGTTACCAGTCAGCCTGGCAGAAGCAGTGAGTTCTAGGTCCCAGTGAGAGACCTTGTCTCACAAACCAAGTTGGATGCCTCCTAAAGAACAATGCCCGAGATTGATCTCTCTCTCTTTGTCTCTCTCTGTGTGTCTCTCTGTGTGTCTCTCTCTGTCTCTCTCTCTCCCTCACACACACATACACACCATAAAAAGAGCGTGTGATGGAGCTGTCGTATGCTTGTCCTATCTTTGTTATTCTAAACTGTTGTCTATTTTAAGAAATGGCTTGTTATAGTAACTGAGGAAGGACTTCCTGAGGCTGAAGGTGATGGTGAGTTACGCTGTGCTGTCTGTGGTGATGTGGGTGATAATGGATAGGTGAGGACTGCCTTCCGCTGGTGCTATTATATAGTGTGAAAAGTGCATACGTTTCATGGGACAAATGTCATTTATTACTGAACGTCAGAGATGATGGCTCAGATGTGGAGGCCAAAAGAGAAAAGCAGGGCTAGGAAAAGCCATTAACAGGCAGCCTTGGCACTGTTCTTCTGTCTCTCTTTCTGTCACATCACATCTTGTCCTTAGAGATCCCACTACCACCCTCTCTCAGATCAACAAGGATTTACTGGAAAATAAAAACTTCATTTAAAGAGTAATCTATCATTTTTACGTGAGTCTGAATTCTCAAGGACAGGAATACAGAACACTCTGCTCTGGGCCCCGATGAGCAGAGCACACTTGCCGTTATTCAGTGTGTAGTGTGTCCTCTTCCAGCCTCCAGGGTGACATAGGCTCTCTAGGGCTTCAGAAGTATGACTTCTGTTTGACACATCCTTCAGTTAGTTTAGCAGTGACTTAGATAAAATTCTTCTGGGGTATATGTAGTTGTAAAACTAACTTCTTTCTTACTGTGGCACAGAATGTTCTAAGAGCTCCTTTTTTTCTTACTTTTTTGGTTTTCACTGTGAGGTCTTTTAGAGGTCAGATCATAGCCATTCCAGTTAAATGATACGTCTTTGTAGAACGGTTTTTGTTGGAAAAAAAAATCCCCCTTGACTCTTACTCCCTACCTCTCTTTTTAACTAATGTATTTTATATATAATATATGTGCAGGTGCACATGAGTGTGGGTGCCCATGGAGGCCAGAAGAAGGAGTCAGATTCCCTGGAGCTGGAATTACAGATGGTGTGAGCTGCCTGATGTGGGTGCTGGGAACTGAACTCTTCTGAGAGAACAGAGAGTGCTTTTAAATGGCGAGCCACCTCTTCAGCCTCTCCACATCTTAGATTTTTATCATCTATTCTTACTAAACATTCTTTTATGCCAGATTCCTTAAATGGTTTGTTTTACTTTAAAAAAAATCTGCATCTTTTATTTGCACAAAGTAAAGTGTTTCATTATGCTATGCCCATCCATGCATATAGTGTGCTTTGATCCTCTTCACTCTCCTCTCCCTTATCCCTCTCTTCCTTACCCTCCCTATCCCCAGTCACCTCGTTTGCTTTCACATCCTCCCCCAGATTCCATGCAGGAGAGAAATGTGTAATACTTGCCTTTATGTCGAGCTTATTTCACGTAATAGGATGCTTTCCCGTTCCATCCACCTTTCTGGAAATGACCTAAGTTTGTTCTTTATGGCTGAGTTAAACTCCGTCTGTGGTATCTGATGTGTACCGTATTTATCCACTCATCCACTGATGGCCGTCTGGGTTGAGCTGTGGTATCTCATGTGTAACACGTTTATCCATTCATCCACTGATGGGCATCGAGGTTGGGCTCACACTTGGCTATTGTGACTAGGGCTGCGATGAGCATGGGTGTGCCAGCATCATATAGTAAACTGAGTTTGATTGTTTGGGGTACACACACAGGAGTGGCATGGCTGAATTATATGGTAGTTCTGTTTTTAATTTTTGAGGAACCACTGTACTGATTTCCATGGTGGCTGGACTAATTTATATTTCCACCAGCAATGGATAAGAGTTCCTTTCCCTTTTATCCTCACCAACAAGCTTTGGTTGTTGTTTCTTGGAAGTGGCTATTCCGACTAGGGTAAGGTGGGACACCTTTCGGAACAAAAGTCAGCATGGGAGAATAATTTGTATTGTTCTTCCTTCATTNTTCTGTGAGTCGGGACCACAATAATCTCACAGTNATCTTTTAAAAGTCCCTGGCCTTGTGGGATCATTCCCTAAGATCCGACTCTCCTTACAAAGAGAATGACTGGGAAGATGGTACTGATTGTCATAATGGCTGTGATCACGGCGGTGTGTGATCACACCTAGCCTGCACAAAATGCCACAGAGCCCGTGAATCTCTGGAGCAAGCGCCTCATGAGAGCCAAAGATCAGGAACAGCTCAAAAGACCACCAGCCAGTGAATGGAACAAAACACCACCTGAAAGAGGAATGAAGTCCTTATACACGGCACAACGGCCGAACCTTGAAATGTACTGGGTGTAAGAAGCCAGTCACAAAGCACCACACATCCCATAATTCTGTTTATATGAGTTGTCTGGAGTGGACAAACCTATGGTAACAGAAAGTGGATGGCTGGTTGCCTAGAGATAGTGGAGGAGGGAGGGAGGGAGGAAACTCAGGTTAAGGGAAGCAGGGTTTCTGTTTAGAGCAATGAAACCATCCTTATACCAACTGCAGTGCTGTGTGCCCAGCGCTGTGGCTGTTGGAAAAGCCATAGGATCATATACTCTAACTGGATGAAGTCTTCTTTCTAGGAATGACATTTCAATGAAGTTGGTAACAATGCTTTGGGAACAAAGAACCTGTATTGAATCCCTACCTGTGTCAAGGGATGAAAGCTGACATTTGCTTAACCTTCAGGACACCCTGTGGGTGGATGCCATCATNCATTTCCAGAGAATGGAACCTGTCACTGATTCCATACCTTTGCTGTGGTCTGTGGGCCTCCAGTCAGCACTTTTTTACTGAAGCTGCTCACAGGGGATGCCCGTGTTCTTCCTGAAGCATCAGCATGATGTCATGAGGCAGAGATGGTCAGGTGGGCATTCCAGCGGAGAGAAGGACACGTACACTATCTAGATAACCCAAGGACAGATCAGTAAAGTGGTTACTTACCAATGTATGGACCAAGTTTGGAGAATCAAGCTGGGGTAGCCACAACCTTGAGCATCACCATCCCAGGCCTAAAGGCATAATGGTAACACAGAGGTGTTTATATACATGTCTGCTGTCCTGGTTAATTTATATTGCCAACTTGGCACAACCTAGAGTCACCTGGGAAAAGGTAGTCTCAATTAAGGGATTGGCCTCTGATCAGATCTGTGGGAAATTGTCTTGATTGGTGTGGGAAGGCCCAGATCTTGGTGACCATGCCACCCCTGCGCAGGTGTCCTGGGTTGTGTAAGCGAGTCAAACATGAATCTGTGAGGGAGCCAGTAAGCAATCTTCCTCCATGCTTCCTGCCTCTTGATCCTGCCTTGAGTTCCTGCCCACACTTCCCTCAGTGATGGACTGTTAGCTGGACATGTAGGCNGAAATAAACCCTTTCTCCCCAAAGTTACTTTTGGTCATGGTGTTGATCCTAGTAACAGTAAACAAAGTAAGCTGTCTTCCTTAGATCACTACACCCATGGCATGATGCTACCATAGTAAAAATCCAGACAGGATGCTAGTAGCACGATAAAAATCCAGACAGCAACAGCTCAGACTCAGCTTCCTCCTACCCTCAGGGCCTCATCCATGCCCTTCATTCACTGTACACAAGAAGCAGGAGAGTGGGAATGGGGAGATGTCTCAGCAATTAAGAACATTGGCTGTTCTTCCAGAAGAAGCAGGTTTGATTTCTAGCACCCACATGGCAGCTCACAACTGTCTGTAATTCCAGTTCTGTCCTCCACTGGACATCAGGCATATACATGTGATGTACATACATATAGGCAAAACACCTATACACATAAAATAAAAATAACTAAATATTTTAAAAGAAAGTGGGAGGGACAGTCAAAGGATGAAACTCAGGCACAGCAGCCTCTAGGACAGAGAAAGCCATGGNAGGTGGCCCTCTGGGGACAAATGAGAGGTACGAGTACAACATGACGCTGTAATGCTGCAGGCATGTTCCAGGGTTGGGGAAGGAGATAGATAACAAGACTTGAAACCATTCTCAGTTTGTCCAGATTCTCATTCTTTCCCCAGCTATTTGCCCAGAGGCTACATTTTGTGCCTGGTAAACTTGCCAGCCCTCTAGAAGCCTCCATTTTCTTCTTAGGGCATGGTAGTGGCTCATGTTCCTAACTCAGCATGAAGTCCATGCTGACCTTTCTTGTCAAACTAGAACTTCCAAGTCAACTCAAGAAGTTCCAGGCTTTCTTCAGGGAGTGAATCCTCACACAGGAAGTGAATTGTAAAGGAAGGGAGGATTGTTAGCGGGTCATCATGAGGAGCTGTTTATGTTTGTCACCAGGAGAAAGGAGAAGGTGTGTCAGCCTTTACCGCAGTACCTTGCAGATGTTTGTGGAAAATAGAGGAGAAAAATAACATCAAAAAGAAGTGGAGTCTTTGGGTTTCTTTTCTCTTTGGTCTTAAGTTGCCCTCTGGTTGAGGGAAGGAAATGTGCAAAACACACACAAAACAGTGTTGCCCGGGGAGATGAGCAGCTAGGCTCCAAGGTGATTGATAGTGGTAGACCTTTCAGTACAGGGATTTTCTCCCTCATCTTTGCAGACTAAAGATCCAGGTCTTCCTTTGTACCAGGGTAGAACCAAGACCCACAGACCCGCAAGAACAAGGGCTCTAAGAACCCAACACATAGGGCAGATGCCAGTTATTAGTTTATAATAAGAAACGATGTTGAGAGAGGGAAGCTGCCCAAGTCAGATTGGTGTCTGCTTCTGGTGTGGGGAAACTTCATGGGAAGCCAAACCACTGTACGAGGTGCCCGAGACTGGGAATAAAGTGTGTGATTGGAAATTTATTGTCAGGGCCTGTTGTGTCTCCGCCCACATCACGGATGTGCCTGGAGTGAGATTTCTGTAGTGAAGAGGCAGGCTGCTCCTTGGATAGTGCTCAGGTGGAAGCCCTGATATCCTTATCTCTGTAACTGAGCAATCTTTGTTAGAGTGGGAACATTTTACTCTATCTATCTATCTATCTATCTATCTATCTATCTATCTATCTATCTATCTTTCTTTCTTTCTTTCTTTCTTTCTTTCTTTCTTTCTTTCTTTCTTTCTTTCTTTCTTTCTTCCTTTTTTTCTTTCTTTCTTTCTATATATCTACCTATCTATCTATCTACTTTCATCTATATGTATGTGTAATGTGAAAATGTATGTATGTATCTAACTGCCCATTTGTATATGTATCTGTCATCTATCAACCTGTCAATCATCTAGTGTATGTACATACATATATACCTACCTGCCATCTATGTATACATGCATGTATTTATCTGCTATCTATTATCTGATCTATATTTATGTATATATGCATGTATGTATGTATGTATGAATGTATCTGTCTGTCTGTCTACTCATTTTATAGTACTCTACACAGGGTCAAGATATATTCTAATATTAGAGCCTAAGAACCATGTTGGATCTTTAATATGTTTGCAGATCTTTGTCCCAATCTTTATGTCTTGATAATAGTTGTTGTGAGGANATTTAGTTCCTCTGAATAATTGTTCTTTTCGCCAACTGAGAGGCCAGGTCACACGGACAGCAGATGAAGAGGAATGAAGATAAACAGAGCCAGTGATTTGCCAGTCACACAGTGTGGATGCCAATACCTCTGAGATCCTACTACCTGCTGGCGAGGTAGTACACAACTTCTGTGTGATACAGTACCATGGCAGTAGCAATGACACCCAGTCAGTCATACAATCTTGGGGATTAACAGGTGACCCTCTGCAGCACACTGTGTTGCTGGATTGTGATGTACTGCAGGCTATATGTTAAATTAATATTTGCTTGTATTTTCACCTTACCAGNTGTTCACTGGGACATAACTNCAATATAAGTTAATGAGCACTAGTGTGCTGTATCTTCATTGGAGACTTTTGAGCTNGGTNCATCTGGATGTGCAAGTCTTTCATTAGATTCTGGAAAATTTCACATTGTTTTTAAAATGAGGTACACAGAAAGAGAATGTTCAATTTTGGTGTCCCAGAGTTATGATAATTCTTTCTTACCCCCTTTCTTTGTTCTTTTCTGACCACCTGCCTTCCCATGACTTGTCTTCAAGTTCTGCATAGTCAAGATCCATTAACACCCTCTATTGCATTTATTTTATTCCATGAACTGTGTTCTTTAGTCCCCAGATACGTGTTTCCTTTTTGATAATTTCTGTCTCTTTATTGCACTTCTTGCTTAATTCATGGGTTGCTTTTCTGATATTGTTTTCTGTCTGTGTTTCTGTGT
>LZPO01044400.1:28546-47532 GCA_001675575.1 Neotoma lepida
CCTTGGCTTTTAGCTCCTCGAGTTTCTTCTGCTCCTCTTTTTGTTTCTGCTTGAAAGCCTTATCTTCCTCGTCCATCTCCTTGGCCTGCTTCTTGGGCTGTTTCAGGGGCTTCTTTTTGCCACCTTCGCGGCCNGACATGGCCACATCCATAGTTTTTTATCTTCTTGTGTCTTTCTTGACATTTACCCCCAAGTCACTTAAAAAAAATTTTTTTTCCTCTGGGGAAAAAAAGAGGAGTGGTGAAACGCAAACTATAGCAAACAGTGCTCAGCTAGCTTCCAGTGTGTGGTATGCACACGTGGGTTTGTGGGGTGGTGGTGGGGGTTTCTCAGGGTATACTTTTTATATTGGTTACAAGTCCCTCCCTGTCAGATCCACTGTTATCTGTGCACATGTTATCTGCATGTCATNTGTTAGCAGACTCTGCTAGGGCACCTTGGGTTCAATTTTCAAATAAAAAGACATGACTAGCCATAGATGTTTTTACATGGGTACTGCTACTCTGGTTTGTCACTGAGATATAATGCTTCACACAGGTGACTCTGCCGGCCTGCCTACCCGCCTGACATTGGAGTTCAGTGCTTTTGACATGTGAGTATTGATTTGTGCAGAGTCCAAAGAACCCTGCCTACTTTGGGAAAGGAGTGAGTATTCCCTTGAATACTCAAGGGAATATTCCTCGAGCAGTCGAGGAAGCTCCCAGGTGCGGAGCCAGTGCCTCCTATTGAGACTGCTACATTTGTTTATTAGGGAAAAAAATTAGTTCTTTTCAGAGCCTGTCCTGTACCTGGTACCATCTAGGTTGACTGGAACTCAGATAACAGCCCTCCAGATCATCATTATAAAATATTTTATGATTTTTTACAAGTACCTCTTTGTTTTAAAGGTTTATTTCTTTTATTTTTTTATGTATGAATTTTGCCTGCATGTATGTCTGTGCACCACCTGTGTGCAGTGCCCACGAAAGCCAGAAGAGGGTACTGGGTCCCCTGGAACTGGAGTTACAGATGGGTGTGAACCACTGTGTGAGTGCTAGGAATCAAACCTGGGTCCACTACAAGAGCAGCCAGTGCTCTCTAACTGTTGAACCATCATTCTANCCCTTTAAAAAATATTTACAAATCACATTTTATTATTGTGAGTGTGTGTGCATGCATGTGGGTGTGTGTTTACCATAGCACATGTGTAGAAGTCAGAGGACAACTTATAGGAGGCTGTTCTCTCTGCTTGCATCATGTTAGCCCCAGGGATTGAATATAGGTGGTTGGTATTGGCAGCAAGCACCTTTATCCTTCTGAACCATCTCACTGGCCCCCTCTATTTTTGTTAAATCTCTCAAAAGATTAATGTACTTTATTCCTTTATCCCCATCAAATTGCAGATTTTAAAAGCATAACATAATTGCAGAGCAATGTCAGTGTTTATCTTTATAAAATACTTGCTGGCATTTCTTTTTCCTTCAGAGCCTTCTTTTCTTTAAAAAAAAATTATGTGTATGTGTGTTTGTCTGTTTGCGTGTATGTATACCACCTTCATGCATCGCCCAAGGAGGCCAGTAGAGGGCATCAGGTCCCCTGGAACTAGATATGACAGGTGCTTGTGAGCCACTGTGTGGGTGCTGGAACTCAAAACTGGGTCCTCTGCAAGAGCAGCCAGTGCTCTTAACTGCTAAGTCATCTTTCCAACCCCTCCCTTCACAGCTTTCTTTCTCCATCATAACTACCTACTACTAACTCATCCAAACAAATTAAATCATAGTAATTCCTGGTGGGAGCCCAGTCAGATGTAGATGTGGTCAATAGCTTGTCTGTGTCTGGTGTTGCCAGGAGCCATCCTGGCAGTGTCTGTGTTCTTAGAAGTAGCTGCTGTCCCTCACACCAGAGCTCTGTGATAGCTTGCACACACCTGGGGTATTGGGACATGTTGGACAGAGTACCTTCTTACACCGTGCTTGATCCCAACCTCCTTCTCTCTGCCTCAGCCTTGATTCCGTAGAGCTGTCTGCCATGGGAGGCCTGCTGAGCAGAGGCTCCGCCTCCCTCTCNTCTCTAGGCCCAAATTTGCCCTATATGGTTTCTCTCCTCAAGACTGTCTTCTGTGCCTTCACCTTGCCTAGGTGAGGAATGTGATGACAGACAGACTATGATGTGATGACTCACAGCTCTCAAGGAAAAGCTCTGGCCACTGAAAGATCCCCCCCACATACACACACATCAGGACTTGGTATTTAAGGATTACTGGTGGCATTTAGCCAAGCCATTGTTAGTTATGGGCCCCTCCTCACCTGTCCTAGATTGGCATCTCTTTCCACCAGGCCCCCTGCAGCTCCTTTGTGCACCACACATGGAAAGATATCAGTAGACACCATGTTTCTGACACATGCACTGTCCTCAGGGTGATGTACAACAGAAACTTCTCTCTGCATAAGTCCCACATGGTAATAACATTAAGCCATTAGCAGTGGGAATATTTCTTTTTAAAAAANGTTTAGATTTAATTATTTATTTTTATGTGAGTGAGTGTCTTGCCTGAATGAACGTATATCTATGTACCATGTGCGTGCTTGGTGCCCACAGAGGTCAGAAGAGGGCATAGATCACCTCCAAATGGAGTTACAGATGGTTGTGAGCCATCATGTGAGTGCTGGGAATTGAATCTGGGTCCTCTGCGGGAGCAGCCAGTGTTCTTAACCATTGAGCCACCTCTCCAACACCAAGTTTATATTCTTCAATATTCATCAGTACTATATAAAGTTCAGGCTGATCACTTCAGAGACAGCAGATGAGTCCCTGTCCAAGCCTGTGTTTAGAATCAGTCCATCTTCTTCCTCTTTTATCTCTCCAATTCCTGTGGGACCTTTGGGGAAGTGTAGTGGGTGTGAACCATGTGGCTGATGCCCTCGATTGACAGTAGTCTGGCCATCCTGCATTTTATCCATGGCCCAGATGACATAGCAGCTGTGTGCAGAGCAATATAGTGTGGGCCATTTGGTAGGACAAGCAGGGAAAGACTTATTCCTGACTCCTGGGAAGTTGTCTGTCTTCCAGGGTATGTGTGGCCATTCTTGAAAACGTGCTGGGATACTAGGCTTTAGCCAGGAACATGGGAGCTGCTGCCTGGGGCATGTGGGCTGGAGCCAGCACTGAGTGGGTGGGGTGTGCCTAGTCCACTAGTGGGAACTGTACATTCTGCTCTGTGACCTCAGGGGTCCAAGTTTGCTTTCTATTACTGTGATAAACAGCATGGCCAAAGGCAACGTGGGGAAGAAAGGGTTTATTTCAGCTTACAGTTGTAGTCCATCATGTAGAGAAATCAGGGTAGGAACCTGGGGGCAGGAACAGAGGCAGAGGCCATGGAGGAATGCTGTTTACTGTCTTGTTCTCCATTGCTTGCTCAGTCTGGTTTCTTGGACCACCTTCCCAAGGGTGGCACTGCCCCCAGTGGTGTGGGCCCTTCCACATCAATCAACAAAGAGAAAATGCCACATAGACCGTAAGCCAGTCTGATGGAGGCGAATCTTCAAACGAGGCTCCTTTTTCTGGATGACTAGCTTGTTTCAAGTTGACATGAACTAACCATCACACTAAGCAATTTCATGAGGTTTAAGATGGGAAAGAGCTGCTAGTTAGAATTCAGGCCCTTGGCAGCTCCTGATTCAGCCAGTTCTTCCTCAGTTTTATTATGAGAGAGAATAAAGATGAACTTTCTTTGGGAAGAACAGGAGGCTGACAGCTGAGGGCCAGGGGTCCAGAGGGTTCCCAGACAGCACCTGCTTTCTTGTGCTTGGCCAGTAAAACATTAGTCTGCTTTTCCCATCAGTGCTGTTGGGTTTACTTGTCACCCCATGCTTTGCTCAGGGTCCCAGCCATGCTGGGTAGGTAACTGTTTGTCTTATGTCTAGGAGTGCCCCCACGCCTGCCCGCTGCTGCCCTGCTGTGGGGACCCTGTACAACACCAACACGCTCGAGGCCTTTAAGACTGCAGACAAGAAGCTTCTCCTGGAACAGTCGGCAAACGAGGTTAGCTGCTCAGCCACAATGGCTCCATTGTATTTCCTGGGGTCCAGGCAAGCACNCTGTGTCTACTCAGGTACACGGGTCTATCACAGAAATAGTCTATAAGAGATACATAGAGGTGCTGGTGAGTTTGAGGGGTTTTCCCCAGAGGAAATATGGTCAACTCTCTCCTGTACANAGAAAATGGTCAGGGGGAGACAGCTAGGCTCTGAGGTGGTTGGGAGTGGAGATCATGCAGGGCTAAGGTAGAAAATGAGCTTGGCTGCTGGAGTCCAGAGAACATTTGGAGCAGTGTGGCCTCTGAGAATTATGTTGCTGTGACCAAATGCACATGGGGCTCCATGCTTTGTCCCTCAGGAGGCTTGGGTGTCCTGAGCCACAGTGGTACTTATTGCCAGAGCAAACTCTAGTTGGTGCCAGGCTGATTTGTGAGCCCCCTGAGACCTCTGACATTTCTGCCCTGTCAATCTTGCCTTTGCATCTTCTGTCTCAGTGATACCAAGTGGGTGAGGTGGCTTGTCACCTGCTCTGTGTTGTTGCTTCTCCCTGGGCNGTGGATATACTCTCTACCTAGATGTCTTTAGTTTGCCCCATACAGGAATATATACACATATATTCTTTACCCATGAAGAATAAAATCCTGCCATTTGTGACAACATGGGTAGAACAGGAAGGCCTTTGAGGAAGTGGAATGAGTGAGGCACAGAAAGACAAACAGACCAGAGCCCCAGTCACTTATAGAATCTGAAAATATTCAATGCAAAGAGAGTGTAGAACAGAACAGTAAAGGTTAGGGAGAGAGAAAGCAAGAGAGGCCAGAGAGGATGGATGNGAAATACCGAGCAGTGAGGAGGGGACATTTAGCTCCCTGCAGCATGGCACAGGGATTGTTTGACAGTCCAATATCTCAGGGTAACTAGAAGAAAGGAATTTGAGGATCCCCTCCCCACACATAAGACAACTAATTACTCTGCTGTGGTCACTGCCATCTGTGTGTATTTTATTAGTCGGTTTAATAAAGGACCTTCTGCAAGAGCCACACTAATGATAGTCACACCAACATGGCAGAGAAACATGAGAGACCAGTCCTATCTGCGTCGTCCCAGTGGATGACCTCNCTCGAAGTGGATGCAGCTCTAGAGAGTTACTTCAGGCCTTACTCCATGAAGGGAGTAACCTTGACCAGGCTCAGACTTCTCCTGTGGTCCCCACCCCACCCAGGCAGCTCATCAGAAAGTGGGGTCCACTCGTCTATGGTCCAGAGCCTCCAGGGTGGTGATATCTGTTTATTTTCCTCTCACACATGCATTTAGGGCATGGTTCTTGTTGCCAGCATTTGCTGTGGCTTTTGTGGTGACATAGTTTAGCAACTGAGCTATGAGCATCATCGTGTGACTAGCTGGTGACAGCCCTGGCTTTCATCCACAGACACAGCACTGGCCTAGTGTTCAGACATGGAGGCCATGCTCCTTTTCTCATCTCTCAAAGCTCCAAATAGAGCTTGGAGAAAGGCTCACTGTAGGGATGGGTGTGGTGGTGCACACCTTTAATCCCAGCACTCAGGAGGCACACGCAGGGGATTGAGTTTGAGACCAGCCCATTCTATTTAGAGAATTCCAGACCAACTAGGGCAACATGCCTCCCCCCTCCCCCCAAAAAAAGAAAAGAAAAGGAAAGTCACACTGTGTAGTTTAGTTCAAATCACTCATTTCAGAGCTTCCCCTCCCTGCAATTCCCACTTCCTGACAGGTCAGGTGTCCCGCTTCTATGACAGAAGTCCTACANGGAGCTGAACATGCACTTTTTATTTCTGCAACCGTGACATGCCTGGCACACAGCAGACAGTAGTGAATCCCCACTGATGGGCATCTCAGAGGTGTGAGTGAGTGTCTACTTGCCTCCCCTCTGCTGAGTGCCCGTGAGGGAAGGTGCCAGGTACTCTCACTGGCTGATAACGATGGAGCAAGGCTGCTGGAGAGGCAGTGTGAAGTAGGCTGAGAGAGAGGTAATAAGCCACTTGAGTGTCTGAGAGCAGCAGCAGGCTAGAAGGGAAGAAGATCAGCGGCTGGACAGAAAAACCAACAGCCCCACCTAATGCCTTTCTCGTTCTTCTGGCAGATCTGGGAGGCCATAAAGTCAGGCGCTGCTCTCGAAAACCCCATGCTCCTCAACAAGTTTCTGCTCTTGACCTTTGCGGTGAGTAGATGAGTGGAGACTACACAACCCTGACTCAGCCCCATGGACCAACAGGAGGCCCTGCTCTTGTCTCTTAAAGCTGTTCCCTGGGAGTGTGTGCTAAGGCCGTTAGCAGCAAGCTTGCTGAGTAGTGGAGCTCATGCTAGCACGTGTGAGCAGTGCGGGACTGATCTGTGCGTCTTGATCACCCTACAGCCATTGCATAATTTCTCAAACATAGTCACCCAACTCCTGTCATTCAACACAGGATAGAGCAGGCCCAGGGAACAGAGGCTCCATTGTTGCCAGGTAATGCCTGTGTTAAATAGGATCCTGCAGCCAGGTGTGGTGACACACACTTGTCACCCCAGCACTCATGAGGTGGAGACAGGGATACTCACAAGTTTGAGGCTAGCCTGGTATACATTGCGAATTTCAGGCCAGCTACATAGCAACAGTACATCTCAAAAGAAGCAAACGAAAACCANATAAGCACTCAGCATTCTTTCAAGGCCCATCATGTCATTCCACTTGCTGTCACTACGACAAAGTTCTTGAGATAATTAACTTATGAGAAGGTGGCTCGTAGTTTCAGAGGTGTTGCTCTAGGGTCTCTTGGCTTCCCTGTGTTTGGTCCTGTGGTGGCAGAAAATATCATGGTGCGAGCATGAAGCAGGAGCAGGTGCCTGGGAAGCAAAGAGAGAACCAGGAAAGGGCTGGGTGCCCAGTGTCCCCTTTAAAGGCATACCCTCACTGGGTTAATTCCATCCTATTAATCTCCACTCCCCAAACCCCACCCCACGTCTTAAAGGTATGACTGGCTCTCAGCACTACAGCCTGGGGACCAAGCTTTTGCTTGCCTCTGAAGACACTTCAGATCCAAAGTCNCAGTAACAGCCATTGCATAGAGGAAAGGGGCTTCTGGATGGAGACAGACATACCGCCTGGCTTTAGCACACATACAATTGTTTATCAAAAGAAAAAGAAGACTGTCTGTACGCAAGACTTAATTTCTATAAATGTTAAGGGCAGCCTGCCAGCTAGTTAAGAACCCAAGAGCTGCTTTCCCTGTGTGTTTGCANACAACCCATAGCTGAGGAAGGCATCTGCATATGCAGATGTCTGTAAAATGCTGTGGTGTACTGTATAGACTCCAGTCTACATTCAGGACTAGATTCCTGTCCCCTAGTGTGAACAGCACTTCCATGACCCACAGTGGCCAGCCATATTGATATTTGTCCTCTCTGGCTGTGTGTGTGCCTCTAGGCATATTAAGGTCCCCGTCTCATATTAAGGCATATTAAGGCCACAGCCTCATCAACTCTGGACATCAATCTCCTTCCACACATATGATATATTTATTTACTTAATAAAGTTGGATATATTAAGAAAATGTTTTCATATAGTTTTAAGTGTACACATTGGGAGAAAGGTACCAATTTAGTTATTTTTAACTGAGCCTTGCTTCTCCAAATGCCCTCTGTGTCATTCCCTGCCAGGCACAAGAGAGGCTGGCAGGGTACACACCTCAGGCAGCCCAAGGAGCACATTTCCCAGCAAGTTATGGTGAGAGAGAAGATGCTTTGGGGCTCTGTCAGGTTGCTAGGTGCAGCTTAGATGTCAATCATTTATCTACTTGTGAGTTCCTTGGTAGGATGGATTTAATTAGCGCTAAAGGTTTCAGAGTTTATTACTTGATCGTGAGTACCTTTTTATACTAAGAATTCTTGTTAATTAAACATTAATCCAATTTTATACCAAGGATCCCAACTAACAGTTTCAGCTTAATGAGAAAATAACATCAGCTTTTATTCAACTTTTAAACAGTTTCCTAGAGTCAGTGGCTATCTGCCTTGCTGTCCCNTTTTGCAAAATGTTCTTAGCTGGGCTGTACAAAAAAAACCAACAGGTCCTTTAAACTCTTCAGACACCAAGGGCTATGTGTTTAATTTGTCCAGGATCATNTGCATCCCNGGAAAAACAAAGCACAGCTCTAAGAAAGCTTTGGCTTCTGGAGATGACCTAATAAACTGGCGTCCTGTGTGCNGTCCNCCATCTTGAATTGTTTAACCTTTTGCTGAGATCAGCTATGACAAATCAGTCAAGCACAGGTGGAGAGCAGGCTCCTAGGCCTTCAGGTTTCCTCTGCAGTTCTCAGGCCTCAGAAGGCCGGGCCAGTCAGTTTCAGTTTGACAGTTTGCTTTGCCATTGTGAAAAGGGATTCGGTTTTGAGTTCAGTTAGTGACCAAGATGGAGACTGTGGAGACTGTAGTCATTAGGCTCTCGTCTGGAACTGTGTTAGATAAACATCTATATTTTAAAAGTCATTGACTGATTCCATTTCTATGTAAACTCTGGAAACAGGCCTATCCCCAGAGAATGTCTGGGTGTGTCCAAATGTCAGGGAGAATGGGGAGTGGGGCTGTTGTGCTCATAAGGACAGGGTTTCTTCTTAGAATAATAAAAATGTTCAAAAATTATTGGTGGTTCAGCTGTGTCAAACAAAAACAAACCCCACAAAATTATTTAAGTAAATGTGATGGTTTTCTCTATTATGAATTATGTTTTGATACAAGAGGCATCTAGGGCCGAGGAAATGGCTTAGCCAAAGCACAGCAATGCTAGCACGAGGATCCGAGTTCAGATCTTCAGCACCACATAAAAGCCAAGGGGCCACGGCAGCCACATGTGATCCAAGGGTGTGGGGGCAGAGAAGCTGGCTCATCAGACAGTCTCCTCAGTGCGCTTTGGCCTCAGTGAGAGACCCTGCTTCANTATTTAAGGCGGAAAAAGGAAGACACTTGATAGCAACCTCAAGCTTCCACATGTGTGCACATACATGTGCAAAAACATGCACCCGTGTACACACTCATGCCCATAGACATGAGAACATACACATATGCATATATGGCACANTCATACATATGCAAAATCGAAAACAAACCCTAAATCAGAGTCATGTGACAGCTCTTTAGTTCTCATTCTTAGCAAGACTCAAGAGAAGTGATTCCTTAGCTGAAATACTGCATCAGAGCTTCACGCCNCATCACAGATGAGGGAAGAGGCTGTCCAGGACCACAGCGCCCTGGGTCCTACCCCATGAGAGAGTCAGGCCCTGATGGCACAAGAATTTGAGGCCCTGGGACTGAATGAGAGGCTAGTTGAGAACAGCTTGGAAACCCCTTTCCCTGGGTGTGGGAGTGGCCAGCTGTTCCCTGCATGATGTTATTATACCTCAGCTGGGAGCCTCCTTTAACTCAGACTGTCAGTCACAGACTCACTGTCTCTGTTCTGTGTGGAAGGCCAGCGGCTGATGGCTAGAACCAGGCTTAGTCATTGTATGAGTGTCNTGTTTTGCCTTGTACACAGTAGGTTTTTAATAGTTGCTGACTTACGCTTGACCAAGAAGACATTTTGGAAAGCAATATCAAACAGGAAAACATCCTTAATCTTAAGCCAGAATGTTTCCAGATCAGGACTTTGAATGTCAACATGGTAACACAATGGAAAATTCCACACTTAAAATGTTGCTGCACTGTGTAAAATACTGTATAAAATTTCATGCAAGTTGTGGAGATAAGATGTATATAACACAAAAATGAATTTCCTGTTTAGACTTAGGTCCCATTCACAGGATATTTCAGGGTACATATGCAAATAGTCTGAAATCTGGAAAAACTGCAAAATCTGAGCCATCTCAAATGCTAAGCCTTTGGGGATGAGTTCCCTTCGGTGTGCAGAGAACAGAGCACAGCTTTCTCAGGACTAAAGAGCATAGCTGTGGTTTTTAGTGAGGTCTCCATGGGAAGCCTGCTGGGTGTAAAATGGGATGAGAGGCCACCTCCTAGGATAGCTTCTTCCTAAAGTATGCAGGAGGTCAAGGGTTTAGCTTCTGCTTCTGAATGAGAAAGTCTGTTTACCAATATATTGTGAGATGATGTGGGCAGGAAGGAAGCCTGGAGTCCAGGCAGAAGTTCTGTGTTCTCTAGCAATCTCTGATGGACATGATCTGGGCATACTTACTGTGCATCAGCTTTTAATGCACCCAGCTTTTCTTGTGATGGGTTTTGAAGTTGAGTCTTATGTAACCTAGGCTGACCTCTAACTTACTGTGTAGCTCAAGATGTCCTTAAACTTCTGTTCCTCCTGCCTTCACCTCTCAGGTGCTGGGATTACAGTCATGCACCACTGCTCCTGGCTTAATATATTACATTAATAAATGTGTATTGGTTCNATTTGGGGGACCGATGTTATATACAACTTTGTTCTGATTTGTGTTTACCCTAGGACCTGAAAAAGTACCACTTCTACTATTGGTTTTGCTGCCCCGCCCTCTGTCTTCCTGAGAGCATCCCTCTAATCCAGGGACCTGTGGGCTTGGATCAGAGGCTTTCACCAAAACAGGTATCAGCAAGTTAAAAAAAAAATGCAGGCAAAGTCGGGCTAACTGAGCAGGTGTGTGGCTCACACGGAAGCTGAGCAGCAGGTCACTGGATGGAGGAAAGGCACCTGGGGAGCTCTCCAGAGGGTGCTGGAGCTGTGTTTACTAAGTGCTGATAAGGTCAGTGTGAAGAGGAGGAGCCATCCTCCTCCAGGTGGCCCTGGAATTTTGTGAAATGCTAAGCCCACAGGGAGGAATTACAGGAACATTTTGAAAGACTGAGAATTTATAAAAGTGTGTTTTTCCTCTTCAGTCTGGGGAAGACATAAAGCCACAACCCTTAAAGAGGGTCTNTGAGACAAGCCCCACCTCTACCCCAGACCAAATGCAGGTCTAGTCCTTTCCTTCAAGGGAGCCATTAGAGATTAGTCCCAAGAACAATTAAGATAATCAGACTGGCAGAACACAGACCTAGCTCGAAAATTATAATTATAATATTAAGACCTTGACTGAGGGTCAAGATGATCTGAATTCNGGAAGCATATCAGTCAGTAAGTTGCAGAATTCTGAAGCTGGCAGAGATTTAAAGGCAGGGTGGGGGCAGAGTGCTTACTGCTCTTACCCAGGTCCCTAGCCCAGCACCCACATAGCGGTTCCAGGCAGCTGTACCTCCATCTCCAGGAGAACCAAAACCCTCCTCTGGCCTCCTGGTCATTACATGCATGTGGTGTACAGACACACATGCACAAAAGTACTCATACATATAAAATAAAAATAAATAAACCTTTTTAAAAAAAGATTTAAGAATTAAGTTATTTTAGAACAAATGCATGGTTGTAGTTTTCTGCAACTAATTTCCTAAGAAGATACCTAACTTGAGGCAACACATTCTAGTTGGAGATTGAATGTTGATGTTTAAGGAGAGAAAAAAAAGTTTTCAGATCATCTTAGGAACTATTACCCAACCTTGTAACATGCTACCAAAAGAAAAAAAACAGTCATAGGTTCTGGACTGGAGGGACAGCTCAGTGGTTAAGAGCACTTGTTCATGCTAAGGACCCAGGTTTGGTTCCTAGCAGCCATATGATGCTCACAACTATCCCTAAATCTACCTTCAGGGGAGGTCTGATGCCCTCTTCAGGCCTCCACAGGCACTGCAGGCACCTGGTACATATTTACACATAAAGGGAAAGCAGTCATACACATAAAATAAAAATAAAAAACGAAAAAATTTCAAGACAACAGATGCTGCCCTCTAAATGGGTGAATTGTAGGACATGTGTATTGTGTCATAACAAAACTATAAAAGATAATGGCAGATTTTCTCGCTGGCTGAACCATGCTGGGTTATCACAGAAGAATGCTTGTTTACCTCTGTAAACCTCTGTTGACAGCTTAGGCAGCCANCATTCTGACCCACAAAGTGCTCCCTTTGTGCCCCTGTGAAGGCATAGCACAGGGGAAAATGTTATGGAAAGGCTAAGAGGTGGTATCGATGGGCACTTGGTGAGCTTAATTCTTTCTAGCTAGCTGGCTTTGCGGTTCCTTTGATGGTTTTGGTCTTCATCTCAGAGCTGTGTTTCCTAGAGTGTGTCTTCACCTCCACTGTTTTCAGATCCAGGCCCTCGAGCGTGCCTACGATGATCTGTGTCAAGCCGAAGGAGTCACGGCCCTACCATACTTCTTAATCAAGTATGATGACAACACCGTGCTGGTCTCCTTGCTCAAACACTACAATGATTTCTTCCAAGGTCAAAGGACAAAGGTCAGAGTCTATGGTTATCATTTTGTTAGGCAGTTAAAAAACTTGAAGTTTGCATTCTAATAGAGCATTATCAATGAAACTTGCATTTTCTTAGCCCTCCATGGTATGTTCTAGAACATTTCCTTCTGTCCTTTCCACCCCCTTGTCCCCACTTCAGTTCCTCCTTGAGATCCCTCTAGCTCACTCATAGCTCACACTCGGTGGTGTGACTCCTCCCTTCTGTTAGTGATGAAGAGATCTGTTTTCCCTCTAGAAATGTCCTACATCCAGGTTCGACTTGCCAGCCTCACCACTGAGCTTGCCTTACTCCTGGGCAGCTGCAATCTTCTTGCTTCCATCTTGCATAAATACTGCAATGGAAGAGTCATCCTCAGATGGCTCATGTCACTCAGTCATTTAATGAACAGAGCCTAGTGGGGCCTTTCTTCTGGTCCCAGTACCTTTCTACCCATCCTCTGCTGTTCTTCACATTGCTCTACTTTTATCCTGGACTCTATATCCCACCACCAAACCAACCAAACACAGCTGGATCTCTTCCTATCTGTTTTCACTGTATTATCTTCCTGTGAGCATCTACAACACTCTCTGTCCTTAGTGATAGTCTCTTCCCATTGCAGAGCAGTCTCACAGCTGTCTCTTATACACATCTAGATGTGTATAAGAGACAGTTCCTGTGAGCATCTACAACACTCTCTGTCCTTAGTGATAGTCTCTTCCCATTGCAGAGCAGTCTCACAGGGTGGCTATGTGTGTTCTTTCCCCGTCTGGCCTCCCTTCACACAGTGATCCTGGGGTTCTAAATAGACCTGGATCTGATGCTAGTGCTGGCACCTGCTACCTCTGTNGCCCTGGGGAAGCAGACTGACCTTGCCTTGCCTTAGTATTTCTGTCAAATACCACAGAGTTTCTTTTTCTGTGATTTGGTAAAAACTAAACATGCTAATGTGAATAAAATGATTAGCACAAAAGCAGACCATGGTAGCACTCACTTGTAATCCCAGCACTCAGGAGGCAAAGGCAGGTGGATCTCTGTGAGTTCAAGGCTAGCCTGATCTACATAGTGAGTTTCAGGACAGCCAAGGCTATATAGAGAGAGCTTCCCATCCCCCCAATGCTCAGCACAAAGTGGGTGCTCATCATATAGCAGGCCCCCAATATGTAGTGGGTGCCTTGCATGTAGCAGGCCCAAATGTGTAGTGGGTTCTTAACATATAGCAGGCTCTCACTATGTAGCAGGCACTCGGTGGTACATCCCCACTTCTTTTCCTCCTGTGTTTTCTTCCTCTCATTCCCCAGCATATTTTAAGAGACTGCATGGATCTTGAGTCTCTTCTGAACTCTGCATCGATTCATGCAACCAAGGACCTGTGCAGCCAGGACTGTTGCTCCTCACTTGCTTAGAATTATACAGTTGGTTAAGGACAGGTCTCAGGAAAGCCTGGATCGCTCAGCACATATGCTGACTGCCTCCTTGTGGACTAGAACTTGAACGACGCTGCAATAGCTGTTCTCACAGACCCCAGAGCCTTATAGACAGAAGAGGCACCTACATGAAAGTTCATGGAAATTGAAGGAGTCAAACAAAAGGCCCAAAGAAATGAGACATTGATACACCGGTTGGTTATTTGTGCTATTTCATATTGTAGAAAGTGTCACAGCAGCTGTGAACACTGGTAACCTCACTGGAGTTTTCCAGCCTCCCAGCCTGTGGTCATGAGTGCTCCCTTCCATTCTCCACGTGCATTCTCCAGTCTGTGGCTACATCCCTCCTCTTCCTGCAGCCCTACAGGATAAAGTTGAAATGCCCTAGGCTAGCCCTGCCTCATCTCCCACTGCTCCCCAAGGTAAAGCCTGCATTCTGGCTATAGCCATGCCCTCCAAACACCACATGCTTGCATTCTGCCCTCTGGTGGATTCTTCCCTTTGTCTTCACTGGTTGATGCCTTACTCATTGATTTATCTCCCCAAAAGTGACAACGACTACGTGCCCTGNTTCCTGTCCTCATATGGGGTCCAGCTGCAGCCTTCTCTTTACCCCTTGCGTTCTAACACAGTGCTCATGTGTTCTCACGATCCTCTGGTCCAGGTTCTGGGCAGCTGGTGAACACTCTCAGCACAGCAGCTGTGCTGTGCCCCTTCTGTGGATTCTATATTTGCTGCAATCTGGGTGCTCCAGAGGCACCCACTGGTAAAAGTGGAAGAAAGGGAGAGGCCATTATGGCCTGGTGCCATCCAAGCAGACGTCCTAAGAAACAGGGTCTGTAGTAGAGCCCCATAAATATTTCTGAAGNGTCCAGGTGAGATTAGGCACTCCTGCTTTTACTGCGTTAGCCTTAGTTTGCAGCTTAGATAATTCCAACTTCTCTTTAGTGTTCCTTGTATCATGGTGTTTCCATGAATGATTCACCCTCTTCTAAGAACAGGCATTCATTTCAGTGTGAGCTCCTGCAGGTATGCTCTCCCTTCAAACGGGGTTCATCTGTTTCCTACCACCANATCACACCTGCCCCCAGCCTCTCCTCTTTGATCTCTGTCTCTAACTCTGTGTCTCTGCTCCCCCCGCCCCCGCCATTTGCAGTACTGGAAATGGAACCTAGGACAACTCACCCGTGCTATGTAAACCCTCTCTGGCTGAGCTGCACCTCAGCNCTGCCTCCCCTTCCCAGCTGCATTTTCATCCAGAAGTTGCTCTTCTCAGTGAGCCTCCTGTCTTCATGGGAAAGATGGAGAAGTGTTGAGATCCTCCAGATCCTGTTGGTCCTCTTAACGGGCATCATCAGAATGGCTCTGCTTCTATCCTCTTGATGGCTACCTCCCTGCCCCTTGTCACATAGTTGCTTCCTGTAGCTCTCAGGTTCTCACCATCTCAGTCTGCTACNTGCACCTTTCTGCCGTCACCTGAGCTGGCGGTTACCTTTCCTCTATGTCACTCNGTGACTTCTGGATGGACCTCTTTGNGTCTCCTGTGGCCTCTTATCCATCCATCACCTTTTCTGCAGTGATCTCTTGTGGTGCTTCCCAAATGAAACACCNAAGTGTCTTCACTCTGAGCTTAACAGCTGAATTCTTTACTGACATGCGTGACTTTGTCAGCCCTGTGGGGGAGAGTCCGCTGATGTATCCGACTTGTTTTGTTTTGCTTGTTTGTTTGTTGTTGTTGTTTGGGATTTTGAGACAGGGTTTCTTTGTGTAACAGCCCTAGCTGTCCTGGGACTCNCTCTGTAGCCCAGGCTGGCCTTGAACTCACAGAGATCCACCTGCCTCTGCCTCCCAAGTACTGAGTGCTGGATCAAAGGCATGTGCTACCATGCCCAATGGCATTCCTGACTTTTATACTGGCCCTGTGGGAGGGTATCTAGCCACAGTTTAGTCCACATTCTNTCCCTACCCTCATCACACACATCCCCTTTGCTCTGTTGAGTCTCACTCTGTGGATCTGAACACTCCCTGCTTCCTCAGGACAGCCCGTCTTCCATGCNCATGCTTATTCCTCCTGTTCTGAATGCTAACGTTGCCCACCTGTCTCTGTTGTATTTGTTTGGCACAGCTGTCCTTCTTCATTTTCTTGGTGATCTTGGATATTAAACCTTGCTATGAATTTATTTATTTAAGATTGTTGATCTTACTTTGTAGTCCAAGCTGGCCTTTAATTCTAGATCCTCTTGCCCCAGCCTCTGCATACTGTAGGTGTGTACCACTACACCCAGCCTCCTTCCTTTCAAAACTTTTGTTTGTTTGTTTGTTTATCTTAAGCAGGATTTTGCTGGTGTAGCTTTGGCTGTCCTGAAACTTACCATATAGACCAGGCTGGCCTCAAACTCACAGAGATCAACCTGCCTCTGCCTCCTGAGTGCTGGAATTAAAGACTTACACTCAGCTAAAACTTTTATTATTATTATTGTGCATGTGTGTATGATATGTGTATGTGTGTACAGAAGTGTGCATGCCATGGCACATGTGGAGGTCAAAGGACAATTTTCTCCTTCTGCCTTATTAAAAGAGGGTCTCTCGTATTGTTTCTGTCCTCTGAGTACCCTAGGCTATAGCTGGTGCATGAACTTCCAGGTGATTCTNCCATCTCAGCCTCTGATCTTGCTTTAGGAATGGTGGATTACNGATGCAATCTGCAGCATCTGGCTTTTTGTGGGTCCTGGGATGAAACAAGGGTCACCAGGCTTATACAACAAACTCCTTTCCTGAGAAGCCATCTCAGCAGCCTCAGCCTTCTTTTGAATGTTCAGCTCCCCTGGGACTGCTACCTTATCTCTGGTTGCCCACTGTTTTGTCTAAATCAAATGGAATCATGCCTAGCATGTGAAGTGGGATGGGAGAATGAACCAGGCATGAGTGCCTTGTGGGGAGGACTGGAGGTCTCATATGAGAAGACTAATCAGTGCCTGACACACAGTACACCTCCAGGAAGTAGCCAGAAGCACTTGGTATGGTTTATAGTGAGGGTTCTCTGTACGGATCATTACCTCTTCAAGAATCTGCTAGAAACCACAGGTCCTCTCTGCAGAAAACTAATAGCTGCACATAGGTCTTCATTTAGGGGTGTGTGCTGGGGACTGAACCCAGGACCTTGTGTGTATTAGGTGAGCACTTTACCACTGAACTATACCCCCAGCTTGCAGCTCATATCTAATGCTGTGGAAGTATGGAGGACCCTCTGTGGATCCTCTTTAGGTCTCTGGCTTGAAGGGAGAGACAAGAAAGGAGTGTGCCNGTGGGGTTGCTGAGGGCAGGATGGGAAGGGCTATCTTTATGTACTTAGGTTGTTGATGAACATGTGGCACATTGCTGGCTGCAGGGAATGGCATCTGCCCCCAAGGAGGCCACACTGCTATCCACCAGTAGCCCAAGCCTCCCTTGTCTGAGTTCTGACCTTGTTTGTGCCCAGCACAGAGCAAGTCCTGATGTTATCAGTCATCTTCTTGGCACTCAGGAAAGTGAGCAGTGTGGCCTGTGTCACAGATGAGGGAAATGGACAATGGTTAGGGGTGGAAGCCTTGCTACTGTGTGCTGAGCAGGAAAAGAAGCAGCCATCATTTCCCTCTGTGACTCCTGGCCAGGTGTAGAGGAGAAAGCCACATTCTAGTTCCCACTGCAATTAATGAGCCAGTGTCGCCTCTGAGCAGTAACTTCTTCAACCTGACAAATATATAATAGCAACGCNNTCCCTCATGGGTGGCTGTAAGAACTGGAAGGTGACTAGTGTGTCAGCTGCACTGGGTTTTCTTCATGCATGGCCTTTGTTCCCATATCTCTTTGTATAATAAATGGATCAGATTATGTTTTCTGTGGAAACTTCTTTGCATTAGTCTCACTCTTCAGCTGTTTCATGAAAGTACATTTGGAGTCCTCAAGATTTGCCCAGAAGGCAAAGTTCCTTCCTCCTCCTCCTCCTCCTTCTTCCTCTTCCTCTTCCTCCTCCTCTTCCTTCTTTCCTCCTCCTCCTCCTCCTCCTCTTCCTCCTCCTCCTCCTTCTTTTTTTTAAATCTGAAGAAACGAGAACCCTACCAACCAAAGAAGCTGCTCCTGAGTCACTTTCAGCCCCACACATCTAACCAGGCTTGCCAGCTTAGTGACAGGTCCTGCATGGGCGTTCCCAGCCAATGTACCCAGACTACTTTTCTCTCACTTCTTGGCTGATGTCAGGTTGTTTAATGCACACTTTCTGGATTTAACNGAGAGTGAAAATTACCTGTGATATTGTAACTCAATACTCAGGTGTTCTTGATTGCATGTATCCAAAAAATGTTTCCCTAAATGTGTGTGTGTGAGAGAGAGACAGAGAGAGAGAGAGAAAGAGAGAATGTGCATGTGATGATGTATGGTGAGAAATAGACACACACACACATCCCTTATAATGCTGGGGATGGAGCCTAGGGCCTCATGCATGCTAGGTAAGCAGTATACCACTGAACCACACCCCAGCTCATGGTTTATCTTTGTGACNTTCTAGTTATGATCCACTCAGTGATTTGAGCCACAAATAGGTCATCTCCAGGCTGACAAGATGGCTCACTGGTTAAAGATACTTGTCACCCAAGCCTGGAGACCTGGGCTAAATCTCTGGGACCCAAGCAAAGGTGGAAGGAGAGGACCAACTCCACAGAGTTGGATTTGAACTCCATATACACCATGGTGCGCATGTGCACCATATACACAATTATAATAATAGTAATAATAATAAATAAATAGCTTATACAAACACAGTGCATCAGTGGACAGTGCTAGCTGTGCTTCTGGGTGTGTGCTTAATTTCCAGTTTTGGCTTGCTACCATCATTGTAGAATTTCACAGTTCTTTAGCTATTAATTTTAAGTTTTGAGGTTTTTATTTTATTTCCAAGGGAAGGTATCGATATATAGCTCAGGGTGACCTGGAACCCGAGATTCTCTTGCCTTNGCCTCCCAAGTGCTGGGATTATGAGCCTGTGCCACCATACTCAGCTTTGTTTTGTTTTTGAAATAAACTATGTATGTTTCCTTGTAACCTTTTCTGTGTATTATTTGAAACAAAAATTATACCATATTCTGTTTGATTGTAGCCTTTTAGAATAATATCGTCCTGTTCTATACACCTTTTTTAAAGGTACGTAATAATAGACTATTTTTACTGTTTTTGACAGCTAGCACTCATACT
>LZPO01044400.1:74077-86461 GCA_001675575.1 Neotoma lepida
CCCCATGCCCTTTTTGATTCTTCTGAGTTTCTTGGCAGCTGATAAGGAAGATTTTGGCAGGGCCATTCGGTTTTTCACACTTCTCTTCTGTTAGTCTATTGTGGTTTTCTTAGCCCTGGACATTGTGAATGTATACACTTTTTAATGGGTATACTGTATATACTGTGTATATAATGTGTATACCATGTAATGTGTCACTGGCATTAGGAATTGTGTCAGCTGCCTGTGACTGAGTTCTGTGTCCAGGGACTTGGCCAAATAAAGTTCAAAGTCCACAGTCCAGGGTGGGTCCAGAGGCCCAGCATGTGCCACTCAGCCTCCCTCACCTGTGGGTACAAGGTACTGCTGTGCTCTCCATCATCACATCTGTGTGACAGTGCCTACTCACAGGCAAATAAGCATTTATTTTAGTAACCAATTAAAAGCCATGGGGCTTGAGACAAAGGAACTCCTTTCATCAATTTTCTATTTTTTTAATTAATGGATTTGTTCTTGGATGATTTCCTGCGTGTATATAACATGATTATATTGCTGACTGCTCTCCCTCCCACCACCTCCTGTCTTCCCCTTCTACTTTATAAATATCTCTGTCATATACCAGACTTTTTGTTTTGTATTATGACCCACTGAGTTTGAACGGGGCCAGCTGTGTGACCATGGGTTTTGGGCTATGCACTGAGCCTGCTGGGCTCAGCAGTGGGTACCTCCCTACCTCCCAGAATCCATCAGTCGTGATAGCTCAGCAGTGAGCAGCAGGGCCCTTTGTTACTCCTCTCTGGGAAACATTTTCAGATGACTACAGCTTAAAACAACACCGCACCTTTTAACTACACAATGACAAAATCCATACGAAATGTCATAGTAACATCAGGTTGGTGTCTCTTTCACCTGCTGTCAGAGGCAAGCGTCACAAATAAGACAGTTGTCACTATTGGAATCTGATTTTAAACGGATTCTTGATGGNTGCNCATGTCCCTCCTCCTGTTCAACCTCAGCACCTGTCTTGTCACCAGCTGCTTCTCTAGAACTGCAGCCCTCCCACAGAGCCNGTGCCTGTCCCCAGCTTCAGCCTGGCTTCTCCAGCACATTCCCAGGGTTGTCTAGATTTCACTGGGTATTGCAGGCCTAGTGCCTTCCTTGTTGATCCTGAGTGTAAATCTTACCTACTTGTTGCAGTTTTCAGTCCAGACAACACATAGCAGGCAAAGCACGGGGCCACTGGCTCTCTTGACCTCAGCATGCCCTTGCAGTTATTAACTTGGATTTGCTAAGTGCAGCTTGCCCACTCTGCAAACCCACCAGGCTCACATGAGCNCACACCCTCAAGGCCACTAAGTGCCGTTTGGTTGCGTAGTCCCAAGATCACTGTTTCCTGTGCTTCTAACACTGAATGCGGCCAGTGCTTTTCTGTCATAGCAGCCTTGGACAGTCGGTCAGCCACTTTCTCCTTGGGTCCTCTTTTGCCGACAGCTGCCTTGGTGATNCAGAAATGTGAGCTGCCCCTTAAAACCCTTTCCAGAAGACGCATCATTTGATTCACCTAGCAAGGAGTGCTAAGAAATCTAGCTGTGTCAGCTGGGCCTGTTGCCTCTCTGAGTAAAGTTGTGAGAGGTGGAAGAGGAGACTAAATGTTGGCTAGATGACCAGCAGTGTCTTCACATTTATTTTTGAAAATTCTTTATGTGTTTAAACCACAGACAATATTGTTACATGGTTAGGATTCATGTAGTTTTGCTAACATTTTTCAATTCTTCCTATGTCTCCAAACTTGTGGCTCCGAGCATTTTCTTCATTTCAGTTTTTATTTGAAAATATCTTTGTGATTAAGGAGGTTTCTCATTTTGATGGAATTTTAGACTAGTATATTCTCTCTCTCTCTCTCTCTCTCTCTCTCTCTCTCTCTCTCTCTCTCTCTGTCCTTTACCTCCTTCTCCTCCCCCCTTCTCCCCTCCCCCAGCATTGTTTCTGGATATTGACTTTAGGCCTCGCACATGCTAGGCAGGTACTCTACTCTACCGTGTTGCCCCAATACCAGCTCTTGTCTCTCAGGGCCCTGTGAGTCATCTCTCATCCCTTTTAGTATTTCCTTTGAGTGGTCTCCCTCTCTTGTGACCTTCCCCGGTGACTTTGGGTCAGTCTCCCTGCTCTAGTTCATTTTGGCTCAGCCTTCTACAGCTTCTGGCATCTCCTGCATGGAGAGTTCCGTCCGTANTGTAAATTCTCTGTCCTGTNCCCTAGAACACCACTCTTCCCCATTCTCTTGTCCGCCATGCTCTTTCTAGGACTCCGAACTGTACTCTGTCTGGTCCCCCTGCGTCNTTCATGTTCTCTCTGCCCTTGCTTTAGCACATTCTTTTCGGTTGGCTCATCTGCCTCTGTGTTGATTCTTTCTTCTCTGTGCCTGGCAAAGGTTCACACAATCAAGGTTTATAGTATCATTGTTACATTTCAGGTCTAGACTTTCCATATGATCTCATTTCACACAGCTCTTACTCTCCACTGAAGTTGTGATTTTGGCCTACAGGCAAACAGGTGCCCACACTGGACTATAGACACAGCGGTTCATTTCTCAAAAGTCTGTGCAAGACCCTGCCCCAAGAACATTATAACTGTCCACTTCTTCAGTCTCCTATTGAACTTACTAGGGGGGAGCTAGTAGTTGTGATTTTGTTTTTCTTATTTTTGGACAGAGTTTCACTGTGTATCCCAGGCTTGCCTTGAACTCATATAGCCCTCCATTCAGAGTGGTCCTCAGTCTGCCAGCATTACAAGTTCACAGCTAATGGTTAAGCTGCTTGGTTAGAGACAATACAAGCTCGCTCTCCTCTTTCCCACTCCATGGTGTCCATTTTTTAATGGCTGCCTTTCCCTCCCTCCCATGGAATGAGTTTCCTGCTGGCTTATGAAGCCCAGCAAAGGGCCATTTGGTTGTGCCTCTTTCCAGTGCCCCCAGATGTTCTCTCGTGTACTTGCTATGAGCACACGTGAGCTGAGAGCCCTCCTGCTTCCCTCTTACAGGGGCTATGCCATCGCCAGCAGCAGTGACGACCGCATGAATGAACCTCCCACCTCTCTGGGGCTTGTGCCTCACCAGGTGAGTGATTTGGAGTGAACTGTGGTCTTGCCCCAATCCTCTGGTGGAGGGGACGATGGAGACACCTCACCCTTCCACCATCACAACTCCTGCAGCAGAGGCTTCAGGGGCCTTATGACCTGGAAAATGTTGTTCTGGGGACACTGCTGGAGGAAATGAACCCACGGCACTGCCTGACTTGGATGTGAAGCTGCTGACCAGACTCCACCATGCAGTAGAAAAGAAGGGACAGGCTTTGGGACAGCCAGGCGTGGTTCGGTGTCAGCCCTGCTATGTGTAGCCTTCCCTGGCCCAGTCTCAAAACTTCTCAGGGCCTTGTTTTCCTGTCTACAAACCACACTGAGCTCCCTGGTAGGCATGGAGGCCAGGCTGATAGGTGCCAGCCCAGAGGATGTGGAGTAGCTGGCTAGCCTTCAGTGCCCAGTGCCCTACCTGGGCAGGAAGCTTTTCTGAGCAAGCATGGACAGACTGTTAGCCATGTTAGCCATGTCACCCAGAAGCAGGGCCTTTAGAACACAATGTGCAGGGTCCATGCCTGAGGCTGAAAGGGAAGAAGACACTGTGGGATGAGGCCCGCAGGTCCAGTATCTCATAGTCTGCATGCTGCCTTTGGGAAATGAGGACAGTTTTATCGTGACATTTGGNGAGCTGTTTTCTACAGTCCCATGCGTTCTACTCCANAACTGGGATGTGTCCCTTCAGTGCAGATTCTGCCTCACAAATTAATTTGTTTGTTTGGTGCTGGGATGAAACTCCAGGGCCTCATGCATACCAAACTTGTGCCCCACCACTGAGTAGTTGCCCAGCCCCCATGCCTGGTGCTTTCCAGTGAGAATGAGTCAGCAGAAGGAAGAGCTAGACCACCACCATGGAGAGTTAGAGAAGCTTTGCTCCAGGCCCAGACTTTGTCCCCTGACTGGTGTTCTCTCCAAGCTTCTGTGAGTGGAGAGCCGGGGCCTGCACAGTGGTGCCTCAGCCTCTGGCTCTGCTACATCTCTCTTGTCTGCACCACATGGTCTTAAAACTGCTCTCCAATCTCTTGACCTGTTCAGGTCAGGAAAGTAGGTGCCTTAGCAAGGGTCCAGGAGTACCTTTGCCTCAACTTTAGAAACCANAGAACCCCAGAAAGGTGGCTTCTGCTCAACGCTTCCAAGCGTGGCATTTGTGTGACCTGAACGTGTTAGTCTTTTGCCACAGACACATTCTCAGCAGAGCCTAGTAATACAGTAGCCAGTCCTCCCCCACCACACACAGGACTGCAGGCTTCTGGGCTGACCTGGGCTGCTCTCATTCATGTCTTCTCCGGGTCATCCTGCCACTTTTCCTGCCCTGGAGCTTGGTCCTCATCTCTCTTAGCAATTTCATTCTGAGGAGGGTCTTAATTAAATTTTCAGTCATGCCCCTGCACTGATTCCTTCCTTTAAGTTAAATTGCAGCCTCTGTTGCTTTCTCAGTGCTGAGGCCAGAGGGCAAAACACCCTCCCTAGAGGGATGGCAGTGTCAGATGCATATGCCTGTGTTTCCCAAGTGCTATGGCAACTCATCCCTCCATGGGCATTCATCCCCGAGGAGCGAGCCTGGCAATTGCCTGCCGTTCACTAAGCCTTCCAGCTTTCCTCCTTTGCAGCTGTCTGAAGGGTTAGTTTGGTTGTTGGCCATCTCTTCATTTGGCCTTTTCAAAGACTGAAGAATAAGGCCACCGTATATGGTAAAAGCCGTGTGTGTGTGTGTGTGTGTGTGTGTGTGTTGCTTACTTACTTCGTTTTAAGCCTTTATTTTTAGCTACATTCTAAAAAGGAAAGTGGAAAAAGAAGTTTAAAATTAATCAGAGTTGTTCAGTTCCCATTTAAACAAATGTTTTGTTTTTTTGTTTTTTTGTTTTTTTTCTTTTCTTTTTCTCAAGAGGAGGGGACTCTATTTGTGCAACTGTGTTTTGGTTAGGGAGCATTGTCTCCCCAGAGCTGGGCCTGGTGGCAGACTCAGCATCCTTCCTCCCCTCCCCTCTCTCCTTTCCTCCTCCCTCTCCCCCCCTTCTCCTCCCTCCTTCCCTTCCTCCTCTCCTTCTCTTCCCCACTTCCTCCCTCTCCTCTCTCTCCTCCATTCCTCTCCCCCCTCCTCCATACTCTAGAGACAAATGGTTTCCTGTTGGAGGGGAGCTAGCTAAGTCCCTTTGTGTATTTTGCTTGTAAAGAATGACCTGTAAGGTTCTGGCTCATTTTCTCAGTGCTCCAAGGAGAGTGTTTNTTAATCTGCTCTTGTGGAGTGAGATGCCTGGGAAACCCCCACCCCACCCCCAGCACCTCCCAAACGCCATTGTGTAATGGAGAACATTCCTTGACTTCTCTGCTGTCCTCTAATGGGGACCTGGGAGGCCACTGNCTTGCTCTGCCCCACTCTAGTCCACAGGCAAACTGACCCCATTCAGATATTGTTAAGGGACTTCGAGAGACTTGATTAGTCCCCAACTGAAGTCAGCTGAATGTTATAGCTGATGGAACCGGGCACTGGACTTGGAAACCATGAAAAACCACTTGATGTGAGGAAACAGACTCTTTGGGTGGCAGTTTTTGGTTTTCTGTTTTGTTTTTTTGTATTCATTTGTTTTTTTAGTCTCTGGCCCAACACACAGGGGTTAGATACTGCAAGCAGTCAGAAAGTAAAGCTGCTTTGTTTTTGAAGAGAGTGATTTTTTTTCTCAAAAAAATGTATTAATGCATGAACCACATACAGATAATGACCCAAATCATTAAATGTATGATCCAAGCAAGTGAACACACACAACACACACAGACACACACACACGTGAACTTCTCTCCACTCACAGGAGGCTTTTGTCAGACTCTGAACTTCCTGAAGGCAAATTCCTACAGTATGTACCCCTTGGTCAGGAGTCTTCAGCAGGCAACTTTAAGATTGTAGTTCTCAGCAAAGATTCACTATCCCCTCCACTTCCCACCGCCCTGGATCTTTTATTAAGAAAATGATATCCAGGCATGATGACACAGCTTGTAGTCCCAGCCGTTAGAGGTGAGTCAGCTGAGTCGAGAGTTCAAGGCTCTCTGGGCCACATAGTAAGGCCCTGACTCAAAAGTGAGAGTGGGAAGGAGGTGGCTCCATGGATAAAGCATTTGTTGCACAGGCACAAGGATCAGATTTCAGATTCCTAGCATCCACCTAAGTGCAGGGTGAACATGGCTACCCACTTGTAACCCCAGCACCTGCATTGGGGAGGAAGAGAGGACATTTTTGTAGCATTTGGCTAGCTAGACCAGCCTCACCATGGAGCCNTATATGAGGAGAACAGTGATCAAGGAAGATATCAACTATCAACCTCTGATCCCCATGCACTTGCACATACGTGTATGTGTGCCTGCACACATGTGCATCCCACACACTGAAGAGACAGGAAGCTTGTTGCATTATTTACTTTCTCATCTTGGTGACAAAATATCTGCCCAGGGCAAGTTAAGAGAAGGATTTGTTTTAGATCACAGTCCAATGCAATGAAGAGGGTGTGGCAACAGGAGTGAGGCCACATGTCACGTTGTACCCTCAGTCAGGACACAGAGAGAGATTGTTGGGGTCCCTGTAAGCCTCGTGGCTGGCAAGGAAATGATCCACACGAGGTGAAGAATGAAACTCGGGTCAGCACCACTTGGGCAGGTGCTGGGTCAAAACTTCCAGAGTCTGACCAGAGGGTTTATTTTTCTTACTCATTTAAGCACAGTAAAACTTTGGGGGGAAATCTCCACGTGACAATTACCACAACAGAGCTTCAGGGATGACTGACTGACAGAACTTAGTAGCCTGTGGTCTAATGGCCTTTGCCTGAATGCCTCAAAAGGACCCTGCAGCAGGTGTCAAGACACCCAGGCCCTGTTCTGTCTTGCAGACTGAGCAATTAGCATTTTTGTCTTTGAGGAATGAACTAACTCTGAAGTAGATGTGAGGAGAAGCCCCTGAGTGCATGTGTTCTATGCCTGGGTGTGTGTGTACCCTTCCCCTAGGTCTGCACTTGGAAACCCATGGTTCTCTGGGGCTCTTGAGTTCTTTCTTTTTATTCTTCGCAGAAAAGCAAAACTAGGGTAGGGTACCAGCAAGGCTGGCCTGGGAGGCCTCTGAGTGAGGTATGGTAGAGAGGGAGCTAGAGGCTCTAGCCACTGTTCAATGCCTGCTCAGGCTCTGATGCCCCTCTCCCCAGGCCTCAGTCTTCTATTTTTTTATTAAGATTTAATTTTATTGTTTTAATTATGGGGAGCAGGGATGTATGCACATGAATGCAAGTGCCCACAGAGGTCAGGTGTCAGATGCCCCTGGAGCTGGGGTTACAGACACTTATAAGCTGCTTGATGTGTGTGTGCTTTGGGAATCAAACTCAGGTCCTCAGGAAGAGCAGTATGTGCTCTTAACCACTAGGCCATTTCTCTACCTCCAGGCCTTCTATTTTTAATAAGATCTCTTTATTTTGGGGTTGAAGGATGCTCAACTCTTGTGCCCTGAGAGATGAACAGACTGTCTACTTAGAGGAGGTCCAGCCAAGAGGGCATTGCCTGAGGTGTAGCCTAGAAAAGAGCTTCCTTCCTCTCCCTCCCCTGGGATTCTGTGTCCCTCAGCTAGACAGTGGCAGGAAAAGTGGATGGTCCATAGTTCTACTGTGTTGGCTGCTGTGGTTTCTGACCTGGTCATGCTGTCCATCTTCTCCTTCCAACCAGCCAAGCAGGTGCCTCCCAGGCACAGATTATGCAGGGCACACTGGGATCAGAGAGAGCAAGGAAGTGCTTGCTCTTGGTACAGTCTAAGGTAGTAGACACAACTAGGCCATGAGAGTGTGATAGGATCTCCATCCAATGGGAAGTACCTGAAAGCTAGGAGGGTCCTGGGTGTATGATCTGACCACACTGTCATGCTGTCTCCCTTCTCCTTGGGCAAGTGTCTCATCTCCTCTGAACCTCATGTTTTCTGTCTGTAAATGAGGACAACCTAATAACAAGCCCTTGAGAGTCACGTATAGATTGTATTTATTAGGCACTAACAGAGTTCAGGGCACCTGAGACACATGCCTGTGTTGGCTTTCTTTCTCTTTCCACTTTTTATTAAAGTGAAAGTCTATCTCTAAACAGAAAATTAGGAAGAATCCTAGAACACGGGAAACAATGCTCGCTACATCTCGAGACTTAGCTGTATCCTGCAGTATTTTCTGAAGATGCTGCTGGCTGGCTTCCAGCTTAGCTCTTTGGTCCCTCTGTGGCTCCAGTTCAATAACGAGAGGCAGCCAGGATGGGAACGGAAGCTGTTATCTGAAACAAAGACCTCTGCAGTGTGCCTGGGGCTCACTGTTGCTAAACTCCATCTTGGCACAGAATGTGATTAAGANTCCTTTTCAGCATCCAGGATCGATCTGGAGTTTGGAGCACGTTTTTATGCATGCAGACTCCAAGCTCTAGCAACCTTGCCAAGCCTGAAGGGAGCTGCTGCAACATCCNAGCAGTGGGACTCCCGATGGGGCTTTGGAGCACCTTTGGGGTGGCTGTTTGTTCCTGGGCAGTTGATCTTAGCTTCCCATGGGCTTGGCACCAAAGTTAGTTTTTCATAGCACTGGTGGAAACATGACCAGGACAGTGGTTAGGAGAGGAAGGCCCTCTCCTTTCCTGATATATTTATTTTGTATCCAATCGGGCAAAAGCCCTGAAGATAATTGAATTCACCTGAGAGGTGTTAGACCATCTGCGTTTTTGTTTTACAGTGTGTTTGAGTTCCTCCCTCCCTCCCTTCCCTCCTCCCCTCCTCTGTGCATTTTAGCTTATCCACCAGGCTTTTAGAGCCAAAATAAACCAGAATGAGATTCCTGGCTTTTCTCTTTGATGCTTTGTAAGGCTGTGCCGTTTCTCTGAGTCTTGGTTATCTTATCTGGGAAGTGGCAGAAAGTAACAGGATGACAGTGATGCCAAAATGAGCTGCCATAGGACAGGTGAAAACACTCAGCATGTAGATATGGCANNGTGCCTGTGCATGGGAATGCCCTGCATCCCCACCTTGTCTCCTGCGTGGAGAGCAGACTAGAGGCATGAGGGCCCTGGTATAAAACTGGACTCCTTTTAGCTAAGATTACAACAACCCAATCCAGGGGTTCCCATCCCTATTCTGCCATCAGTTACCTCTGAGCCCTTCCAGAATAAACCTTTACCAGCACAGCCCAGAGCCACTACTGGAAACTTCCAGGGATGTGGTCGTTGGAGATGTACCACCCTGAGCTAGGAAGGAAGACTTTGTGGTGGCCAGGCCCACTCTTTGAACTAACCTCTGACATTTGTCATTGCCTGGTGTGTTTCCTGAAAGGGCCTTGTATGCCTGATGAAGTCTGGCCACACTGCACAGGCAGAGTGCTGAGACTGCCATCCCCCCCTTGAACAGCCCTGCACTCATGGCCTGTGCTTCCCACTACCACCTCTCCTCCCACACCCAGGGCAGTGTCTCTTGTCTTTGAAGCCCTGATAGCCAAGCCCAGGGATAACCTAGGGCTGCTTGACAGCAGAGATTTCACCTCACCTGCTTCACCTGTTTGGGGTCTGACAGTGAATAGCAGGGCAGGAGCCAAGAAAGCATAGATAGCTTTCTTCCAGGGTCCTGCCACATTGCAGGGAGCAGCAAAGAAACACATATTTTGGGTTAGCTTAGGCATATCTTTCCTTCTGGGCAGGAGGGCACATAGCTCTGTGGTAGAATTAGCAATCACAAGGCTCTGGGATTAGCATCAAGAACCAGAAATAAATAAATGAAAACCACTTCCCCCTAGAAAGATAACACTGGACACTAAAGCTGGTGATTATTTGGGGGGTGGGGGCTTCAGGGACTTTTCATTATGAACTTGTTGAAAATACCAAATTTATAAACTATTTCTAAATCAACCTTTCCAAGGCATAATTTATAGTCAACAACTGTACCCTTTAATAAGTGTTGACAAGCACTTACAAGCCCATCTCACCACCACAGAGGAGGCTTGGTGCATCTGTCACCCCAGCAGTCCCTTTGGACTGGTGTCCTTTTCAGTCCCCCCTCAGCCCGTAGCAACTACTGATCTGACTTCTGTATTTCTGATTTCTGCTTTTATGTCTTCTCTGTGCTTTAATCCATGAAATGGGGAGAATGGTCACTGGAAAGATGGCACCATGGTAGAAGTGCATGCTACTGTTGCAGAGGACCCAAGTTTAGTTCCCAGCTTCCAAGTCTGAAATCTCACAACCACCAGCTCCAGGGGATCCTAATACCTCTCTCCATGGGCACTGCACACACACACACACACACACACACACACACTAAAGTAAAATAAGTCTTAAAAACAGAAAAGGGCAGAGAACAGAATCTTTGACACCGCTTTACAGACTTAATTTAAATATTAATTTGGCTCATAATGTAGAGTGGTGGTGCTCTTTCTAAAAATGTAGAAAGAATTCCAATATGGGATAGGTTTCTTTGACGATGAGTTGGAGCCTGGCCTCTCTGAAAAGATCTGGATATATCCTTTAGGACTTCTGCATAACCTGGATTGTAGGTCACTCGGGGAGTTTATGCATGTCTAAGTATGATGCTGAACTGTTATCAGCAGCCTCTCTCTCTAAGTTTTATGCATCTCCTGTCAGGCTGAGGGAATATAGTTGGCCGTACACCTAGGAGCTCATTTCTGGGCTCTCAATTCCTCATGGTCTATAGCCTTGCTGTGTGCAAACACTGCAGCGTTTGCTCATAGCCTTGTACTCTTACCCACGTGGCCAACTGTGACACATGGAGAAAGTGTTTTCCAACAAGTAGCTCTGCAGCTGGGTGTGGAAGACCCCTGTCATCCTAGCACTGACGGAAGGATTGCCTTCGTATAAGGCCAGCCTGGGCTACAGAGTCAATTCCTGTCTCAAAATAAACAGAAACATCTGTGGCAAGACAGAATTTGTACATGCAAAAGAAGGATTTCAGATCCTTACTTCATACCATGAATAAAGATTAGCTCACAAGGCTGGTGAGATGGCTTGAGTCCTGGTGAGACACCTGTGGCCTGTTGTACTGGCTGATCTTATGTCAACTTGATACACGAACCAGAGTTATCGGGAAGAAGAGAATCGTAATTGAGAAAATGCCTCCATGAGATCTGGCTGTAAAGCATTTTCTTAATTAGTTACTGATAGGGAAGGGCCCAGCTCATTGTGGGTGGGGCCATCCCTGGGCTGGTGGTCCTGAGTTCTGTAAGAAAGCAGGCTGAGCAAGCCATGGGGAGGAAGCCAGTAAGCAGCACCCTCCATGGCCTCTGCATCAACTCCTGCCTCCAGGATCCTGCCGGGTTTGAGTTTCTATCCTGACTTTTTTGATGATGAGCAGATATGGAAGGGTAAGACAAATAAACCCTGTCCTCCCCAACTTGCTTTTTGGTCACGGTGTTTCATCACAACAATAGTAGCCCTAAGACACCCGTGTTGCTGCTGGCCTTTGCACCCCCCCCTCCCTCCTCCTTTCCTGCTCTCCTTTTCAGCCTTATAACTAGGTCTACTTGCTCCCTTCCCTCCAGCTCTGCTTCCCCCATAAGTTTAGCAGAAAACATTCTACAGAACGGAAATGACAACAGAAGCCCCATGAGCCACCACAGAATGGAAACACAGATGTGT
This sequence comes from Neotoma lepida, assembly GCA_001675575.1. Taxonomy (NCBI): domain Eukaryota; kingdom Metazoa; phylum Chordata; class Mammalia; order Rodentia; family Cricetidae; genus Neotoma; species Neotoma lepida. The sequence goes on from LZPO01044400.1 coordinate 85,820, forward strand.
AGGCCACTTTCAACAGTGTTTTCGTGGAAAATGTGTTAAAGCTGATTGCTTTAAAAGAACTTAATATGAAAGTAACTTATGTGTGTTCAAGGCACACTGTGAGCATACATATACCTTATCTTTTTATTCTGTTTATTTGTGTGTGTGTACATGGGTGTGACTGTGTGAGCCATGGCACACACGTGGTGATCAGAGGCAAGTTTGTCGGAGTCAGTTCTCTCCTTCTAGCATGTGATCCCAGGGATCTCACTCGGGTCATCAGGCTTGGCACCTGCTGAGCATCTCACTGGCCCCCCAGCGTGAGAAACTGTTGGGGCTCATAAGGATCTCAACATTGTCCTTTGTGGCTTGCCCTTGAGGTCCTTTCAGTTGGTAGCTTCTCCAGGTTCCTGATTAGCTGACTTTCCACCCTGAACTTGCCTCTTGTTCTAGTTTGTAAAATGGCCACCACATCCCTCAGAGACAAGAAACTAAATGTCACATTTTTCAAAGGTTCCCAAGGAGTTGGTCAGTTCTGACTTAATACTGGTACTGGATAGTTTATGTCAACTTGAAACAACCTAGAGTCATCAGAGAAGAGGGAACCTTAGTTTTAAAAAATACCCCCATAAGATCAGGCAAGTCTATAGGGCATTTTCTCTG
>LZPO01044400.1:86504-100511 GCA_001675575.1 Neotoma lepida
TCACTCGGTTGACCAGGCTGGCCTCAAACTCACACAGATCTGCCCGCCTCTACCTCCCTGAGTGATGGAATTCAAGGTGTGCATCACCACTGCCCAGCTGGGCATTTTCTTAAGTAATTGATGTGGGAAAGCCCAGTCCATTGTGTGTGGTGCCAACCCTGGGCTGGTGGTCCTGGGTTCTACAAGAAAGCAGGTAGAGTGAGCCATAGGAAGCAAGTCAGTAAGCAGCACTCCTCCATGGCCTCTGCATCAGCTTCTGCCTCTAGGTTCTTGCTTTTGGTCATGGTGTTTCTCAACAGTAGAAAATATCGGAGCCCAGTGTTGGGGTCCCGTCCCAACCTATCAAAGGGTCCCTTGAAGGGGGCGGTGAGGAATTGAGAAATGCTAGATAAGAAATATGGAAGTAGGCAAAGAGAAAAGACAGAGACTCAGGATAGCTTCTGGAGGACCCAGCAGCCTCGAGTTTATTTCTAATGGGCCTTTTACACACTAGCAAGGGGAGAGGCAAAAAGACCTCCCCATTTCAAGATCAAAGCACAACATACAACCAAGTGTAGACCCTTCAAAACACCTGGTAACAACACCCCANGGCAAAGCATCTTGTGATTAGGCCTTGATGTATAAGACACCCGGTAACCATGCCTTTGTACCCTATTATGAAACCTTGGAGAGCAACATAAACGCTGACTCTCTGACCTTGAGTCAAACCACAAGTTGGAATCTTTGTGGGCTCCCACAAGAAAACTAACTGAAATGCCCACCTTTAGCCATGGTGTCCATGACAGCAATAGGAATGTAGCGTTATTGCCTCCTGCTTACCCTGCCAGCTGCTTCACCTTCTAAGCCTACGTTTCATCAACTTAAAAAAGGAAGCTCTGGCATCAAGTAAACTTTCGAGCAGATTTGTGTTGTCTTGCTTACTGCAGATGCTGGCTTCTGTGGAAATGCTCAAGGTTTTACCATCATGAGTTTTATTGTAGCTCCCTGGTACATACCTCGGGCTGCAGCTCCCCATCACCACTCAATTTTGGTGGGTGGAACCCACAAGCTGCTCTCAAAGTGGCTTTATTGCTTGTAATCAGATGTTTCTGCTCAAGGTGGCGCTGTTTCCCCAGCAATGGTGTAATTGCGCATTTTTATTTCCGTGGGGTCTGCATTCAGCACCTACTCACTAGGCCTACCATTAGAACAGTCTCTGCCTTCTGTTATCCCCAAGCTGTCTGCCCTTGAGAAGTCAGTGTAGAGCTGTGGAAATGCACACTTTACCCCAAGCCTCTGTTTCTGTGGGAGAAGTGAGTCAGAGCAACCTAGATGACCCAGCTTTGTTCTGTTCTGTGAGGCTGGAATGGAACCCTGGGCCCTGCATGCTAGGCAAGTGACCTACCACTTGGTTGCACCCTAGCTCTCAGACACTTCTTTAAACAGTATTTTTATGTTCATTTTGTTTTTGAGACAGGGTCACATGTGTCACAAGTCTAAGGCTGGCCTTAGACTTGGTATGTATGTAGCCAAGGATGACTTTGGACTCCTGATCCTCCTGCATCTACCTCCTCTATGCTAGGTTCTTAGATGTGCACTACCAAGCCTGGTGTTATACCATCCTGCTAACGGAACCCAAGACCTTGTGCATGCTGGCCAAGGATTCTACTAACTGAGATACACCACAGCCCTGAGACATGCTTTAGAACTAAAGCATTGCTTTTTATATTCTTAAGTAAATTTGATTTTAGGTCTCAAATATTTAAAAATCATGTATATCTTGGGAATAAAGAACCTAATATATTTCTCCCCCAAACCTATTACAGTATGGGACGTGGGGGTTGCTTACATTCACAGAATTGCCTGTGTCAGGACCCCTAATAACCATTTCCCCTCCTTGTCACCCACTAGACATGTGTCTTTATAGATGTGTTCATCCCTTGCCTAATGAGTAATTGTTCTATTCTGTTTGTTTTTAGATCCGGGGATTTCTGTCACGGTTCGATAATGTCCTTCCTGTCAGCCTGGCATTTGACAAATGTACAGCCTGTTCACCCAAAGTAAGTCATTTCGCCTCTGAGCAATTAACCTCAACCTAACCCACCAGGGCCAGCATGGTGTTTTTTGTTTTGTTGTGTGTGTGTGTGTGTGTGTGTGTGTGTGTGTGTGTGTGTGCGCGCGCGCGCGCGCGCGTAGAGGAAAGGGAGCCTGGAGGGCTTGGTCCTGCTGCTATTGATCTGCATTCATCTTCTGAGATGCCAGCTTTGGAAACCTCGGGTTCTAGAATGCAGAGAGGGCCTAAGCTGGATGCTGGGTCCGTGCCTGCATCGAAGTACTTTCAACTCGAACAGAACCTCTCCTGAAGTTCTGTTCCTCTCCTGAGGGTTTCCTTCCTTGAGCCTACTGAGCAGAGCACTTTTTAAGCTTTCCCTGGAAGGTGGGGGATTTCGGGCAGTCCTGGTTGTGAGTGTTTTGGAGATGTTCTTAATGACAAAGGAAAAGCAAGCAGAGATGAGGGCCCTGGATCAGGAGGCTGGAACAGGCCCCTTCCTCTTTGATCTTTGCAGCGGCTCTAAAAATAGAACAGGGCTGTTGTCCATCGTAATGGGAACCGGCTGATGCATCTCAGAACTACATGGTATCTCACTTTTTAATAGGCTCTGAGTTATTCTCGCATGTGTACTGTACGTGACAGCTGATTCCTTCTTGGATGTCCCTTGAAGTCAGTGCATTCCTAATGCAGTTAATACAGTTCCTCATGTTGTGGTGACTCCCAACCTTGTAAGATTATTTTTGTTGCTACTCATAACTGTAATTTTGCTACTGTTGTGAATGGTAATGTAAATATCTGATATGCAGGATATCTGATATGCAACCTCTGTGAAAGGGTCATTTGGTTCCAGGGGTTGCAACCCACATGTTGAGAACCACTGCTTTAAGCCTTCTACCTGGCCCTTTTGGACTCCTAGTTGGGGTGCTGTGCAGAGTAGCTTATGAGGGTCACTCATCCCAAGCTGACATTTCTCAGTTAAAGATCTGGGATTCCCCAGCTGTGCCTCAGTGGGCGGTGCTGAGGAAATTGAATTCTAGGAAAAGTCTACTCAGAGTTGAAAAGCTTCTGTTGAAAACTCCACACAGCTGAGTCTTCTGAGAAGCCAAGCCCTGACCTGTTTGTCTAACAGGAATTTGGGAACGATAAGCCAACAGTGATGAATTTGGTTAAATCTAGGCACTCCCAAGTGGAGAGTGGTTTGTTTTCTTTTCTACTCTGAGAATAAACTAAGCCTGCTTTATTGTTGGGCATCTCGAGTGCCTGGTTGAGATTTAAAGCTTATAATTTGTGGGTAAATGACCTCTAAGCTCATTCCTCTTGTACTCAAAGTATCCTGTGTCCTCTTTGGCAGGACCCCAAGGGTGGCAATGTGCACATCTATCTGCCGAGACATGGATTTGGGATGGTGTACTCCTTAGTGGAAATGGCTTTCTGTCTCTCTGTCCATCCATCTTTGCTTTGTACATCTGAACTAATTGGTCTCCAACTAACTTAGCAGGATTATTTTCAAACTGAAACCCTTTGGTGCCAGAAGCTTCCTGCGGCTTTCTGCAGGTCTAGCTCATTGGTGAAACAAAGATAATTGGATTCTAGAGAGAAATGTGAGCACTCACTTTCTTGTTCTGTTTCTAATTAAACTGGGCCACAAGATACTGCCTATAAAGAACCCCAAACATACCTCAGACTGCCTGCCCCTCCTTATTCTTTAAGAGAGAATAATAGCTTTTTTGTTTTATGTCCTCGCTCCTTGTAAGCATCAGATTAAACACAGGTATGGTGTCTTTGTTACCAGAGTTATTTCCTGTCGGTGGCCGTTCAGAGAGTCCTGCATTACACAAACTTGCCAGGCGAGTTAATACAAACTGACGTGGATTTTCACAGCTGCGCCGTTCCCATAGCGATCACTTTTCATGTGGTCTGGATATTGGGTTTCCTTTGTGCCGAGAAGGTTGCACCTCCTTCCAGGAGAAGCCCCTCATTTACTTTTTTGGCCCCCTTCCCTGTCATTCGCCATCATCTGCAGACCAAGCGTTGATACTTCGAAATGACAATTCCAATTACGCCTTGTTGCTATATGAGGATGTTTTCTTAACGCTTACTCAGCATGATGTTTTTTTATAGTGAGTCATGTCTGAATTGCTGCTGTTTGGATCAAAATTCTTTGGAGCTAAAAATGAGTTCTAGAAATTTCTCCTTTGATATTTGCGAAGTCATTTTTTTCTTCATTCTTGAGAATTTAATACATGTATACAGTGGTTTTCGTCATATGTACTCCCAGACCCCTCCAACTCCTCCCAGGTCCCTTGCCAACCTGTCTCTTATACACATCTAGATGTGTATAAGAGACAGATACAGCCCCCTCCCAACTTCATCCCCTCCCTTTAATAACCTCCTCAGTCCATTCGCACTTTCCATGTGTGCATGGGTGTGGAGCCTGTCTCTTATACACATCTAGATGTGTATAAGAGACAGCCCCCAATACAGCCCCCTCCCAACTTCATCCCCTCCCTTTAATAACCTTCTCAGTCCATTCGCACTTTCCATGTGTGCATGGGTGTGGAGCCATCCATCCTCTGGAGCTTGGGAAACTATCGGTGGCCACACATTACAAAAAAAGAATGTTTCTTCCTCCCCAGTTGCTATCAACTCCTTGTAGCTCCCTAGTAAGGAATTGGGGGCTGGAGCACACCTCGCCCATCTGTGCTGGAATTTTGATTAGATTTGTCCCCTCCCAGGACGCTTGCAGGTAACTATAGCTTCTACGGGTTCNTGAATGATCACCGTGCCAAGTCCAGAACTTCAAATTCCATGTCTCTCCTCCATCCTCCAGCTCTTAATCCTTTCTGCCTCCTCTCCTGTGATTTTCCCCAGCCATAGTGGTGGTACTGGCAGTGTGTAGAAGGGTGTCCCATTGAGGACTGAGCTTCTGTCTCTTGTTCCCATGAGGCGATGTTTTCCTTTGGTGGTTTCCCCAAGAAGAAAGGCTTACTCTACTCTTGTCTTGACTTAGCTTCAAACACAGAAAGCGGGGCTGGAGAAGCAGGATACTGTCTGTGGATAGTAAACCTCCTGTTTATTGAAAAGTGATACTGACAGTGTAGCTCTCATCATGTTGCCAGAGTTGAAGAAGGACATGGGCTTCTGCTTCTGTGTCTAGGAAGGTGGCATCATTGTGCCTCCCAGCACGTCCACACCTGTTTGATCTCAGCTTGGGACAGAGCTGGGTGAATTGTTCCATTCACATATTTGCAGGGAGGTGTGGGTGCTGAGGGATTGTTTTCTTGTTTTCATTTTAATTTCTGTTTCATTGTCTCACAGAACTTCCTTAAATGGTGGCATCTACCGCCAGAACTTAGAGGCCTTTTTTTTTTTAAGATTTATTTTATTATGTATACATGCATGCCAGAAGAGGGNGCCAGATCTCATTACAGATGGTTGAGCTACCACGAGGTTGCTGGGAGTTGAACTCAGGACCTCTAGAAAAATAGCCAGTGCTCTTAACTGCTGAGCCATCTCTCCAGCCCATTAGAGGCCTTTTTGACACGTGTACAAGTTGCTTTTGAGTTCTAGAGTNTTGGTGAACTTCTGTCAGGCCAAGTATGATTGTGACCAGGAATCCTGAAAAGCTGTCCCAGAATGCATTGAGGCAATTTATTAGCAGCAGTGTGTCTCTTAATTTCTTTCTCTTTTATTTCCAATTAGAATTTTTTTCAGTAACTTTATATTTTGGTACAGTTTTTAAAAGATGTATTATTTTAACTTATATGTGTGGGAGTACAGAGTGGAGAGCCTGCAGAGGCCAGAACTATCAGATCCCCTGGAACTGCAGCTACAGGTAGTTGTGAGCAGCCTGATGTGTGTGCTGAGGACTGAACTCTGGTCCACTGCAAGAGCAGTCAGTGCTCTTAACTACTGAGCATGTCTTGGTCCTTCTGATACACTTTCACACTTACAGAAATTGGGGCAGGAAAGATGGCTCAGCAGTTAAGAATGTTGGCTGCTCTTTCAGAGGATCTGTGTTCAATTCCCAGCACCCACATGGTGGCTCCCAACCATCCTTATATCCGGTTCTAGAGAATCAGACTCCTTCTTCTGGCTTCCTCAGGACCAGACATGGTGCACATACATTCAAGCAAAATACTCGTATACATAAAGTAAAGTAAATCTTTTAAAAGGAAAGGACAAACGAACTTACAGAAAACTGCAGAGTCAGCTCCTGCGTGGCCTTCACCAGAGTCTCCATGGTTCCCACCATCCTCTCTGCTGCCCCTGTTCCTCAGCTCTGCCCCTTCTGGTTTCTTTCTCGAATTTTCCAGAGTCAACAGGGAATTGTTCTTCTCAACCAAACATCTCCCTGTGAATTTCCTCAGAACAAAGACCCTCCCTCACCAACATAGCACACAGGAAATGGAGACTGTTGAGTGTTAGCAGTCACTGTACCTGAGCCACAGGCTGTTTTCAGACAGTGTCGTCTGTCCTGCTGTGTTCTTAATGGATTTTCCGTCTTCCTTCCCCTCCCGATGGGTCAGACCCAACCTTTATATAATTGTGACGTTTCTTTTGACCTCCCTCAGCCTGGGAGAGGACTGTTTACTCTCCTTTTCCTTGGCTATGCCCTTTTGTGGCATTGTCCATTATGTTTGTAGAATCTCTCTTGGTTTGGATCTGTCTAAGGTTTGTCTCTGAGGAGATTCAGGTTATGAATTTGACAGGAATACCAAAGAAGTAATGTGCCCTGTGTCTGGAGGCAGGTGACGCCATGTTTTGTTGCCACTGGTGGTGTTAACTTCTTTCTGTGAATAATTCCCTTTTCCAACAGGGAGAAACCTGGGTCACCTCATCCTGAATAGATGGACTTACCTGCTCTCATCTAGAATACACAGAAGTTACAACAGTTAGTCCCTGCTACTTCAGAAAATGGTGCTGGGGAGATGACTCGGTCAGTGTAGTGCTTGCCTTGCGAGCATGGGGGCCTGAGTTGGAATCGCCAGCATCCACACAAAGGCCAGGTGTGGTGACGTGTCTGCAACCGCAGTGCTGAGGGAGAGCAGGGCAAGGACAGCTTCAGATTCAATGGAAGACCCTGTTACAAAAGGTGGCGTGTGGGAGAGGAAGACAACCCAGTGTTGACCTCCAGCCACCACATGCATGAACACACTTACGTACAGGTACCCACAGGCTCCTATGTTCACACACACACACACACACACACACACTTAAACACAACATTCCAAAGAAAATGAGCATAGCAAGTAGAGTTCAATCTTCACCATAGTTCTCTTTTTCTTGTCTGCTTCCTAGAATGGAATGCACTCACCCCAAAGCAATTCTGTGACATTGACTAGACAGGATGCAAAATACCACCATCACTCTAGAACTTTCCTAGCCTCTTCCACAAGAGAGTGAAAGATGTCACATACCGAGAATGTTATTTTTCCTTAAGGAGTCCATATATCTTCCAGTGTTTCCATAGCAATATCTTTATTTCTGCAACCCAGAAGTTGGCCAGCAGCTTCTGAGATAAGTGCAGAATGAGGTGCAGGGCTGTTGGGGGGGGGGCAGAATTCTTGAGCTTGCTCACCTGAGGGGCAGTGTGCAGGAGTAAGCTTGTTCTTGCTGCATGGTTCTGTCACCCACAGCATCTGTGACATGACAGAAACACCTCTTGGGAAGAAGCAGGCCTCAAGCTTGTCTTGCATACCATCTGAGGCTTGCATCCTGCACAGATGTAGCAAGATGTGCCCAGAAACCTGCTGTTGGAGGTTTTACTTAGTGATGAGCAAGGCTAATAACGTCCTCAATCTGGTGATGAGCCTGTGGAGAGGCTTCTGCTGATGACTTGTAAGGCAATGTCCGAGGTACTGGGATGAGTGTCCTGGGTGGGAGGGAAAGGCAACATTAGTGACAGCCACCAGTTGGTGTCATCAGATGGTAAACAGTTTTCTTCTTGCCTTTCTGACAACAGCCTGCTCATTCATCCTGTGATATAATACAACGCCACCTTTCTTCTGTTGTACAGTTCCCTATGATGGAAGAAGCATTAGGGGCTGGGGATAGCTCAGCTAGAAAATCGATTGCTGTGCAAGAGTGAGGACCTGAGTTCAAATCCCCAGAAGCCACATAAAGCTGCATGGTTAGTGCACATCTGTAATCTCATCACTTCTAGGACAGTGGAAGGCAGAACAAGAAACTCAAAAAGCTTTCAGGCTGCCAGATAACCTGACATACACAGGGGCAGCCAACATGAGACCCTGTGTCAAGCAAGGTAGAAGGTGAAACTGACACCCAAGTTGTCATGGCATGTATGGGCCTCCACTCACATGATCCTGTACACACAAAAAAAAAAAAATTTAAAGAAGCATGAAATACCAGAACAAAACCATTCTATTGAAACTTTCTTTTAGAAGCTCTGACCAAAGCAACCTATCANCCGAGAGTTCTGTGCACACAATCTTAGGAGGCAGAAAGTAAAGCTTAGATCTGGAGGGAAGGATCAGCGTCTCAGCGCCCAACAGTAGACATTCAATGCTCAATTGGTTTGAGTTCTGCTGTGTCCCAGAGACACAAGTCATTGCTATCATTTACCTCTGAGAAGTTCTCAGACGCCTGTGATTAAAGGCTTGGTGCTATCAGGAGCCTTTGAGAGGAAGTGAGGTCACTGCAGATGTACCTCAAAGGGGATATTGGACCCTTCCTCTTTCTTTCCTTTTTTCTTTTGGCAGTGAAGTAAGGGTCTTTCTACAAGATGGACTCTACCATGGTGTAACCACCTGACCTTACCCCCAGAAAAAAATGGGCAACTGACCATGAATTGAATCTTCTAAGACCATGAACCACAGCAAACCGTGTCTTTTTAAAATTGTCTCAANTATTTTGTTGCAGTAACTGCAAGGTGACTATCACAATGATCAAAAGAAACGTTGTGCCACCTTTAGTCCCAATACTCTGGAGGCAGAGGCAAGGAAGCTCTCTCTGAGGCCAAAGACAAACTGGTCTATATAGTGAGTTCTAGGACATCCAGGGCTGCACAGAGAGAGACCCTGTCTCAAAAAAAAGGAGAGGGAGCATTATCCTCAAGAAATGTGACGTGCAGGGACTGGAGAAATGCTTGGCAGTTAAAAGCACTTGCTGTTCTTCCAAAGGACCTGAATTTGGTTCCCAGCACTCAGCAACCTGTAACTGCAGCTCCAGGGCATCAAGCACTGTCTTCTGGCCTCTGTGGGCACCTGTACTCATGTGTACATACCCACCCACACATACATGCTTAAAAATAAAATAATCTAAATAAAAGAGAAAGAAATGAGATATGCACAGTGACACAGACCTGTCAGGCAAAGCTGCTGCTACCCTGTGTCCTGCTCTGAGTTATGGCACATCCCCCTGTCTTTAGAACCAGCTGCTTGTATAAATGAGGCTCCCCAGAGGAGGCATTGTTGAGGGCCACTTCTGAGTAGAGAAGACAAATTTAAAGATAATCTGTCATTCCAAAAGACAGATTTAACCCATGGAGAGAGAGCAAGAGCAATTCCAGGCAAGGACAGCTTACATAATGGCCAGAGAAAACACTGTACACTCAAGTTGTTGGGTACCCAGTGGGGACTTAACGAGAATAGCCATTTGCCTGCATGAGCAGCATTTCCCAAGGTGGAGTGTGTTCCTCTCTGTTTTGAATCTTACAGTTCCATATAAAACTCTCTCACCTCCACCCGGAGCTCAGGGGCTTTCCCAGCCTGTGGCATTAAGCAGCCAGAGTGGGGGATTCCCAGGGTCCTGGCTGTGTTCACTGCCTTGCCTGCTGAGTGACCCCAAGCTAGGTGCTTCTGCCTTTGCCGCCCCCATGTCTTCCTTTGGCCAGTGAGTCAGTAGATGAGATAAGTGCTGGCTCTCTCCTTGCTCTGCAGTTATTCGCTTCTGCACTTTTGAGTGCTGTTCTTCCAGTCTTTGTTCCCCTGGCAGTGTCCTGTGCGTCCTGTGCTGGGGGCGGAAGCCAAAGCCAAACCACAGCCCAGACCAGCAACCCTTCATTGTAANTGCAGAAAAGTATGAAAATATGTTTAAGGAGACGAGTCCTCAGCTGTTACCTGCCATTGTGAATTGTGGGCTGTACCTTTGATTTGTCAGAAAAGGCATACACACCTAGTGACATGTAGATAATCTTTTTGATTACTGCCNTGAGTTTGAAATGATCTTCAGGTAGAGGGATTAGAGCGCTGTGTCAAGCATCCTCCCTGCTTCTCAGCCCTCCACAAGGACTGGCCAGCGCCCAATCAGAAGAGCTCCCAAGGGCTTTTGCCAGGAGTTTCTGCATACAGCTTCTCAGTGGCAACTATTACTCAAAACAGAGNTGTAGCCAGGGTTTTCTTCCCCTTTCCAAAAGGGACATAAATCTCTTGTTGGGAAAATGATGAGTAACCCCCACTCTGGTCCTCTTTCCTATCTTACTTACCCAGCAAGGCCTTAAGCTTTCTATTTGAACGGGTGATGGGATCCATATGTGTGGTTGTGTGGCATCCCACATCATGTCCTTAGCAACTCATGTTTCTCCCATCTCCAGAGCTGTTGGGCTCCCAAAAGGAGCTGGGATGCCCCGCCAGAGCCAGGGAGCAGTGCTCAACTATAAGCCTTAACCTCACAGCTCTTGGCTCTTCCTCCTTGGAAAATCTCGGATGTTTCTCCCTTTGCTTCAACTTCCTCATCCTTAGAGCGAGGAAAATATTTTCTGTTTCCCAGGGAAATTGCGATGGCTGACACATATCTAGTTTTCTGGGCCCAGCACCAGGGCCTTTGCCTACTCCTNAGACTAGAGTGGACACCAGAAACAGGAAGCAAACAAAGACCACTGTGGTGGCCCCAAGTGTCCCTGAGTGTGTGGTGTCTCCTCGAGCTGCACTGTTTCTCCACAGACAGATACAAGAAGGACGGAGTCCAGGATCTGGCAGTCAATGCTCAAGGCTGCCCTCCTGTCCCTCACAGCCTGCTGAATACTCTCCTCATGATTTCAGAGGACTCAGCCTTGCTCCTCCCTGTTGACCCTTGGTCNTCTGAGGCCATCTGATGAGCGGCAGAGGTCATCCTGCTTCCCCGTCACCTGTGGTCGACTGAGCACACCTTTCCCTTCAGGCTTCCTCCTGTCTCCTGTGAGGACTAGAAAATACAGGGCTGTGATCTTTTTCAGTGGTNCTATTGATTGTCAGCCCTGCTTATCTTCAGAACATTGNAGCACTGGGCTTTTGTAGTTTGGAAATAATTGGGTTCACTTTTAGCCTCCATTTCCACATCTATCTCTTGGTTCTTAAGTCTTTTGGGTCATGGACCGTGTTCACATTGACGAAAGCAGTCAACCTCCTTTCGAACATGTACACCCACTGTAGCTTTGCAGAGTGTTTAGGTGGCTTCCTGACGTCATCCTGATAGGACANCGGGCCCTCTGAGGCTTGTTATGGTAGAAGGCNACTGGGAGGTGATCCCTGCAACCAGCCTGGTCCCACCATGACCCTTAAGGCTTTGGAAAGTCATCAGCTTTCTCTGGGGACACATTGTCTTTAACCACAGCAAACTGTATGAAGGACTGATCTGCCACTGTGTGTGTCTTGTGCCCAGCTGCAGCCAACTGGAGCACAAGCCTGCTCAGAGTTCTATGGGTCAGTTCTCCCCTTGAGGGCACAGAGCCCTGGCAACTAGTTATTTTTATGTGTATGTGCCTGTGTGAGTTTATATGCACAGCATGCATGCAGGAGCCCTTGGAGGCCAGAATAGGGCATCAGATCCTTTGGAACTGAAGAAGGGCAGTTGTGAGCCTCCATGTTGTTACTGGGAATTGAACCCAGCTCTTTTGAGAGATCAGCAGGTGCTCTTAACTGCTGAACCCTCTCTCCAGCCCCTTACTTATTATGTTTATGTGCATATATGTGCACCTGCCTGAGTTCATGTGCACCATATGTATGCAGGAGCTAACAGAGGCCCACAGAGGGCATTCGATCCCCCGGAGCTGGAGTTAGAGGCACCTTGTAGGTGCTAGGAATGGAACACGAGTCTCTAGAAGAGCAGTAAGCATCCTCAGTCACTAAGCCATATCTCCAGCCCCAATATAAATATCTAAATGGAGTATTTGTAATATCCAAACACATATTTACATGAGCTTATTTTACTATTAAAGCAATTCAATTAAATAATTTTATGATGCCAGAAGTGGTGAATTACTCTAATTATTCCAGCACTCAAGAGACTGAGGTAGGAGTTTGAGGCTAGCCCAAGTGGGCTACAGAGGGAGACCTTGTTTCAAAACACTAAAATAATAATAATAATAATGAATAATTTATGGAATATTTTTGGATGATAGCGTGGTGAGTTTCTGTTGATTTCCTTCTGGACATGACAGTAAAGTTAGATGGTGACACCTTCCTATGCATGAGGTCCTTTAAACATCTTCAGCCAGCAACTGAACATAGGCTGCAGGGGTTGGCTAGGTCCTGGCAGATGGAAAGAAACAATAACTCATGGATACATTCATGAACAGCACAAAATGGGAATAAAAAAAGATAGGCCACCACTCCTGGGCCTCTGTCTTGTGGGATGCTGACCACCAGCCATGTGCCCTTTGCTGGTTGGTGCGCAGGTAGGGATGTGGCCTGTCAGTGTTCTGTTTGTCCACCAGCTTCTCCTCAGCATTACATTCCCATCTGCTTTAGCGACGCCTTTGATGACCTGTTCCTCTCTTGGAAGATCATGTCCAGAGTTTGTCTTTGGGAGTTACAAAAGTTGGCTTAACATTGGATTCAAGGGCATTCCAGCAGTGAACTCTCTGAAGGCTTTGCTTGCTGTTCTGCAGGGTTCTGAAATGCACGCTCCAAAAGTCCTCTTACTATGCTACCTGGTGTTTCTCTCTTTTTAGGGGAATGCTCTTTTCATTGCATTTGCTTACTTTGTTTTGTTTGTGTGGACACATGAGTGGAAGTCCAGATCTNCTTGCTAGAGTTGATGCTCCTTTCACCATATGGGTCCCAGGGATTGAACTCAGGTCAGTCAGGCTTGTCAGCAGATGCTATCACCCACTGAGCCATCTTGCTGCCCGCCCCCCACTTGGCATTTCTGAAAATATTTAGCACTGTAGACTTTTTGCCACAGGAGAGGAAAAGGAACTGAGGTTCTGGTCCCAAAGTCAATGTTTTCATGACTTGTTTATGTTACATGATGACAGCTATACATCCAGACTGTCTGTCCTTCCCTGCTCTGATCGTTGTGTCTTATCTTAAAGAANGAAGGCCTCCGTGTCCCCCTTCTCAGACTATCAGAGGGCTGGCTAGAGTGCACAGGAGCAATGNATCTTGAATTGTCAGCCCTCACTAGACTTGGGAATCTCTCCATGGCCCTTAGAGCAGCAGATATGCTAACTGTCATCATTCAGTTGGAGAATAGGCCACCAAGTATGTAAGTCTGAGGAGTACTCGGTGTCCTGACACCCAGGTGCCATCCCTGCACTGACTGTTTGGAAGGATGTGCCAGGCTTGCTCCCTATGGTTGGATTTGTCNGTCATCCCACTGCCACCCAGCTTCAGTGTCTGCACAGGTGCTGAAGCATTGGGTATTTTTAAGGACTTCGTTGGCACTCTGACGGTGTGATTTGTGGAAGCAAGAGATGTGCCTGGGCTTCTCCTGGTCCTTCCTTTTTACGTGTGCTGTTTCTTGAAGGAGGGAAGGGATAATAGAACTGAGGGCAGTGCTGCATTCTGCANACCAGCTCCCTTACATCCCAAACATGAATCTTGTGCACATCATTGCTGCCCTTTAAGAAACAATATTTATTCTTTACTCTGTAAAACTGTGGATATTCCCATGTGCTGACTTTAATCATTAATTTAATTTGATCTGACTGACACAGTTTCAATCATAATGTGAGCAGATTTTTAAAAATAAAGTGTTGAAGAGAGGGCTATAAAGCACCCAGGTAAAAAGTATTTGCAGCTAGGCAGTGGTGG